>VWZO01008451.1:183050-302284 GCA_013396975.1 Bucco capensis
GGTGGGGGGGGCACAGGACACATTCTTCCTAATGGTGTTTGTTTTCCCAAGTAACCATTAAGAGTGATGGAGCTCTGCTTTCCTGGAGATGGATGATACAGCCTTTGTCCTAGTCAGATGTGTTGAATAATGGTGCAGTAAACAGCTGGATAGATTACTGTGAACAAAAAAATGACTTGTTGGAGAACTCTTCAGTTCTGGGCCCCTTGTTATAGGAAAGACATTGAGATGCTGGAGTATGTCCAGAGGAGAGCTACCAAGTTTGTGAGGGGTTTAGAGAACAAGTTGTATGAGGAGAGGCTGAAGGAGCTGGGCATGTTTAGTTTAGAGAAGAGGAGGCTGAGGGGGAACCTTATTGCCCTCTACAACTATCTGAAAGGAGGTTGTAGAGAGGTGAGTGTTGGCACCTTCTCCTTAGTAACTAATGACAGAACCAGAGAGAATGGTCTGAAGTTGCAACAGGGGAGGTTTAGATTGGATATTAAGAAGAAATTCTTTATAGAAAGAGTGGTGAGGCACTTGGAATAACCTTCCCAGGGAGGTGGTTGAATCACCATCTCTGGAGGTGTTTAAGAAATGTGTAGACGTGGTATTCCAGTACATGCTCTAGTGGCAGGCATGGAGGGGTGAGTGTGATTGTGGGGGTTGTTTTTTGGGGGTTGGTTTTTTTTGGGGTGGGGGTGTTTTGGTTGGACTCTGTGATCTAAGAGGTACTTTCCTTTCCAACCATGAATATTCTGTGTGATTCTGTGTAGGGAAATCATTACTTTTACTCCATCTTCCCTCACTCCCAATAGTACTGTACTAGAAGAGTTGTATCTGGTGTAGGTTCAAGCTCTAGGTTTAAAAACAGCTAGCACTGGATCAATAAGAAGACTTTCCAAGTTTTTCAATGTTTATTCTAGACAGTTTTAGCTGTAAAAATCTAGACTCTCGATTCAGTGAGTGAACCTGTTCAGACCACTGCAAAGAGGAGGAGGATTCTGCATGACCAGACTAACGTATATTCTCACTGATTTGTTCTGAGGTCCAGACCCTACATGTTATAGTATTTTTCTTATGCTACTACTCATCTCCCACTAAAATCAGTAGGAGGAAAAGACTTAACAACATTTGGGGTTAGGTGCTGAGCAAGTTGCAGGATGTGTTCCTCATGTACACCGAAAGTATTTGGCTTCAGTCTCTCATACATGCTGTTAACCAAGGAAGCATCATTCAGGATAATAATTTGAATAAGGTTATCCAAATAGCCACATTAGTGCATAGCTGAGGGCAGAATTTGGCCTTAAAGTTGGTCTTGTTTCTGACACATTGTACAACAGCAGGGAAAAAAAGCTTTATTATATAGACAGTTCTATATTATCATTCGACTCTGCTTCAAAATAATGGATCAAATTCTTTTCCAGAGCACTACTACTGAAGTCAGTGGACTTATGCCAAAGATGAATTTAACTCAGTATTATTTTCATACTAAGATTAGAGAGCAAGTGAACCAGCAAAAGACAATTAAGTCAGTGATGCACTGACTATCTTGAGTATGCAAGCAATCTGAAAGCCAACATAAGGCAGCTCTGATTCACCAGGCATGCAAATAAATCAACTTTAATGTCAATAAAGTCAGTAATGACAGATTTTATCACTAATTTATAACTAAGCAATAATGATCAGGATAAAGGCAAGTAGCTCAAAGCAACTGAAGTGATTTTTTATTTTGTCCTAGGTGAAGCCAAGGGTAACTGAAAAGACTGGCCTTTACTCCCTCTATTATTAACTGCAAATCATTCTTGTCATGTTAGAAAGCAGATCATTTTTTTTCTTAAGTATTACTCACTGTTATGGTGTGCCTCACACCATGACCTCCTTCAGAGGTGCTGCAGTCCATTTCCAATTAGTCTCTGCAAATTGGTGAGGTGCAGTTCTATTTTAAAGGGGATTAGGACCAAAATTATATTTCTATTTCTTCTGTAAATGTGGTTACTGATTTAATTCATCCATTAGCTGTGATCACCGAAATCAGAGAACAAATAAAAAGCCAGCCTGAGAATGATTTAACACTTTACAAGGAGAAGTCCTACACTAACTACTGATAAACAGCTTCAGCATTACACGTGCAGGGGCTGCAATTCAGTGAGGAGTGAAGTAAATATTGGAGGTGATAAGTGGCTTATTTAAAATGCTTCTAAACAGTTTGAGATGCATAATAAAAAAAACAGCTATTGTTTTTCTTTATTTGTAGAAGAAGGAGGAGGAAGTCAGGATATAAATATGTTTAAAACTATTATATTAAGTAGGTAGACCTACTGATAATTTAAACTCACATTGCAACTTTCTCAGCTGTTTAAAAAATGTTTTATATGAGTTTGTACAAGCATTTTTCTGTCTCTGCACCTGAACTAGAAATACTACACATTTTTTATTATGTATGTAGTTGTGCTCCCTATGGGTTATGTTTAACAATGGTCAATTGCTATGTTTCAGTAGTTTTGGCTGACATTCAACAAATTTCTGAGCAGCTAATAGTGCATTTAGTTCTGTTAGTCCACCCATATGTCCATCACATCTGCCTGTCCCTATAAAGACTGTAATTAAGCATAAGTCTTTCTCTAACATCCTCTCTATATTCTCCCTCTTCCTGAATGCCTGGGAGAGAGAGCCTAGAATACTCACAGTTATTTAATTTTTTCATAAGCCAAAGATACAGTAACACTTCTTTAAAAATAAAGAACAGCCAACCAGTTTCTTTTAGTATTTTGTTAATGGCACATTAACAAATTTACATGGCTGTTACTCAACACAGTCAAAAACAGGAAAGACCTTTCTACTGTCCAAAGAAATTACACAGTCACCGGGTACATAACCACCAGACACACCATTTAAAGAAAAATACCATTCATTACATCTTCTGTTAAATCCTAAACTGGGGACTGACTGGCTTTACAAACCTAGCACCTGAGTAGTTTTTCCCACATGAAGAGATGCATGGACATGGCTCATAAAAGCAAAGATGTTATTGTGCTGGTGTGTGTCCTTGTTCATGCTACATTTGAAATTTATTGCAGTAATAAAAGAAGCACTAAATATTTGATGGAAAATGTTTTCTGCATTAGCACAATAAGGAAGAAAATAAGATAGTGGAAAGAAGAACCATGATGTCAAATTCAGCCAATGGATATTTTTAGGAAAGATGTAATTCTGTAAAATTAACAACTAAAGTAAGTATTGTAACACTTTTACACAACAACATGAAGAATTTTCTACTGCTCTTTATCTGTAACTCCATCTTCTGAAGAATAGATAATATTAAGGGTAAACCAGAAATCTATGAACATACACAATCTCTATCCTACAACAATAAGCTATGTATTATCCAAAATGCTAGTTGGCAACTATTCATAATATTGGTTTTCATTTCCTTTCCACTGGTTTGCTACAGAACCTCTCCTAGGAAGATTATTTCCTATCTTAAGGAGCATTTTCAAAGCACTAAATCAAGTATCAGGTTATCAGAATTCTGAGCTTTATAGTCAATATCATTTCAAATTATCTAGGTGTGAGAAAGGTAACCATACATCTTCAAGATAAAGCCACAGACTTCAGAAGGAAGCCCTGTTTAAAGCAAAGTCAACAGATGTTTGCTGATGTCTGATGAAAGGAAAACAAAATATTCATACAATCTAATTATGCTTTACTTTCATGATTGTCCTTAAGACAAGGCGCTCTTCATGAGCTACCTTCTTCAAAGAGAATCCTGAGTTAGGCAGCATCTATTCTACAACTGTAACATACCATACAGAAACATTCTGGAAGACTGCTTTTTGCCATGTACCCAGGAAGAGCTGCATCAAAGACACATAGTAAAACATATGCTGTGGTACAAAATGTGATCCCGGATGGCCATTTGTGGAAGTATCCCAAACACTTGTTACTGATATTGTTTGAACAGCCATTCAATACTTTCTCACAATTTTTGCAATCCATACAAATGTCCCCACCACTTACTGAGTTCCTGTAAGACATTTATTCCACCCTACTCTGCATGTGTGCCTACATGAGCTCATATATGCACACATTAATGACAGAACCTACAGTACATAGTAGGATTGTCTGTGTCTTGAGGTGTGCATTTATCCAGGGCTATAAGCTACAGCAGTTGCACTATCACAAGATGACCTCTCCCCAGCAGAGAAGGAGAATTGGGAAAAGATGAGAAGACCCACAGGTTGAAGTGATAAAGGATTTCATGAAATGGCAAAATTAATACCAATATAAAGTATATAAAGTTATACTTAGTCTAGCAAATGTACTGTGGTCACAATAAATGGGAATACAGTCCACAGGAGCAGGAAGAGAAGCAGGGTCAGAAAGAGTGTGAGCAACAGCAGAGGCCCAAGCAAGAAGCTCTATACTGAGCGTGATGTTTATGGTCTGGGACATACCCATAGCCAACTCATATCAGCTGCCCTGAGTAACCCTAAACTGCTAGTGGTCTGCAGACCACAGCTGGCCTAGGATTCTGTCCCAGTGAAATTAGGATACTTGATTTAGTCACAGCTAAGCAGAGGTCACTAAAAAGTACATGCAGATATGTTTGCATTTGCATAAAAACACGAACACACATTCATTCAGGAAAAATAAAGTCACACAAAAAAACCCCACCTTTTAGATGTGTTGGATATGTTTTCCTGGAAATTTATGAAAGTGTTCCATTGTGAAAGAAAATTAGGTAACAGCTGATAAAAGTAATCCTAGGGGTAAGTTAGCTGTACAAATAACAATGGCATCAGAAAGGGCATTTCTGACTTAGGGTAAGTATAAAACTTGTAGGTTACAGTAACTGAAGTTGGAAATTCCTTATGTAGGTTATTAGTGGGTAACTAAAGGGAATTCTGACACCTATCAAATAGGACAAACGAGTGCCAAACGAGTTCTCCATTTAAAAGCCTCCCATTCACCACTGCTGTAGTTTCCAATTTTCCCTTCAGCTAATGTATCTATAACTAACTTCTAAGACAAAGACAGTAATTATTATATTGTACACCATCATAAGATGTAAGATGAAGCTGACAACACTAACTTTTACAATTATCTTTTTAATTCACCACTTGTGGAGAAAATGGGCATAATAAAAAGAACGAATATCTCCATTATCTAACATTATGGAGGGAATAGTATAAGATAAGCAGAATGTTCAGTGCTGATATTGTTTGGGTTTTATTTTGGCTAAAGCCATTATACACAAAGTACTAGGTGCTAAACAAACACAAAGACCTGTGTACTTTGTCATTTCCTGGTCATGTTCACCTGAGAGGCTTACTTGAAGGTCTTACTTTATGTATAATGTCATTGTGATAAATACATCATTAAAACATCAACCTATCATGCTAGTCAAGCTCATTAGAGCTGATGAGGACAGAAGCAAG
The DNA here is from genome assembly GCA_013396975.1 of Bucco capensis. Taxonomy (NCBI): domain Eukaryota; kingdom Metazoa; phylum Chordata; class Aves; order Piciformes; family Bucconidae; genus Bucco; species Bucco capensis. The sequence continues at coordinate 188,471 of VWZO01008451.1, forward strand.
AATGAGAATGCTGTAACATATAGAAAACCTAAGGAAATAAAGGTATATTTTCATAACAGGAGGTAGAAATTTTGAGAAAGACTGAAGACTGTACATAATGGCAATTCATATAGCTATATTAAGCCTTACTTTTCATTATCTCTGTGCTGTATTTCAAAGTTTAAATTTTAGGCAAAGTGCTTCAGAAGAACTTAGCAATAGAAGTCTCTGTACGTAGGAATGTGTTGTGGGAATTCAGATGTGATACAGCATTTCCATCCCATTGACACATGTTATTTAGAATCTATTAATGAGATATCTTCTCCAACAGTACTATGTTAAAGAATTTATAGAAAAAATATGCTCACTACTAAAATCAGCAGATAAATAGTAAAAAGTGATAATGTCCACTTACTCATTTTGAAACAACATATTTTCTAAACTCTCGAAAAGTTTACTATATTGCTATCAATAAGCAGAGAGAGAAAAAAACAACAAAACTGAAAGGTATCATGTGAATACTTTTATCTAAAGATAAAAATTTTTAAAAAGAAAAAATCTAATATGCCATTTTCTTCAGTTCTGCTTCCCCTACACTCAATTAAACTTTTTTGGATGACCTGGCAAGATTCTGAGTGTCTTCAGCTTCAGAACGAAAAGTCTGCTGTTTGCAGGACCATGTCACATGAAAGAATAACTTTTTCATTAGTATTTTAACATTGTCATTTCTAACGGATAAGATTAGGGGTTTGTTTGGTTTTGTATAAAGAAAGAAGTAAATACAAATGCAAATTTTAAATAAAATTTTAAATAACAATGAACATATAAAATCATATAGCCATACATAAACAAATTCAAATACGTAAGACACTAAAAATATGAACATATATGAAAAATAATCAACTGCAAAGAATATTCCAGAACCACAAAAGTGTCTAGATGCCTTGGCCCTCCTTTCAGGTGAAAAATAGTTACTAATTTAAAATGCTAGACTTCTGTTTCAGAGCAGTGGAAGGCTGTGCTGAGCCTTTTGTAGCAGACATCACATGCAGGCTTTTTTTGAGTGCAGTCTCAGGATGTGATCTGCTGGAGTCAAACTGCAAAGCACAAATAAGAAAACATGGTTTTGCTTCAGTTACTTTCTCTTCCTTTTTTGTCTTTCTTTAGGCAGACACAGGTTCAGTCATGCTGTTTGATTTTCTTTTTGAAGGAGAAAAATTCTCTGGGGACAAGACCACTGCTCTTTTTTGTATTGATGCAAATGAGGTTTGAAGTCAACTTCAGTGTCCAGCCAGGGCATTTCCCTGAATAGGAGAAACTTGGGGGTGACATAGAGCTGCCAAAATTTAACAGTTCCCTGTCCCTCATCTCTGACATGAAGAATAGACACGGTGAAGAGGGCATGATCAAAGAATTCAACCCTCATTGATTGCCCACAAAAAACTATGTTTAAGGCAAAAGGGGTTTGAGTTACACTATTAATTTCAAGGCTCAAGGTGTAGATGAAGCAGCCATCTTATGGTGACATTGTTTATTTGACAAGCAGGTTTTTCTTCTCATTTAATAAAAAGATTAATCTAGAATGGCTACTAATTAGAATCCCTAAACCGTAAGATAACTGTGATGTCACTGTCTACTCTTTGCAACCATTTCTATGATTCTACAATTCTTGTCAATTAAAAGATTTTTAATATTTTGTAGATGTCTGAAAAGGGTATTTAGTTTCGTCAGCCTGGCTTATGTCAATCTGTGGGGTTTTGTCATCACCTAACAATAAACATGAAAGTTCATATATCTTATTCAAAGTGGGACCTGGATGGATGTTCAATTCTGAGTTATAAATTTTACATTACAACTTTTCAAAAAGAAATTGCCTGGAAAAATATGCTTAAAATACTGAGAAAATTCAGTTTAATATATTTTTTCTTTAAATATGTCATTCCAGATATACTTGAAAAGAAGCTCAAGTGTGTCACATAACTTTACTAGTCTGAGTATTGCCTTTGAGTCTTCATCAGCACGTACACTTTCCAAACACAAATGCAAGACCTGCCACGCATTCCCCATTATGAGGCCTTAAATCCCCAGAGGGACTATGTTTAGACGCAGTTTCACCAGGAAAGCACTCAAAAATAACCCTGATCACCGGCAGTGTAAAATCAAAAAATAAAGACAGACAGGCAGAGAATCTCTGCTATGAGGTAAGTTTTGAGTGTTTTGTGAAGATAAAAACAATAATTTTGCAGAAGGAGAAAAATGGAGAGAAATAAAAAGAAAAAAAAATGGACAATTGGAGAAAGAAGGCTGAATAAGTCACCCATAGGCTGATTAATATGTTAAAATTTCATATGATGTTTTAGATAGTTTACAGATGGTTGCAGGAGTCCTCAGTTTCTGTAGACTGGTTCTGCTTTCATTCTATAGTAAAAAGGGAATCATTTCAGAACTGGACATGAAAGAAGCTCCTGTTACCATGAAGCATTCTGTATTTATAACAGTAACTTTATCAGAATAAAACTGTCTCTGTTTTTCTAAGGAAACAAGAGTCCACTTTCCTACTCCATGCTATCTTGAAGAGATGGTTATCTTATTCTTAAGTTTTGCGTGAGACTAACTACAAGTTCCAGATCTCAAGCCCATTTCCAGATATGTAGTAGAAGTACATTACTGATCAATTGCTGGGATGAGCTCCATGATTGTGAGAGTATGGGCCACACCAAAAAAAAAAAACAACCACCCAAAAACTGGATTCTTTTTCTATACCAGGCTGAACATAAATTGCTCTTTTCTCAAAAATCTGCTGTTGAAATCCACTGCCTTTAAAATTTTGATTGAGACTTAAATTGCTTCAAAATTGTGGTTTTTAGGAATCTGGATTTTCTGGTGCAAATGTTATATTAGAAGCTACCCAAAATGTTTGCCTAATTGCTGACAATTACCAAATCCCCAGGGGCAAAACAATATTTTCTTATCTTTTTCATCTCTTGATCATGTATCATCATCTTTAGATTGCAATGGTTGCATGCTATTGAAGAGTGTATTGAATAGTCAATTATTTATTCTTTTCAACTCTTTCAACTTGCTTTTTTTTTCTTGTCTGAGGCAAACAATCAAGAAGCTTCATTCAACAGGCTTTGCATTTCAGTTACTGTCCTGGTTTGGGCTGGAGCAGAATTAACCCTGGCATTGCTTCTAGCCAGTGTTCCTTTAAAAGTGACTGTATTCCTCTAAAAGCTAGCAGTATGTTTTCAAAACACACTATCATCCTCTAATAGCTTAAGCCTGAATGTTTGGGTTACAGCCTGAGAATTGGAATGTAAACCTGTGACTTTACTGAGAAGTTGGGGGGAGGATGCAGGGTGAGAGCGTTCACCTATAGGAAACGGACAGGCAAGGCAGGTGACCCCAGACTGACCAACTGAGTATTCCATTTCATACATGTCATGCTCGGTATAAATTTAGGGGGGCCGTCCCCTTTTCTCTCTCTCTTCTTCGTCTCTTGCAGCCCTGCTTGGCGCCCCAGCTTTGCTGCTTCCCCACTTCTGAGTCCAGGCCTAAAGGGTCCAGCTTCCTCCCTTTCTCCCCCCCCCCCGGCGCTGGGGGAGTTCGGCTGCGGTAATATAGCGCCCGGGAGGGAAGGTGGGAGGTTTGGATCTTGGTGCTGGCTCTGTATCTTTGCTTGTATGTATTTGCCTGCTGCCGTTGTTTTCTATTAAAATAGTTAAACTTCCTCAGCCTTTTCCAATCCACAAGTCTTGTTATTTCATCCAAACCATAACAGTTACCTAATGGCAGTCTTGGGGAGTTCTTTCACAGCTGTAAAGGTTAACATTTGCACAATCATCAGATACATAACTCCACATAATTTCTGAAATGTTTGATGAGCAAGACTTTTGAAAATATGAATTTCCTTGTTAATGAAGATGCTGTTACTTGTTTATGTAGAACTAAACAATATATAAATGGGTTTGCATTAAAAAAAGTTTTCCCTTTCAATGAGAAATGAAAAAACATGCCTAAACCAGACCAGTTGGCATTTCAGACTCATTTGTTATTTTATTTCCGTAATGCTTGTTGATTATGATAATTGACCACTCCAATAATTTCAAAGATATAATTAATTGGTAAAAGTAATTTAGTTGCCTTTTATGTGAAATATTCTTAATTAACAAAGAACATTTAAATAAATTACCATAATACTGAAGGTCACACAAATATTAGCTGCAGTTGTGCTCACTGTTGCATAGATACAGATTTCTAAGTACAGACAGAAGGAATAAAATTAATTTTAAGAAAATGGAAATAATATGTTTCTTTCATTGAATTTTCACTACAAACATCTTATTCTATTTGGCCTTGTAGCTAAGATCAGATGTAATGTTAGTTTAATATCAGTTATGGCAATGTAATTTAATCTACTTCCTACTTTGGTAAAGCTGGAGCAACAACTTGATTCGGTCTTTCATTTCTTCAAATACTGTAATTATTTTTTGCTGTAAAATCATGCAAATGTGATAAGAAAGTGACATACCAAAGGTTAACTGACAGAATGACTCCTGAACTGTGTTGCACATCATGACACTGCCACAGATCTTTTTCCTGTCACCATTTCCTTACTGAATTTTGTTGGCATTAGGTTGCTTTCTTGGATGATGAGTAATTAAGCTTCCTCAGGCAGACTAAGGGGACAACTTTACATTTACCACTTTCCAAGTGATAGCTGAGTCATTACTGTTGACAGCAGAAGACTTTTAGGGAAAATTACCTTCTTCACTTTGTATTGAAATGATACCATAGTTGTTACAGTAGTTCACAGGAACAGGCACAGTCTGAAAATCACTTGGGTTCTTCTGTGGCCCCTGGTGCGATAACTGTGCCGACANTAGTTCACAAGAAGCTAGACTGATTCCCATGTTAAACAGCTTCTTAGATTTCCTTCAAGAAATTTAGGAGAACCAATTTGTTTCAGTATCCCTAAATCAAAACATCAAAATGGTGTAAAGTAAAAGCAGAAGACTAGAGATCTTTTTGTCTGACATCTTTTCTATACACATTAAATATTGAACTTTCAAATCAAGATAAGATTCATTTTTAACTGAAGTTGTGACCTTCTATAGCTGAAGAAAAAAGTGCTAAGTTGATGACAAGATTAATGGTATTTATATGCCAAATGACAGGACTAAAGCTGGAGTACTGATTAAAGATAATTAGTCAGTGTAATGCCATTTTGAACCTATGTAAAATTGTATAAAATCAACAAATAGTCAGAGTTTAGATATGTACTGAATCCATAAGCAGCAAGGACTTACTTATATGCAAAGACATCATTATAACTCATTTGTTTGCTTATGAAGACCATATTTTCTTGTACTCTTTCAGTAGCTCCTGAGTGCCTTTATGACTTCAGTTGTAGTTGTGAGGAAAAATATTTATGAAAATCACACTTGTATAACATATCCTCTTGAAAAAGCAAATAAAACTGTTCCATCAGCTCTGGAACTAATGAAACATGGATTCACATGGATAAGTATCTTGACTTTGACTGAATATTGTATTGAAAGAACTAGATCTGATTGAAGCTTTCTACATCATATCTGTGCTATTTTTCCCAGGTATCTGAAAAATTTTCTTTAGACAGAAAACTGATATGGTCTGCCACATCTGCTTGGACACATTAAAAAAATATTAAGAACATAATTACCTGTGACTCCATAATCACCGTGTTAAAGATTGAAGAAATCTGTCAATAAGTTCAAAAGGAAAGGATTCATCCATGGAAAAAGTGTATTTGTCTAAGCATAGTTTCCACAGGAAGTCAGATTACAAAATAATGAGGCATTTTCAAAAGTACTCTATGCTCTAATTATTTAGTTTTCTCACAGAAATCAAAGGGAATTAACATGCCTAAAGACACAAAGGCTTTGTTTCTGCAACCAGTCTAAGTATATAAAAGCAGAAAAATATGTAGGAAGAAAGAATTTTAATAGGCAAACTGTTACTGTTGGAAACAGACACATTTTCAGTCATGTTAGCCCTTCTGTGAGACACCTCCCTGACTACTCTTGCCAACAGATAGACAAAGCATAAAGAGAAGGTGCCAGTAGCCATTCATACTTTCTGATCTGTTTCTGTGGCACTTAAATGTGTGCAAAAACTGTCATTAATAGGAAGGAGGTTAATGGAAAACCTAGCTCTCTTAGTCTGTCACTCAAAGAGCTGCTCACTTTTTTCAAAGGTTTTCTACAAATGTGCTTCTAAAACAGCAGTGGAAGCTTTGTATGTTATCAAGCAGAAATCCTGAGCCCAAGCAATGAACACTGGTAAACTGAATTTTCTCCTGACTTGTCCATCACCTTGATGTTTCAAACTTCCTTATAGTGCATAAATGACATATTTAACTGTGTATATGACCTAATCAACAACAAAAATGGCCAAATGGACTCAAAGGGCCCTCTCTGTTGTATTTCTGTTAATCATCTTTTATGTCTGACAGCTTTGGATTTTGATCAATAGTAGAAATATTAAAGAACTACAAAAAAGGCCTTTTTTCGAAATAGGTTCTATCTGTGGAATCATTGACAGAATCCTTAGAAGGCACCTAATAGAGGAATGTGAGCTATTTATCCTACTTCTTCAGAGGTCTATCAAACATTACTTTTAATGAAATAATTACATTTAGGATAACACTGATGACAAAAACAATATTCTTCAATCCTTGTTTGACTAGACATTTCCAGGCTCTAACAATGAAAAATGAAGGCAGAGTATTGAAACTATGCTATTATATTTCATTCATCTCCTACAAATCAGAAAGGGTTAACAGCAACAAGGGGGGGCCCGAGCAGTCCATAAAAACAGAACAAAATCTTATATAATTTATACTTTGGAGTAAGGCTGGTTTGTACAGGTGCCAAATAGAATTTACTCAGACTACAGAAACACTAACACAAATATTTAATGGAAAAAAACATGCTTTCTTAGCTCACAAGTCTCAGAGGAAATTAATGGTACTGGCAACCAAATAATTAGAAATGGGAATTCGTGAACATCTTTATTAACCTTATATTAATTTGCAAAATGAGAAAGAAAACAAAAAGAAAATTTTGCTCCCCAAAATGACTGTGTATAATACACAGAATAAATTGCAGCTGTAATAAAAAAAGATCTGTTTCTCTCACTTATAAAAAACAGAGTAATAAAACAAAAAAAATTATAACCCATTAAGTCAAAACTATTAAATCACGTAAATTATTACCTTCATATGAAACATTTCACTTACAGTAATGAGGGGTTAAACCAATAAAATTATGCCTTCATAGAAAACACATTTTCTCCACAGCCTATTTCCAATTTTTACAATAATAAGAGATTAGGTAGGAAAACACAGCTTCATATCAGGAAATATGTCATTGCAGCTCTACCTTTGAAAACCTCTTTAAAGCAGGTTTCCTTGATCTCTGTGAGGAACAGAAACCTGAGGAGAATGTCATAACTGTAGGGGCTTGATCTTGCAAGCTGTCCAAGGCTGGCTGTAAGAAGTGCAAAAAGTCAAATAAGTACTATGAACACTTAGGACAGATTGTGAACCATTTATTCCTACTAGTAAAGAATTAGATGTTATGTTAGAGCCAAGGTTGGCTCCTGCTTGAGAAAACGTTTGAATATGTGCTGAGTTTGAAGTCAGTGGGGCTTAAGTATGCTCATCAGGATTTCCCTGAAGGGATACCTACAATAAAAACTAATTCGTAGCAAAAGAAGATTCACTATCTGGTCTTTGTTGCTTGCTAATTTTGTAGGGTGAGAAGCTTCCATAAATGGAGAGAAACTAGGACACAGTTACCGTGTAAACAAAATCCAATATATCTGATAAATGTACAAGACTGAGAAGAAAGAAATATTTCTTTGGTAGATGGATAGATACAGTCTAGAGTACATACAGTTAAAAGGTTTACAGTGACCATGTGTGTACAGAAATCATTTTTAGGGGTTTTAGCCATTTCTACTGTCAACAGAGTAAGAGGTGTTCTTGATTATGCTGAGGAAAATGGGAGCAAGGGCAGCTGTGAAAAGCAGTCTCTGACAGAAATACTTTCAAAGTTTCCATAGAAAAGGCTGTATCTCAAAGGCAGTTGCTTGATGCCTTATGATGTATTCAAGACACAGCCTCCTTACTTGGCCCATCACCGTGCTGCACCTGCTCTTTTCAGCTCACTTCACCTGAGTAGATCGTGACAAGAGTAACAAGGCATTGTGCTCCAGCATCCTACAGAAAGTTCAGCAATGTTTTCCCTTCTTCCTCAGCTGTACCACTGCATAGCCAAGCTCCTGGTTATATACTGTATTTGCTCAGAGCATCAGGTACTGGCTATCTGTTTACCTCCCTTTCATTCCTTCTTGCTGCAATTTCTCTTAACAGCTAAGTGACTCATGTATGAGAAGTGCCTCACTACTGCTCAGAATTTCAATTTGGTGCCTGAGATCTTTCTTCCACTACAAGTCTCAGAGGATTGTATTAATATCTCACTAATTTCAGATATGTTTACATTTGGCAAAGATACTACTAGGCAAATTACAAGTGTATTTATTGGCAAATGACAGCATTTATCATCAAGATCTATTGAAATATGCCCACAACAGCAATTTACCATAGTCGTATGACTTAGGGTTATGTGCTACTGCCACCAGAATTGCCTGAGATTATGTCTAGCCTCCACTTTTAAAATCCCTGCTTTTAGTCAGGCCATACAGTGTTCTCTTTGCATAGTGGGTCCCATCGGCTAGAAGATGTGCTCTGAGGTTTTGAAAATATCATTAATCTTTATTCTGGTCACCTAAAAAGTCCTCTTCCCCTTTTCATTGGTTCCAGAATGCTACTACATTGGTAAATATTTATTACTTTTTTTTAAACACACTGATTCCAAATGTTTCAAAATAAAAAGTAGCACAGTAAATTATAACAGCAAAAAATATAAATATATAACTCATTATAAATAAAGTTTGAAATACACACTTTTGCTGCAAATGCTTTTCATGACCTTCACAGCTTGCAGCTCTCTTCTCTAAATATTCTTCAAGATTTGAGCTTGGAAGATTTCTTATTTTTGTCAGTAGAGTGGAATCCTTTATAGCTGGTTTCCTTTGTTTGTTACACTAATGGAAAAGCTTCCTCAGTTCTGTTATTAGTAGATCTCAAGCAATTAGAATGAAAAGGTTGTAAAAGTTCAAAAAAGAAGATGGTTTGCTTGGATTTAGCACATTTATGATTATAATAGGGACTGAAAGGTTATAAAGGAACTTTTAATTAGATATAAAATTTATCCTGCAAATTCCTGGCAACATAATTAGCTGAATTTCCATAGGATTTGCTATACCAGGGACATACACCATACAGATATGCTATAGCTTCTGTAATTTATTGCATATCCTTATGTATCAATATTGCTACAGTTTGAATAATCTTAAACAAAACTTGAAGCACTAAAATATGACTTATAGTAAAACATCCATGCAACTTGTATCACAGGGCTTCATCAGACTTGTTCAGAGAAGGGCTGGGAGTCACTGAGAATAATTTGGGCAGTAAGAAAACTGCAGATACAGATTGAGACAGCAGAACTTTAGATGTTAAGCAAATCTTACATTTAGCACATTTTCACTCTATTAAAGGTGGATTATTTCCAGAACCTGTCTGACAAAAAACCATGTGTTGTGAAATTCAGAAAATTATCACACTGCACCTTTAAATTTCCTGTTGTTTTCAGGCTTGTATCAAGAAGATTCAGGAAACTCTAGTTTATTTTTCTCAGCCAAGGACCAAGAAGGTTCTCCTCCTAGATCCTTTCTGCATCACAAAAAACATGCTAGAGCTTTTGTTGGGAGTTTAAATCATTACATTAAAGTGTCTGAACTTTCCAGAATCTGAAGCAAACTACCAATCTGCCTAGGTTTTTTTCTGCAGTACTTTACCATTTCTTTAGAATAGCATGACAAATCTACATGTTTACTATGGTATTTTATTTCATCTCTCAAAAGAAAACTGAAATATCAGGATTTATTGGAGGAAAAAAATAATTATCAAGGAATACTCTATCAGAGACTACACATGGGACACAAAAAGAATGAGATTATATTCTCCCACAAATCAAAGATTTTAAAGGAATCTATTATACATCCTGTCCTCTCCATTATCTGCCATTTTTCATTTTCACTCTTGCCTAGATACACTATTGCCACTCTCTAGACACAGACCCTATATTTATGGGGATTCTGCAGTGCCAAAATAAAAATATACAAGAACTCATCCCCTCTGAAAGAAAAACAATCATCAGCCTGAGGGGTAGTCTTCACAGATGTTGCAGTAACAGTCCTCCTCACAGTGAAGACACAATTTCTCCTGAACATATATGAAGAATAACCCTTGATACTAGAAGCACTTTTTTTTTCTTTAAGGAAAAGAGAATTAAAAATCATTGTAGTAGCAGGACTCAGTTAAAGATAATCCTCTTTCTGCAGACTCCTGGTAGTCAGAATAGCAACTGTAGTCTCAGAGCAAATAAGATAGTTCAGACTTCTAAAATGGATATTTTATTTTTCATTATCAAGATTTTCCTCATTTTTTGCAGTAGCCTGAGTGTATATTTCAGAGATTTCACAGTTTTATTATGCAGCATCTTCTCTGGCAAAACTACAATGGACTAGCTATTGATTTCAAAATTACTTCATTGTGTAATTTGGGAGGACTCAGAGAATCCAACTGAACACTCAGAGGCAGCTGGCTGGAACAGGTGTTGCAGAAAATTATAATCCTACTTTGATTAATCTTGTGTTATTTTTTATTTTTTTTTACAACCACCCTCCAGTTATGTGTGACAGGTATCCAAATAATCAAACATATACAGTCAGTAGAAACAATCTGCGGTATTGTCAGGAGAAACATCAGGAATGATTACAAGCATGTGAGCCAAAAGATTTTGCTTTTCAGGGAGAAAGATTTCCATAAAGTCCTCTGCTACTCATGCATTTGCTGGAAAATGCAGTTTTGTTACTAACAGCTCAGGATTCACTACTCATTTTCAAAACATCTTTCATGTGAAGCAAAATTGGAATACCAAATAAAAATTGCATTAATCAATAGTGAACATGTAACAGTTGAGTGAGGGAGATTAAAAGCTAGTTTAATGCAGTTTGAAAATTTATTCTTTAATCAGTGATATGAACAATAAAGCCAATAGGATTAAATATGTAGCTACAGCTTGGCTGTTCTAATCATCTACCATTCCCAGAGTCCTATGGTGGCTAACACTGGCTACCTCACTTGGTATCATTTTGGACCTACTTAAGACTTTAGGAAGGAGCCTGATTTTCAGCAAATTCAAAGGGCACACTCAGAGAAATCAGATATTTTTTCAAAAACCTCATTGTATTTTCACAAAGAAAAGTTTGATCTGTGGGCTGCCATCAGTAGTGACAGCATTTTTTATGACAAAAAATAAGCATTATCTAATGCATGGTCATTAGAAACATTTTTAAATCTTACATTATTTCTATTAGGAGGGGCAGAGGAAAGTGTCACCCACAAAACCAGGGCTCTGCTTCAGTCCCTACCCTCCAACTTTGTAACCAAAAATAGATATGAAGCTTTAACAGGTTTAGACACTCAGGAGCAAGGTCTGCAAGGAGATACTGTATCAGTAGCACATAGTGGATACCACAGAAAGGAACAAGTGCTTGTGGTGGGTAACTCTGTTCAGGGCCATTGAGATGGCCAACTGCCACCTGGCAGGGAGTAATGGAACGTATGCGTTCTGAGATAAGGTCCAATATGTTGCCAAGAGGGTGCCACAACTTCTCAAGAGCACAGACTACTATCCACTGCTACTCTTTCATGTAGGCATGAATGAAACCACAAGCTGGAACCTCAGCAGAATCAAGGAAGACTACAAAGCCCTAGGGCTGCAAGCAAAAAGTACTGGTTCCCAAGATATCTTTTCTTCCATTTTGACAGTTAGAGCAAAGGGTGCAGCCAGAAATTAATGCATAATGCAAATCAACTTCTAGTTTTGTGGCTTATGCTTTCATGTGGCTTTTGGCTTTTATGAAACATTCTTCAGTGGCTATAGCCTATTAAAGAGTAATGGGATCCACCTGTTCAGAAGAGGCAAGGGAATCTTTGGCAGCAGACTCGCCAATGTGGTGAGGCAGGCCTTTAACTGAAGGACTTAGGGGATGAGGTCCAAAGTGGCAGCACTCACACCATTGTAATCAACTGGGGAAAAAGCCAGGCCAACCAGAGCAGTAACAAAAGTCCCCTAGCTGCCTTCCAAGAAGAGAACAGAAGAACAACAGCCTCAAGTGTATGTATACCAATGCGTGCAGCCTGGAGAACAGAAAGGAGGTAGTAGAGCTCCATGCCCAGGGAGAAAGTTATATCATAGGAATAACTTGGTAGGATGACTCACATGACCAGGAGATCATAGTGGGTGGCTATGGACTGTTTCATAAAGTCAGGGTCAGGCAGGGATGAAGAGGAGGATTTGCACTCTGTGTTAAGGAGAGCCTTGAATGGACTGGACACGAGGAAAATTTGTCGCAATGAGAAAAATTAGCCATTGGAATAATCTCCCCAGGGAAGTGATGGATTCCCCAACATTGGACAATTTTAAGATTCAGCTGGACAGGGTCCATCTTGTCTAGATTGTGCTTTTGCCGAGAAAGGTTGGACCAGGTAATACTTGAGGTCCCTTCCAAACTGGTATTCTATGATTCCATGATTGTTAGATATTGATAGTAAAATAAAGATCAATTTGTCACATACCAGAACTGGTTATATTTTTTACAGAGTTCTTTATAAAACAGAGTAACTAGGGTTTTTACTGAAAAAACTACATTTTCCAACTCAATGCCAAAAACTTCAAGAAAAAATGTGTTCAAAGAGGAAAGTAAATGCTACTTCTGTTCCTAGCAAAAGGTGAACAGGAAGAACTGGATACGACAAAAAATATTACTAAAGCCAGCAAGCAAAATGCATTTCACATTTTACAATTTAACAGCACTTCACCCACAGTGTCCTGGAGCTTTGTAGAGCTACAGCTTGTCCCCGAACCTACCCTATTTATTTTGCCTTCAAGTATTCTTTCAAATAAGCAGGCAAGGCTCAGAGGAATTACAGCCTGGTTTTCAGTGGTTTCAGGCACTCGCAATTCCAAGTGAAATCATGAGAATTAAACTGTCTTGATGAGCAAAGAAAGAACAGAAGTTGAATTACTGTTTAAACATAATAGTGACACCAACAGAAAAGGAACTTACATAGCCCACCCCCAAACAAGCAAAAGTTAGATAAAACTGAGTGTAAACTTTTCATGTGAATGAGAAGCATCAAGTGTGCGTGGAGGGGTTGTCCCTCCTAGTAAAAGACACTTATGCAAGATAAGCTTCTTGGCAATCAATATTTGACCTGTATCCGTAGATTTGACTCTGAGACCTTTGATTACACATTCTTGGCAGCTTTTCATTTTAATTACATTTATTTTACTGGTTAATGGGGTTTTTTTTGGCACCATGCACAGAAGTTATCCAGATGGTCATCTGTTGTAAGGTCAAGCAAAATAAACAAAAGGATTTTTATGAATTCCTTCTCTGAAAGGTAAAAGGTGTCAGTACTGTTCTCTCTCTCTTGATATATTTTTAAAAATATATTGTTCTAGAATTGGAATTGTAAAATAAGACCAGAAGGTTGAATAACTCCTGGGGAAGATCCATTTATCCTGAAGTAGACAATTCTATCCCTATCTCTCCTTGATCTAATTATACATTGTAATTGGGTACTGTATGATAATATGAAACAGCAAAACAAGGCTTTACACATCTTATTATACTGGATTATTATTAGCATTAGAAAATAAATCAGTGTTGTACTGATAATGTACTAGTCATTCACTCTGATAGAAAAAAGAAATTTTAAAATTATATTACCCACTTTAACTATCCAAAACTGAAAATTATTAGAATTATGTTCTATCAATACACAGGTCATTTCTTTAATAGCGAAGCAGCAGAGAGTACAGAGGAACTTTGCTAATTACTCATTATCAAGCTATATTAAATCTTATAATTATTATCTTCTATACTTGGCCCCTTATCCAACAAACTATTGAAGTCACTCTTTTTGAAGAAATCATTATATAATTATTTTGCATCAGAGAAGTAATTTATGAGATGAGAAGCTTTCAATTTGCCGGGACTTTCAGCATTTCACTGAAGCTGAGTCTTTTCTACTCAAAAATGTGCACTTTCGTGAAAGATAAAGAAAAATAAACAAACACCTTCTCTCCTCATTTTTCTCAGCTTAACAGATGTACTGGGATGGAAACTGCTTCTACCTTTGTAAATATTTATCCTCCCAACCTGAGGAAAGAGAACTGTATAGCAGAATAATTCATATAAAAACTATTGTCTTGTATAATCTTGTATAATCACTTTGCAAAAGGCAGGCTGCCGTCAAATGCTGGGCGTTGACTTGGAATCAGAGATGAGTTCTACCAAGTACAGGAAATTAAACGTGTCATTCCAGTTCAGGTTAATGTCATCTTTATCCAACACACTGTGATACCACACTCCTTCACTAATCTCAGCTTTTTTTGTTTCTCCCTATCATCTCTGTCAATATTCACATTTTTGAGACTAGAAGGTGAGCTCTTTAGGAAGCTGATCCAGCTCAAAAGTGCCAAAAATAAATGAATAGTACCATAGCAAAAGAAGCTTCTTATGTTTTAATGGTGAATTATCACAACATCACCATAATGCAGTCAAAATTTAAATTAGGCAGGTTTTGTCTTAAGAATCACAAATGACGAACCAAGATGTACATGTCCTTCATATGACTAGTAGATGAATGACCATTGGTAAATTCAGCATTTGTGTAAACACACCCATATACTTTGACTGTACACTTTGACTGTATTTAGGATACAGATTAAGCACAGAAATTGTGAAATATGTTCACAGCTGTTCTGTTAAGCAACTATCCAGATAAAATAAAGACTACTGACTATTTTTTGAGCAACAGTAAAATTTACTGGGCCTGTTTTCACGGAACTATTCGGTATCAAAACCTTATCTTGAAATTATTTTCAAAATGCAGCAAAACAATCTGTTTCACAACCATGTGAAATAATCTGCTTATCTTAAAGTACTTTATCAGTATTTAGGACTATATTTACTTCAGAATACGATCTACTAATCTATTGTTCCCTGAATACACTGTCTAACTTAATTCTGGAGATCAAGGTATAGAGCTTCTATTACTGATCTTTGGTTTCCATTATTTATTTCAGTATCACAGAATCATCTGGGTTGGAACGGACCTCTGGAGGTCATCTAGTATTGCATCTTTCAATCTAGCTTTCCTGTTTTCCAGACATAAGAATGTCAACTGAGATAGAAAATACCTTTTCAAAGCATTTCCTTGTATCAAAGTTTACATAAATTTCAAAAAAATCTGCATCTATGATGCTATGTAGGTTAAATTTCAGGAGAAGGACTAACTAAAAAAGTTGAGCATTTCCTGTTTTAAATGAACTGTACATTGCTTTGAAGCCTTATCAGCATGAAAAATGTTTAATTTGTTTGCTTTTAATCTATGTTTGAGAAATACTGTGAAGAGCATTTAGTACTGGCATTTGCCTTCCATGAAACAATATGTACTTTTGGATTTATTTAATAAGCCCTTTTATGGAATTCTTTTCATCAATTTAGTAACTAATATTTCTTCAGGACCAAGATAAGGAGACCTCAGGAGCTCTAGTTAAATATTTATGCATGCTAAATTTTTAAACATCATTTAGTGACAGCTTCAATAAAAAATATGCCAAACACTTTTTCAAATAAGGAACAGAGTCATATATAAATGGATTTAGATGTTTTCTGCTAACAGTATTAGTGTGCCCAGCAGATGTTATACACATTTTTATACACATCACTGCTATTTATATATCATATCCTATAGAAATCAAATTATGTTTATTTCTACTGAAGATTGACTTTAGAAACATATTAAACATTCTACATGCATATTTATATATATTTATTATAGATACCCAATTGGACATACATGGCTAAACTAAACAATTATATGCTGGTAACTTCAACAGTTTCTCAAAGCCATTCTCCCTGGAATTGAGATCCCTTTTCCACTTAAAGGTTTTGTCCTGTTATCTGCCATGTACTAACATAACGGTCAACAAATCATTCCTATATATGTTATAGCAAGGACTGCAGCCTTATTTCAGGGCAAATTAAAAAGCCACACAGCAAGTGGAGCAGATACATCTAGAAAAATACTATTCTCTGTTCCTTCTTGTGCTGTCATCTGAACTAGTGCCTATCATCAACAAAACAGGATGGGGTTTTCTGTTCCAAGGGGGACATGGACAGCTGAAGTGTCAATTCCTCACAAAAAAAATGCAGTATATGTACCACTTGTTCTGGAGTCTGGATTTTGAGTCTGTGACTGGAAAGAAATAGTCACACAAGACACCAAATGCATCACTCCAAACTCAGTAGTTTTACCCTATCCTTTGAACTTGCCAAATTTCATTATGGCAAGTGCTCTTGCATTTTGTTTTAAAACTGGAGGCCTTTCAAGCTCTGAAAATGTACAAGCCTTCTGTAAACAGAAAATCTTTTTGTTCACTGTGCTCTCCCAGGCTTCCCATTTGCTTTGAATATGGTAAGTGTTCAATTTGCTCTACTGAAATTTAGCTACCTCTGAAATTTTTCCCTCCCATTTCATACCATAACGTGAAAATAAGTAAAAGGGCTCCAGCTGGTTGTTGTAAATTTGACCAGGGAAATTTTGGGCAATGGCTGTTTTTAATAGTGGAATCTTCCCTAGGCTTATACACTCTCTTTGTCAATCTCCAAAAGGCAGGCTTGTAGGATTCATTATCATGAGCAAATTTTTGGTAAGAGTTCTTTTCCCCTTGTAACACAATGCCACAGTTGCAAGCCATGAAATTCCCTTTAAAAGGCCTGTGAGTTTTAAAAAATGTCATTCTCCATTTTCAAGAGTTTCCAGTTCCTTACACACAGCTCAAGGGTGCTTGTTGTCTCAGCTTTTGTGATGGATTAGGTCAGTTGTGAGACAAAGTGTGTGAACAGAATTTTGTCATTAGAGTAGAAATTTAGATGTGTAACTCTCAGGAGCACACTGCTCTTTCTGCTTTTCTTTCTTAGGCAGGAGTACTTAACATTTTATAGTGTTACATATAGTGATAGTGATTCAGAATAATCAGCTGAGTATTTTATACTGGGATAAAAGCGAGGTTGATTTGATAATAAACATATAAGAACAGAACTAGATAAATTATTGTTTTGTTTCATTGTAGAAGTGTACCTAGAGGACATTAAAACAGAGTCAAAACAAATTACCGTAAAAATGTCACCACTGCTGTGCTTTTCTAAACACCAGAGGAATCATTAAAATTATTTGTAGTGATACATACCTGATAGAAATTCCAGAGAATATATTTCTTACAGCTAAGCCTCCATGAGATATAGAAATCAGTGTGGATTAATCTCACTGAACTTCAGATGTCTGCTGTATAGATATTTTATCCAAGTTAGTCATCTTATTCTTTAAGAGAAAAACACAGAATTTTAGAAAACAGTTTATCTAACCTACTTCAGAAGTCTACTCTATGCTGAGATGTTCTTTTTTTCTGTTCAATAATGATGAGTCTGTATGATTCAGTCATACATAGGCATCTAGATTTGGTTATGAGGAATCACTGTCTAGCTGCTACACTGCCTAAAAGCCTTGAGAATTCTGATGCAATACCTATATTCTGTTTACCACAGGGTGATGAAAATATTTCATTAAAGAAGATCATATTTTCATATCAACATTTGGTATAAACTCCTAATCTAGAGGATTACACTCATAGAAGAAGACAAAGCTGTTTCAGTCGCATCCTCAGCCTGGTAGAGAGCACATCTGTCCATATCTAAGAATTTTCCCTCAAAATGTGTTAGCTGGGAAATGTGATTTCCTCCAGACTTGGAATTCTTGGACAATATTTAGAATTTTGATAGGCACGTGTACTTCCTTTCTGTTCCCCAGTCCTTGACAGCCAAGCAACTGGACATATGGATATATCCTCATGTGATACAGGATGGCAATGATACATGATGCCTAGTAGATGCAAATCTCCAACTTGAAAGTAACCCAAAAAAAGTAATTAGACCTAAACAAAGGAAAAATTTTGTCAATCAAACAGATAAAAATACACACACAAATCCAATTCACCAAAGTTCCAAACTTAATTGTGCAAGCTGTTAAAACACTTGCAAAATATTGGTAAACTAAACTCCATTTTACTCTTTATAGCCTCTGCTTTGCTCTGCACATGCTTGTTAGTTCATTTACATAGTAATGAGTCTCAGAGACGTAAAGCTTTTCATTTTCACTGAATACAGCTTACAAGCATTATGCATGCTAAATTGGAAAAAGAAAGACTTCTGTAAAACGGAAAAGACGGAAAAAAGTTTTATAGCTCTGTGGTATGTTGAAACGGAATTTCAATTAAATCTGAAATTTTCTGAGTAATTTTATGTATGTATGTATGTATGACTAGGCTTCGCGAACAAAGATCCAGGGAGGGCTCCATCCACGCTCCTCATCAGCGCCTTTTACAAGTGCGCTGATAAAAAGAAGATAGCGGANTTTGTAGGAAGAAGAGGATTGTATGTCTTTGCTATAGCTAAACAAACCTTTTATGGAAATGATAGTGTTCCCATATCGTAACTTGAAGAGTCCAGAAAGTTACTGCATTATTGAAATCTAGAAACATAAGCCTAGTTTCTGTTTAAGACATGACTTCTGTGGAGAAGAAATATGAGCATATATGTTATCCTAGAGAAAACAACCCAAAATACTTTGATCTTGTTTAGGAAGAATTAAGTGATTCCTCTATGAGAAGAAAGACAGCCAGTAAAAGCTCTCCTCGCATCTTTCTCAATGAGGAAGTCCTGACTAATGGAGTCCATCAGCAATGCAGAACAGTGCAGGGGAAGAAATCTTTCTCTTGCCATGCTAGTAGAAGTTCCAGGGCTTTTCTTTTTATTATAGGTCTACTGAGACAATTTATCATGCAGTTCAACAAGCAGGACTTTCATCATCTGGTAATGCAGTTAGAAACTCAACACTGGTTTTACACCTGTATGCAAGTAAACTAAAGGAAACACAAACAACAAGAAGGCAACGTCAATGAAATTTGGAATTCTTCCAATATTAGTACTGTTATTTTTGCAGTGGATGACTAAAATTTATTTTTGGAGAGGGTAATAACTATGTAACTGATAAATTATAAAAAGTAGACTATAAGCAAGTAAATGTCTATGGCTGAAAAAAGGAAATCTTCAGTTCTGTACATATTCGTTAGGGCAAGTTTATAATTTTGTTGATTGAAGGTGACTTTAAAGATTTTTTAAATATTATTCATATTATATTTATATATTATTGCTTGAAACATATTTTAATTATTTAGTGAATGCATAAATATTTTATATATGAGAATAAATTTTACTTTGGGCTTAAAATATATGTTTTTCTTTGTAATGAACTTTTATTCTAAATCAGTTTAAAATAATTTATGGAATTCTTATCATACACATCTACTTTTAAAATACAAATGCAGAATTACAGGTTGTGTTTCTATGTAGATCAAGTACACCAAACATGCACTTGCATTGAAAATCTATTCAATATAACTATAGGTATAAATTTATATATTTATCATACATCAAGGCATTGTAATTTATGTTTTTTTCATTCCCTTAGATGTGTATGAATATTGCTTTCTACAGAATGCTGTTTCAAGCAAGGCAGTTTTAGAACCTTAGCAGCTATATATATCTTTGGATTAAATTTTCAAGTAAATTGCTGTAGTGGATAAGATTTTCCAACAATCATATTTCTTTCTCATTTTCTTTTGGAGTGAATTTGTTGGTTTTGGTTGGGTTTGAGTTTTTTTCCTTCTTTTTATCTCTAAGACTGTCCTAGTTTGAGTTAGAGTAGAACTAATTATGTTCAGTGATTTTACTTTCCAGCTAAAGCTCCTCTAAGTTACTGCTCCCTTCTTGGAATTTAAATACCTGAGCCATCTAGGGTGGTGGACTGGTAACTGTCCTTGTGAGGATCAGAAGCCCAGCTCTGCTGTTGCACAATTCTGTCTGTTCTTCTTTCAATGTCAACCCAAGAATTCCCTAATCCAGTTCCAGGATCCAGCCCCTGATTCTGATTCCTGTCTGCTGCTGAGTCCTTCTGCTACAGTATCAGTGGTGATGATGACATAGTTGCCATCAAGGGGAGTTTGGGCCTGATACTGGGTTTGTGTGCATATATATGCATATTTAATTTTCTTGTTATTGTTTTCATTAAATTAGCTTATGTTTTCATTTCCAGTTCACAGGCCTCTTTCTTTCTCTCTGTTAATTCCCCTTTTCCTTTCTGGAGTGCGAAGGAAAGGGGGTAATAGCTATAAGCTACACTTGCTTCATTTTCATTTCCTGGAATAAATTGTCTTTCTAGTCTTAAAAGATGGTATTTCATTTGTTTGGGTTTTTTTCTTTCCAACTGCAGGAGGGTATGCTAGGAAATTGTTTTAGCCAACATGGAGAAGCTATCTCCCAGTGCCAGAAGCAAACAGGAGATATGACTCTAGAGCCTATTGATTAGGACATGGAGACAAAGTGCTGACTGAGGTCCTCATCTGTACTTCCAAGAATTAACATCTTTTTTTCATTGACAGTTTAGTTATACTCTCTCTCTGTCTCTTTAGGCTCTACATCTGTTTCCATAAAAGAGCAGAAATCCAGTAAGGTTGAAAGATCATGCCATCACCTTTGATCTGTTGATCTGCTTGTCCATCACAGCTCTTGAAGGAGTGACATGTATATTTGAATCTCCTTGGGCTGAGGGGGCACATAATCCTGGAGACCCTTTTTGAGTGCCTGAAGCATTCCCTGAAAGCTTATGGAGATTTCTAGCAAAAGATTCATACTTCCTACATTAGGTAATAAGGATGATAATAGCTGGACAGAAGAGTGCCAAGTTCCTGAACTACCTCTATATACCTCTTTAGACATCTAGTGGATCTGACTCAGCTGTTATCAAGAGTTGCTTGCTATTCTTGTTGCCATCTATAGAAGAAATTTGAAAGAGTACTTGATTGCTATTTTCTCTCTCTTCTAGTATTTTGTTTTGTAAACAAAACCCTCTGCTGTGTTTTGATTCCTGTCTCTGGTACCACAGCAGTTATTAGTAATTCTAGAGCCAGATGTTTATTTGTGAAAATCATTACCTGGTTTTATAGAAACATGGTGATCTACACAACCTGAGGTTTTTACCTTCCTTGGGGTATCTGTCAGAGTTATACTAGAAATAAGGAATAGGAAACAACCGAGAAACAAAAACCTCAGTGCAAGTGTGAGTGAAAAGGATTTGTCTGAGATGATTCTCTAAGAACTTATATCCATACATTGATTCAGTCTTTGTAAATTCTGAAGATATAATCAGTGACTATAAAGGATTTGTTTTCTTTTAGTTTACCCACTATATTTACTATCCTTAAACCATTCAGACATAGGTGCCTTACAGGATCATATTTGGACTGAGAAAGGAAGATACCAATGTAATTTTCACAATATTTTTTAACTAAGGTTTTCTACAAATGACGCATAAACCACTAATGCTTTTCAGCACACAAGACACGACTAGGGTCCTGAACCTGCTGTAACACTTGAAAAGCATTTTAGAAAAGCAGAAAATTTTAATTATTAGAGGTTACATGGGTGGTTCTGCTCTGTTTGTCCAAAACATTCTCAATATGGCATGATTGTCTCTGCATTCTAACACCCAGCAGAAAACTGTGCCACTAACACACTAAAATGGGGTGTTTTCCAGCAGTCAGTTAATTGGAAAATTGTAATAAAGTGTAAAACATGTATTATGGCCCCATATGATTCCAGCTTATGCCAGCATCTCCCTTGCTGCTTCCTGATTTGTTACATTTCTGCTCCCACACCACTTGGTGTTCACAAACTGACCTCATGCATACTGCATTTTAGTCAGTTTGAGTGTCGTTTTATGTGACATGAACAGAGTATTTCATGGCTGATCATCTTTTTATATGCCTTACTGTTAAGGTATGTGCCCTGGGTTTGGCTAGGATAGGGCTGAGTTAATATTTACGCAAGAAGCTGGGAGGGGCCACACCCAGGACTGACAACCAAACCAGCCAATGGGGTATTTGATGCCATACTGGCATGACGCTCACTGTGTAAGGGGCAGGGAAGGGGGGGGGGCAGTTTTTGGCAAGGGTAGTGTCAGGTGGACAGACCAAATTTTATATTGCTTGTTTGTATATTACTGCATTAGTTTTCTTGTTATTTCTGTTGTTTTCTTGGTCCTTTGTATTGTTCTATTAAAATCTTCTTATCTCAATCCATGGGGTTTGGCATTTTGCTCCTGATTCTCCTTCCCGTCCTACTGGGGGGAGGGCTGGGGGCAGTAAGTGAGCAACTTTGTGGGGCTCAGCTGCCAACTGGGCTTAAACCACACCAGTATGTTCCAGTGGTTATAGAACACCCAGTCATAATATAAAGGGGTACATCACATAGCCTATAATTCAGAGAAGCTACACTACCACATGGAAAAAACATTTGATACTCTGTGCTGTATTATCTGTTACCATGACTGCCCTCACAATAGCTGCTTGGCTGCAATTCTTTAACTCTGGAAGCATAATGTTAAGCATTATCATTCCAGCATTCCCTGATAAAGTAAAGGAGTATCCAAATGAAGAATTCTCAAGTCACAGCTAAAGAAGTGGTTATCCTTTCAGGATAAAATACAGTAACAATTTTACAGCACTCAGCAGGAATTTAAGTAGGCAAAATGCAGCATAAAGTAGCAAAATAATGAGCCAGAGATGAAGTTTAACCAGAACTGAATTTAACACCTTCGTCTGAGGGAGATGAGGCTGTACCTTACCACAAATTACCTACTTTTTTTATCGTATGATTTTGAACTGACTCAGGAGAAGCTGCTACTTAGCATGTTACCAAATCTACTTCCTGCTGCAACTAGTTGTTACTCAGACATCTAGCCTCAAAGTGAAGTAATTCCCCAGCCATGACCTTCTTAACTTAAAAAGCTGAAGAGACTAGAGACTACAATATGCGGTTGCACTGCAGTTATTTCCTGCCAACTTTACCACTCAACGACTAAGTCAGTTTTTTTCCATATCTTTCCATTTGGTTTGAACTAATCCACCTTCCTTACATTCAGTAAATGGCCTGTTTTGCATCTAGCCTTTTCCATGTGAGTCCAGGGGTTTGTACTTTGAAATATTAGGTGAAACATTTCCAAACTGCTTACACATTATCTTCAAGAACAGCTTCTTCACCTTTGTTCACATCCTTATCTAATTTAACTGACCTTGAGAGCCTGGACATGTCGATCTGCTTAATCAAGAATTGGCAAATATTATAAATGACAGACACAAAATGTACTATATCTATCCCATTGACATCTTATTCACCTTCCTGTACTGAAGAGCACTGGAGCTTGAAAATAACCCTGAAGAAATAGTAGAAGCTGGTGCTACTACTATTCATTTTGGCATATTGCATAGAACAATAATATTGATTTGTGTACTGCAGTTATGAAAAAAGGCTGCTTTTTGCTCAGAATATACTTGGAATTTGTGACAACATAAGAAAAGGTTTTTCTTCACTTCTACCAGGAATATAGCTCTGCAACTTTACAGAAAACTTAACATCTTTATGTCATGATCATTTTTATATATCGTGCATTTCCAAATTATGGGGAGATTTCACAACACTTTACTAACACAAGTGTTACTACCATTTTTGAAGAACATATCATGAAAATCTGTAGGGCAAGTGGAAACTAGGTAAGACCAAGTCTCATTCAAGTGGCTATTTCACTTGATTTTACTTCCCTGATGTTACAGTCCTGAAGTAATCTGGATCTATTGAAAGCTAATTCAGGTTTAGTGCAGTGTATAGCATCACTATATTGAGAAATCTATAGTATCAAGTAATAAAGAAATACATAGCTGTGCTTTTCCATGCACACACTCC
The DNA here is from genome assembly GCA_013396975.1 of Bucco capensis. Taxonomy (NCBI): domain Eukaryota; kingdom Metazoa; phylum Chordata; class Aves; order Piciformes; family Bucconidae; genus Bucco; species Bucco capensis. Next base: position 212,615 of record VWZO01008451.1, read on the forward strand.
TGTTGGCAGGCAGTGTGAAGAGTCATAGTTTTCACTTACTTCTAACTTCAGTGCAAGCTGAATATGTTTATGTCAATTTTGAATTAAGTTCTCAATCTCCATTTTAAAGCAATTATCATGCTTTTGTGCTAGTCTACTAGTTGCAAAATCAATCAAATAAGCTTTTCATTCTTTTCACTTTTCTTAAGCCAGCCATTATCCACAAGGAAAACAAAGAGAGTTTCAGTCTCTTTTGTTTTGTTGCCTTTCTTTCAGAGGCTGTTCATTGTCCACTGTGAATTTCTTTTGGTTTTTTTTCCTGTGGAAAATGGGTATCATTTTGCTCTGAGGAAGCTGAACTGAATTCTACTTCCTCAGTGAAAGGCAGTCAATGGTTGCTTTCTACAAAAAGGAAGAGTAATATCTCTATCACTCCTTACAAACAAAATTTAGAATAGCTACTTTTCACCTCAGTTGTTTTGATTCTGGTAATTTATCACATATAGCCAGAAAAACTCACTAAATGTATAGAAAGAATGGTTCAACACAGTCATTCCACAGTAACCTTTACCTGGTTGAATATCAAATACAGTACCTGAGTGGCTAGGTTGGACTACAGTAGAAGCTGGCACCTAAAATCACAAACTTAAATTCCAACTGACATTCCATCCATAGCTCAGATTAGATTTTACCACTCTCAATATTCCTAACTGTACAAAACAGGTCCACTTTGGTCAACAGGAATTCTTACCTAAACACCTATGATCCGGAGTTTTCTCTACCTGTGTGGCTTAAGATGGTAGCTCCTCTCAGAAAACTTATTCAGTATGAATGAAACTGTATGAAACTGGTGCTGCTGCCTTCTTTTGAAACTTGATAATTGGCATATACAATAACTTAGTGATAAGGTGACAGACTATAATGAAACTAAATTCCCTCCCACTTTCCATTGCCTAAAGGTCTTCGAATATCTCTCCCAGCTGACAGGGACTCTGTTGCTTTAGAGGAACTGAATAGTGGCTATTGTCTCAGGTTAAAAAACTGAAGAGTTCTTGAAAAAAAGATGATGAGTCAGACTTCTGCTCCTGGACTTCTCTTAACATTATGATTTGAGTGAAAGAATGAGATTTGTGGATTGGAAAAGACAAAATAACTTTAACTACTTTAATGAAAAGCAGTAACAGCAGACAATATATGCAAATATAGATACCGAGACAACACCAAGATCTGAACTTTCCAGCCTCCAGCAGCAGACGGGAGTTGACATCGGGGTGGGGCGGAAAGCTGGATCCTGGAAGCTGGACTCAGGAGCGAAAAGCAGCAAAGATGGGCCCAAAGCAGAATTGCAAGGGAAGAGAAGAAGGGAGAGCAGAGGAAACTTCCTCTTAAATTTATCCTGAGCATGATTTGTGTGAAATGGAATACTTAGTTGGTCAGCTTGGGGTCACCTGTCTTGCCTGTTCCTTTTCTATAGGTGCAGATTCTCACCCTCTACCCCCCTCACTTCCTAGTAGAATCACAAAGGGTTTACATTCCAATCCTCAGCTGTAACCCAAACATTATGGGTCTAATAACTGCTAGAAGCTGGCACTGTTTCTGTATACATACTGCCAGCTTCAGAAAATGCAGTCACTTTAAAGGAGCCTTGGCTAGAAGCAAAGATGACCTTAGCAGAATTCATTCTGCTCCAGCCCAAACCAAGACACATAATAATTATACTAGAGAACCTCATGTACCTTGCCCTTTGTTTAAAGAAAAACAATTAACAGCTCCAAGTCTTTGCGAGGAAGAGTTGAAAAGATCTTTTGAGACCAAGAACATAAAAGTAGCCTTCTGGAGAAGATATTTTCCCTCAGAATGAAGTGAATTTTAAGGCACTCACTGACCTCCTCCTTCCTTATGTGCATGGCTAGTATTAGGAAAGTTACTGTATATTGTGGTTATTTTGTATACAGTTCTGAAACACCTAATTCCCCTCATCTGGGATTGCAGGAACTTTATAGTAATTTCTAGTTTTTTACCATGGAGACTAAAACCTCTGGAAGTTATAAACCATTAAGCATCGTAACATGGATCCATATTAAGTAATATGGACTAAAGGTATTCTTGAGCACCATCTAGTGCTGTTCTCACGGTCTACAGGTACACAGATTTAGTGCATGCTCACAGTGACATTAAGAAGGATTTAAAACAAGATCATCCTGTACTATGGCTGAACTCTTTCATTCCTGTTGATGCTAGAGAGCTCTGGGCTTTGTTTATTCCTGATTGTGCAGGGGAGTAAAGAACCCTGAGCTATTATGTTACTTTGCTGCCCTGTTTTCAGGATATCTATTTAGCTAAGAGACTTTTTGCATGTTATTTTGCTTTTAGGAAAAACTAGAAATGATTTAAAGTTTTCTCCAAGCATAAAAAGTCGTCGTGGTGGCTAGGTTTCACGAACGAAGATCCAGGGTCTGAAGTATAAAAAGTAAAAAGAAAACAAAAACAAGATACGGTATAAATGTGAAACTTTGTACATGGAAGTGAAAAATTAAGGGAGGAAAAAGCTTGCCCTGAGAAATCATCACTTGAAATCCATAAACTGAGTTTACAACTGGGATGCAAAAATTTCTGAACCCATGATTAAGGTCAACACTTCAAAATATAAATATTACCTACAAAAATATATAATATATAAAAGAATATATATATCAAATAAAATATAAATGAGTACAGGAATCACTATAAACATAATATGTAATTAATATATAATATATAAAAGTAAATATAAATAATATAAACAGAGTGACATAACTATATATATGAAACATAATTTATTTACATTTCCAGGTACTTCTCCATAGAAACATAAAAGATTTTGAACAAGTTAATACCTTAACTAAAGTCTTACTTACAGAATCAATGGAGTGGGATACACTATCTGCTTTAGTTTATGGTGGCTACAGAGATGTTTGTCTGCACAATTCTCTTCATTGTATCTGGGGCTTGTAACATGCAGCCTGGTTTTAGCTTCTCAACTGGCTTAGATTTTTTTTGGGGGGGGGAAGGAAAAATATGAAAAATAGTTGTAACTGACATGGCAAGTAAATCAAAGTAAATTTCCTTTCTACAGATTTTTGTTTAGGCAAATTGTAAGTGGGAATAGTTTAGTGGTTTGTGTGTGGGGATAAATTTAGCCTGCTTACAAACACGATAAATCTTGTTCCTCTGTTTAAAATTGTGGTGACCAAGATAACAAACTTGGCATATGTTCTAATACTAAATCGCTTAAAAGGGCTTTTTTCAAAGAACAATACATTGAACAAATGTAGTACTTCTATTTTTCTTTTTAATACTTAATATTTAAGTAACTATAAGTCTGCATTTTTCAAATTTTTTTCAAACCACACCAGGGAAAGACAGTGACTAGAAAACTGTGTAACTGCTTTCTTGAATGAAACTGAGCAATTCATATACTTCTCTCCCTTTTATTTTCAATTTTCTCCTGCCCTTGAATAGTAAATTATACATACCAACATAATCAAACTACGTTTATTTTACTTTTCTTCTTGTAAAACTTATAGGAAAATTTAAAATAGTAGCAACATATTAGGGGAAAGAAAACTTCAGAAAACAAAATTATCGTATTATGCAAGACACTAGTTTCTAAGAAACAACATATTCTAAACTCTACCTCATAGTTTATTTAGTGTTTGCTGTTATGTCGTCCTAAAACGGTCTCTAAGGGAAGCAGCAAATAAAACCTCCAAAGACTCTTGCCTTTTGCCTTTATTTAGGCTTTATTTTGGAAGGGGAAAATATAGCTGGATGTTTGTCAGAACTTGTCATCATGATAACGTGCTAAATGGTAATTTATAGTAGGAATAATGCTTTAATTTTAGTATTCTAACAGTTAAGTCTTTGTTGTTTGATGGGAAATATGAAGCTTCACGTTATCTAATATGGCCTTTCATTTTGGCATACCCCAGTTTCAAGAGATCAGATACAAAGCTCTTAAACTTCTTAGCATACATAAGTTCCAAAGGGAATTTGAAATAGTCCAGGAGGTTTTCAAGGACTGGAAGTTATTAAGCCTTATAAGATGAAGAGACAGTGTATCAGTTCAGACTTTCCTTAAAAGCATCACATATTTTAAGAAAAACAAAAAAGTCTTTTCATTTGCTTGATATTGATTCTAACAAGAACTGTTATTAGTGGAAAAAACATTTAACCATTTGTCCAGTACATAATCCATAAGGAAGCATTGTTCTTCCCTATTAATGGTTTTGATGTTTGAATACAATATCAGAGCAACAGTGATCTGAGTAATTCCTATTGTATAGCAATGACATCTGTCATTATTTGCATCCTCTTTGGCAGATTATTTCAGTTAGTCACATTTTAATCCACATAGTAAATGTTAAAAGCAAGCATTAACAATCTTATTTAGTTACAGATTGATCCTTTATTAATATTCTCACTACTAAGTCTGTCCTCATTAATAGAGAAATTAATAATTCCTTCCTGTTTTTCATGTTTCAGAATGATCTGCTTCAAGAGTTCCCAACAATACATCTTCAGGGTAATTAGTTCTACTCGATTCCTTGTTACTGTATTTCAACTTCAGCAAAGCATTAGGATGGAAATTCTACATATTCTACTTCTTTGAACACTTGCTCCAATTTTTTATGCCACTGATACCGTCATTCCTTTGTGTGCCTAAATATGATGTCTCTTAGAAGCCTGGAGTACACTAATGGAAAGAAATGGAAAGAAATGGTGGCACCTTCAGTCAATACCTGTAAACAGTCTCTTTCTGCAGAAAGCAGAGTATATTAAACCTACAAAATTTTTTATAAGAGAACTTAGGAAATTTTTTAGGCTCTATCCTTATAGCAAAATTCTCTTCAACTGGAAGATTCCCATTTCTTGTTCAAATGCAGATTAAAATTGAACTCACTTCTGTGCTAAATAAATGGTTTCACAACATTAGATAAGCCCTACTATATAACAGGTTTCAGGTGCTTCAAGCTCCCTGCCATGCCTAAACTCTGTACTCTGCATCCTGAACCAGAATGCCCAGCACTTCCAATAGAGTAATCTGGAAGTTAGAAAAGGTTCTTTAGAAAAACAAGAGTATCAGTCTCAGGCAACCACAGCCCCAGCACAAAAATGTTTCAGTGATAGGTACACAATGTTTCTTAGCTTGTGCAGTTCATGAAAAATTTTTGTCACTTGGCTTCTATATAGAATGAATCCAGATTTTGACCTATTAATTTTTTTGAAAATAAGAATTCCAGGTCGGGCCAATTCCATTAGCAGTTATAAAATTACTAACCTCAGCATGTTCAGAAAGTTGAAGAGTATAAAAAGAGAGAAGTCACTTCAGGAAAACCTAGGAAAAGCTACTAATGTTGCAGAAAAAAATAGGCCTGAACAAGATTTTTTGTGCTTCAATATTTCTTCCCAGAAAAACAAAATCTCAGGGTAAATTATTGTAACCTATACTTCTCAATACATACCAACTGGTAAGGAGGAAGTCAGTATTGTCTAAATTTGAAGCAACTCTATTACTGAAAGTTAGAATTTTTCTGTACTAAATGGACTAATCCTGTATGTGACAGCATCAGTATTCTCTATTAAATGTGTCACAGACTGTGAATACAAAATATTTTCATCCTTCTGATCACTGATTCTCACTGAAGATGGAAGACACTGCAGCACTGATGAATGGTATCTCAAGGACTGCCCACTTCAGCTACCAATATGGCACTAGAGACATGAATTTCTGATTCCTGCAAAATAAATATAGATACAGATCTACATATTGACCCATATACATTGACATGAAAGTTCCTTTCTTACCATAAGTAATTCCATTGGCTTTATTAAGAGTCATGTGAGCAGCCTAACACAATGCATTAAAGCTTAGAAGTTCAAATTAGCTATAGACATGAAAAATTAACCAATAAAACCCTCTGTCTGTTGTTTCTGTTATAACATCTACAAATTGTGAGCTTATTAAACTTAAATGAACCTAAAGGTTTTAGCTGCACTCTTCATTGGTTTTCTCTGTGTGCCTTTGTGCCACAGCAGGAGGGTTGCATGCCTTTGCAATATTAATATTTCTAAACATCTGGCATCTCTTCTGAGTTCACAGAGTATTTGCATTGAGAGCCTAAGGAAAAAAAATGCAACTGTAGTTTAAAAACAAGTTTCCACAAATAAATCTCAACTAGCAGCAGTTTCTGCAATGTAGCTATTTCAAAAATGTACCTATTTTTATTGGAGGCATTTTAAAAAAAATAAATTAATTGAAGAGAAAAACTCCAGCAGTGTGGAATGGTCCAGCAGAGAACATACAACCTAGTATAATCTTTACATTCACTCTCACAACAAGATTGCCACGTTTACAAATTTTCAACCAGACTCTAAGGAGAGATTTGGAAATTACACACACACAGACACATACATACGCAGGCCTTCATCTCTACCTTAGGCGATTTACTCTGAAAAATATAAACACACATCATCTAATAGCACACTGCACTATGTCAGCGCTTACTTATTGGAAGTCACAAATCAATAAAACCAAAATCCAGATAGTTCTTGTAACTGATTACAAAAAGAAAATTAAAAAAAATTTAAAAAAAGTAACCAGTTCTTATTTCGGCAAGGGAAAAAGAGGCAATTCCCTTTTCATTAAAAGTCTATGGAGGTGGAAAAAGAAGAAAGGCCTATTTCAGAAATGCTTTTGTCCTTAATATTTAAAAATAACATGTTTATTATAACATTCCAAATGGATTTTTTCATTCCTCTCCAAGCATGTTATTCCGGCATAGGAAACCTGTGCTCCCTAAAAGTAATTATAGATGTACCAAGCCAATGTTTTTCTCTATTCTGTATTTTAATTAGTTTAGTGCTTTGTTTACTGCTTTTCATGAAAACTACTCAATGACACATAAACTGAAAACATTATTCATTTCCCACTGTCTATTACTTTCAGAATGACTATATTTAGAAACCACCTAATAAGCTTCCTCATGTTGGATTATGCCTCTTGAACTTATTTAAATTTCCTAAGAAAGTATGTTGTTTTTAAAACATTAAGGATCTTGGATATTAACACAAATAAATATGGACATTTTAATGCTCACCTTAATCACAATAAACCTTGTAAGACATAAGCATATCTCGAACATGCAGGCTTAGGAAACACAGCAGTAATTACTCTTGATGCTGTATCTTTACTGTCTTGACTTTCTGTGGTTCATTGTGTTTTGTTCTAGGTAGTTTTAGTCTGTTTATCTGCCTGAAGTATATGGTTTTTATGTAGAACTTTAAGCTGTTCTATACAATGTAAAATCCTAACTTGCAAACAGCTACAGCTGTATTATGACAGACCTTTAAATTTCTATTTTCAATCAGAAACAAGATGAAGACTATTTGTTCACCAATGCTGTTGAGCAGTTATTTCTTGTACAGAATGAAGGTTTTAAATGTTTTAAAAAATAAACCCTCAAACCCAGTGTTGTCAAGGAGTTCACTCTCACCTAATTAATCAAGAAAAAAAAAATCTCACCCTCTAAAACAAGAATTCCAGATTGTAGAGTTAAATAGGCTCTGCATCTATCATACAGTTCCTTCAAACAATACAATCTGCAGTTTCATTATCTCCCTCACTGTCTCCCATCCACAGTCCCTTTGATGAGTCATCCTCAGACTACACTTTTAAACACAGCACATTTCAGGCTTCATTTACTTCATTGTGGAGTAAAGGAGAAGACTAGAGGGAAAATAGGGAAAGTGGTAGTTCGTAGTTCTCAAACTTCAGTTTTATAGAACCAAAACCTGACATCGGACAAACCGTGTTATTCCTCCCAATAGAACATTTCTTTACTGCAGAAATTTTGCAGTGTTTTACTGATTAAAACATAGAAGTTCCTTTCCAAGACGTCACAAATGCACACTTTGTCAACCGCAGACACCAAACAACGCATTACAATCAATTTTTCAGATCTCTATCAAACCATTGAATACTTTCTTCCATACACATTCTGAAGACAAATCATCAGCTATCATTATCCCTTTTCTCTTCCAATGCTCTAATCAGTAGAACAATGGCTAATTTGTCATTTGAATAATAATCAGGTTTTAAAGTTACTACCCTCCCAGAGGGTACTGTCACAAATGGTCTCTGCACTTGGCCTGCTCTGCATCAGGTCTGCATCAGGCACATCTTTGCTGCCTCCAGTTATCACCCTGTAATATAGCTGCAGCAGGTTAGAAAAGTCATCTTTCCTTTCACAGGTTATTTCCAAAACATACACAGGTCAGAAGAAGATTGGCCTTAAATGAAGGGCCCAATGTAGAGTGATACTGCAGAAGTGGGCAAGACCAGCAGATTGACCACAGCTGAGATATCCTAAAGATACCTCCCTGTGCCAGAGGATTTATTCTAAGCCAGCCTGGGAAGTGTTTAAGAAAACACCAACTAGTAGAATCTGCTTTTTCAAGGAGAGGAGAAAAGCAATATAATCTAATGAATCCAGTAGGGCTGCATTTTATCTCTGTCTTACATGTGCACAGGAAGAGCGAAGTGTAGGGTAGATGCATTGATTGAATCATTTTAATTCCATATTTCTCATTAATATATTGATTTTTGCATTATTCAGCTACAGTAGAGACATTATGAATTTATGACTTCTATCAATCAAGTAGAATTATGGGTATATAACTTGCAGTTAACTATCAGTTTTGCAGTTAAAGCACACACTCAGATTCAACCTCACACAGATGTGTGAGAAAAAGAGTAACCCTTCCTAAATTACAGCATTTATTTTTCTTAGATAAAACTTAATTAGATGAGGTTTTACAAGTAAATTGGTAGCTAATTTAACATCACAGTAATTTTAAAAAGAGGCCTCCCTGCAGAAATTCAGTGTCAGGGTTTTTTTGTTGTTGTTTGGGGGGTTTGGGGTTTTTTTTTCCCCTGTTTGGGTTTGTTGGTTGTTTTGTTTGTTTTTTGATTTGAGACAAATATATTTATCACATGAAGGAAAAGATGACCTGGAATTCATTGTTTCTTAGAACACAAGAGTTAGGAGACTCAATTTAAAGACAGCAGAAATAAAACAGAAAGTGAAACTTTTTTTCTGTATAACCTGTAACTACATGTAACTCATTGACTTGGGACATTTCAGCTGCCCAAAGCAGCAAAAGTCCTCACAAAGAAAGTAGACAAATTCATGGAAGAAATTTCCACCAAACATCACCTATCAAAGAGGTCTACCAATGCCTATGCAGATATTACATCTAGCACAAAAAGCCCTCGATTGCCAGAAACTGGAGGAGAAGTTTCAGTCTGCCCTCATCCTATACTCATTAACTCCATAGTGACTTTTGTTAGAGATGGAAAGCTGGAGTAAGCTGGATATTTCGTGTGGCCCAGGTTAGCTGTTGCTCTTTTGATAACTTCGATTTAAGTACTTAAATGTAGCTGAAATGTCAAACTTTTCAACAAGTGGTAGGGGAATGACTTGATTAAACAAAGAGATAAAAATCATGTACTTCCAATGCTTTTCATAATGAAAATTTTCTGAAAAAATGTATGAAGAGTAGCACTTTCCTCAGGCAATTCCACACTGAATGGTCTGTTACATATTATTTCCATCTTCCCTTATTTTAGTGAAGTCAAAAATACACACTGTCTTCTGTTTGATGTTCCTTTCTTCTTCAGACAGATATTTTTCCTTCCATTGCACTCAATAGGAGTAAAATGTAGATTCATTTTCTCTAATGTAGTCATTGTCAGTTCCTCTCAATTGCCTTCATCTGTTGAAAAGATAGAAAAAAATTAGTATCTTGTCCCTGTTACATCTGCTGAGAAAATGGGGGAGCTGAGTCCCTTTTGAAAGAGTTTGTTCTTTGCTAATGGTTTAACTCTTAAATCCTCTCAGATGGTGGTCAGTTCAGGAAGAAAAAAAAAAGGCAAGAAGAAAAAACATAGTGGAAGAGACTATGCAAAAAGAAAACAGTTAAAGCATGGGAAATAGTTACAACTTTTTTGTAAAACTAGATTTTCAAATAATCTGTTACAACAGAGGCATGCAGCAGGAAGTAGGGCTCTCTGAGCCCTGCCTACATCCTACCAACCAAACAGCTGCAAATCTGACAGGTCAGACCCTTTACCACATTTGTTGGATATTCCTGGGACACTTAAATATAACACTTTAAATTTTGAAATTATTTTCTAGGTGCACCTATGTTTTTTAAAGACAAGTGAAACATAAAAAGATACACTTATCCAAAACAGTTTTATTTAAACAAAATAGCACATGCTAAAACTGGCTATTAGCAACTGAACTTCTTAGGACTGCACATGGCATCCTGTTCGGAGCACAAAGCAAGACAGAGGGGTGGTTCTTTCTCCTCCTACATATATTTCATTGAAAAACAGGCACAGGGCAACAATTTCTAACAGGGGCAGTGTTTAGGCTGGCTGTACCAGATCAGGGCAATAAGAGCAATGTGTGATAGTGGTTGAAAACTTGCTGATGCAGGGGAACCATGTGTCACCAAGACTGGCTGTCTGAGAGGCCTGCTTGCACGCCGGGGCCAAGGATGTGAACCATTGCAGAGAGACTGTGAAGGCTCCAGTCTTCTTGGTTTTAAAATTCGGACAAGCCACAGCAAGTGGGCATTCATCTTTTGTTTATAAAGTTTTCAGGATAAAATAAATTCAGCAAATCCTAATGGTGTAAGGCCAGTAACATCTACACTGTTACCTGTTGCAAAGAGAAGGGCAATTTGACTATGTCCTTTGACAGTATTTAAGTGAAATTACCCTCCCTTTCCTTCCTGATAATTGTTTGATGGACTTCATTTCACCAGAGGGTAACATTTATAGCTCAGAAAGGATAAAGTCTGCTATTACCACTGTAAAAATCTAACACCATAAGATTAAACTGAATGAATCAATGCACTGGAATTTTAACTAATCAATGTGGTTTGTTTCTTCAAATTAAAACTAGTGAGATTAGTTTCACTTAAGACATCCTAAATCACCTTTAATACTTCTAAAGAAAGCTTGTTACTGCTGTAAGTAGAAACTCTGCAGAAAACACAAAAACTCAATTACAAATCAAGCCAAACTTACTGAAAGTACCCAATAACATTGTGAATTGCTCCTCTAGCCAAAATACTTTAAAGTTACATTCAGAAATGGAACAAACAAGGTTACACTTTTAGCTCTGAGCAAGAAGCTTAGGACTTTCTCAATTAATATCTTTTACCATCTGATCACAAATCAGAAACTTAACAGTAAGCTTCTGTGCTGATTTCTAGTATATGGAACTGAAGTGTTCACAGAGATTCCCAGACAACCTGAAACACACAAGAAATTTTAATAGCTAAACTTGTTATTAATGACTTTGATTTGAGTTCACTGATCTGATTCACAAGCAGTATTACTAAATATACATAAATGCTTGAAATAAAGCAAAAATATAGATTCATTTATCTCTGACCAGAAACAACAGAATTGCTCTCTTCTTCACAGAACAATCCTTATAGATGAGTCGACTATACAAGGTAGCTTTTTCAACTCTGCAGGTGCAGAGTCTCATTATACAAACCAGTAACTGGGAAATGATCAAAATAAGAAGAATGGGGAAGCATGTGGTTGTAGAAAACTTGGAATATTGACAAACTAGGGTTTGCAGGTGGTAGCCTCTCTGAATATTTTAGTACCCAAACACTCACTAGGTAACTAAATTGCTAAAGTCTTGCTTGCAGCTACTTGGAGACTTTTCCTTAATAGGCTCCTTGTTCAACAGAGGAGGGAGGCTATTCACAAAGAGTCAATGTTTGTTACATAAAATGTGTTGTGAATGTACTAAGTTTAAAATAACATGATTTAGACCAGCCTACTTGATGAAGAGTCCTCAGAGGTCACTAAAGCTTTGATTTTCCAGTTAGCTTATTTTATATCTAGTGCTTTAGAAGCCATCAAAACCATAACGAGAGAGATCAATCAGATTGCTTTTATTGGTCTACTGCGTACAATTCAATATAGGTAACAAGAGTATCCACTGAATCAGGCTTTGGAGGAATTTGCATTATACCATGGAATAGCTTTAACCTTGAGACTACAATAAAAATTAAGTTTGATAACTGATCAAGTGAATATGTGTTTTAAACTGAATGTTATATCTAATTAGTATTTACATTTTTCAAGAATTTAAAAGAATATAACACTGATAAAATCTAACTCTGTAGATCTCTATATTTTTATCAAGAGAGTTCTGAAAGGGTCTTATTTGCAGTTAAGACAGAATAAAAACAATGTCTTTTTTTTCTGGTATAAATAATTTTGCATTTTAATTTTTTGAAAATAAATACTCTATTAGAAAACTGTAAAAAAATAAATCCCTAGGAATGATGGATTGTTTTCATGCACTATTAAAAAGATTCCATTTTTTATTAGAAAGTCTGTATAAGTCAAGTCTCCAGGTGACAGGTATGTCAGTTACTGAGATGAGAAACTACATCATTTCAGAAACTCATAGCCAGAGAATTATTTAAGGTTCTCTGTGGATCTGGCACTTATTGCACAACACAAATTTCATCTTGATTGCTGTAGAAGTCTTTGATCATCAAGTGATGTAGAGCAATAAAGAGATACCCATATAAGCAGTATGGAATTACTGTATTTTTTGCTATTATATAACAAATTTGCCAGCTTTGAGAATAATAGTCTTACCACCAAAATATAAAGTTTCCTTTAAAAAACTCAGTCCATTCAATAATAACTTTTTTCTACCTTCTAGTGGTTTACTTTCTATGTTTACCTGTAAAACTTGTCCAAAACAGTCAATGCCTCCAAACATATTCTGAGTGCCATTAGTTCAAAGTACACTGTAAATGCTAGCAAATATCGATAATATGTGCCTGTATCTTTACATTATAATCTCACTCTGATGCCATGTTTGTCTCTGGAAAGGGTATACGTGCATGTGTGTGTCCTACAGCAGGGAAAGGAAGACCAGGTTGCCAGTTTGTGTTGTAGTTAAAGGTGACAACTCCAATCCATGGTTTGACTGCTCTAAATGGGAATTACAGTGAGTAACCAAGGTTTGAAGAGAGCACAAATACTTTTCACTCTCTCTGAAGAAATGCAAATGAGACTGGACCTAATGTCCTATACAGCTTGGTACATGAGTTGGTGGCAGGAATGGCAAATCAACACATTTTTGTTCACCAAGGACATTGTTTGTAAATTACTAACTGTGGTCACGCAAGAATAGACCTCTGACTAGTGAGGTCTATTCAAGGGTTACAAGTGGGTTACAAGTGAATTCTCCAAGGTATGTTCATCTAGAAGAGGTTTAACAGGGAAGTCTTATGACAAGTTGGGGAAGGAGGATAAAATACTGAGTAAGCCTATAGGATATAGTAAGCTTAGCTACAAATGTAAAAGCAGAAATCAGAGTTTCCTTAAAGATACTAGCTTTAAAGCTTAATTTGCAACCTCAAGATTATTCCTTTACTCCAAATGAAACACTTCAAGAAGCTAACCCTAGAAAAGTCAGTTAAATAAAACTCCGCTGGTTTATCTATGGTGCAAACAAGCTGCCAGAGTTACAGAAGCAAGATGACCTGCCTTCTGTTCAAGCCCCGTGCCAGATAATAGTCATAAACAAAGCTGAGGAAAGGCCACTAGAAGAAGAGTTACCCAAGCAAAACTTCTAAGACAAATTAGGAGTGAATAATACAGTGTGGCTACCACTAGTGATGACATGAATGACAGATACGAAGAGCTACTGAGAGTTTTGTAATAAACTGATGTTGACAGCTAGAAAACCACTGGGGACTTTAAAGTAGTCCTTTGTATTACCAAAAAAAAAAAAAAAAAGTACTGAAAAGAGAGCAAGAACTTGTAGGGAAGGATGTAAAACAGATGACTTTGTATCCATTATTTACCTTTTAAAAAGTTAAAAAATCTAACTATCACAGGATGTGTTCCTTCTGCATATGAAACTAACTTTTGTTACAGTAATCAGTACCTCTAGGAATGCACTAATTTGGGGGCCTCAGTAAAGTACTAATATTGCACAAAAAGAGGCTTATTTTGCTAGTTTGTTTTTGCTGAACATATATTTTCAGGGATATTCTAGAAGAATGCAAACCCTGCATAAGTTGTTTCCTATGGTAGCTTTAAATATTATGATAGCATAGATTATATGCAATCACACTTTTAATGAGTAAAGGGACATATAAATATCATAAATATCCCAGGAACACTCTATGTTTATCAGAATCGTGTTGCAGCCAGGACCAAAGACTGAGAAGTAGGTAAGATCAATTAAAGCTACTTAGGAGGAAAAGAAGCTGGTGAAAATGTCAGATTAGCTACATTGAAAACTAGCTAATGCCTCCATATTGCCTCCATGTTGCCCCCATGTTGTCTCAGAGCCTCTGAGGTGGACAGAGGTTTAAAGCTGTGAATCACACACTCACTTGACTTAACAGAAACAGTCCTAGAGGCAAAGAGAAGAAGTAATACCTGCTTTTATATTATGCTAACATGCTCTCCAAGGATGAAGATTATTTTGACAGATATGAGACACTAGATGCTGCTAAAACCAGGCAGTATTTCTGTGAGAAAGCCCTACATCAGATTTCCTCCAGTGAGTCAGGTAGCTGTGCAAGTCATGGTGAATTTTAATGTGCTAGAGAATGAGCTGATTAAGCAATCACCTTGGGCATCTTCAATTATAGCTGTAAAAAATGCCCAGTGAAGAGTTGTAGTTGTGAGAGCTTTAATTCATATAGAGCTCAGAAAAGCTCCCCACTTCCACACACTAGATGTCAGGGACAAACATGTTCGTAGTTTGGCTTTGATCCCTTGGTATCACTTGATTAAAGTAGCATCTGAGTATCAAAGTAAAGCTTCTTTTCTGATACACTATTGATTGTTCTAGGATTTTAGAATGCCCTCTCAGTTCATGAATATGTAGGTGTCATCTGCTAAGATAATAAAGTTAACTAAAAAGAAGCTAATTTTTGTCTTTTTGTTGAAGAAATAATAAATATTTATTTTTTTTAAGAATTACAATTTTGCTTTCAGGAAGGCTTCATCACCCTTCCAGTAAATAAAACAGGTGCAAGCAGATGAATCTTCAGGTCTAAAAATTGATTATTACAAACTGCTGGAAAATCCCTGTCGAGCTGTAGAACATATAGCTGTTTGTAGGCATGGTGATTTGCGGTATCTCCACCAGCTTACAGTTTTCTGTTTGATGTGACAGATATGAAGAGGGTTTCTTGCAGCTTAAGCAAGTTTCTTTTTAGAAAGCTGTTCAGAATTTAAATAGGGGAAAGTTGACAGCAATATTACAATGTGAGAAAGAGGCTGAAAAGAGGTCTGAAGAGAGCCTGAAAGAAGATACAACAGGGTTCCCCTGGGAAAAGTTTGAATAGACACCCAAACAGTTTGTGAAAGTATATGGTTGAGCTTCCTTTGGAAGAAGAGAGCATACCATAGATATAAGGCCAACTGAGGTGAGTGAAGACAAGCAACACCTTGTCTATCATCTTCTAAATGAGTGAATATCCATGGCCTTCTAAAAAATGTGAGCTAGATAAAAATGTATTGCTCTTTAAAATAGTTTTGCAATGACTAATCTTTTCTGTTTATCCTCATAAGTACAAGGAGTGATATATTCCAAAATTTCATGCAAAGATTATCTGCATAAGCACATTTGCTTACAGCTGCTAGCTGCCATCTGAATAGTTTAAACTGTAAATCACAAGACCCATGACTTCAGTGGGAATCTGAGAAAAGATGCACACATTACAGTGGAAATCTGGAAAGCAAGTACTAGAGACAAGCACTTGAACAATTGTCTTCAGGTGTCTGGAAAGCTCCAGAAGGAGCATTAATTATTAAGTATACTGTGAATAGAGACGTCTTATCTATCTATATTTTTTTTTACTAGAGAACTATGTCAAAACATTTAATAAATGGCTAGAGATATTTCATGGTATTTCTTCAAAAACTTTACTTTATCCTGAAGTGTTTTGGGGTTGGGTTTTTTGGTACCTTCTCTGCATGAAGAATTTATTTTTTCAATTTTTACTCACTAGTCACAAAGACTCTAAAAGACGTTAAATGTCACCAATTCATCTTCTGACATCTCTGAATTATTATGGGAAGGGTTTTTTTGCTTTTGTTTTTGTGTTTGTTTTTTTAATTGAAGTAATAAACTAAAATGGCTTAGTAATATAAAGAGGGCACATGGAAGCAGCTGATAACAAGGAACTCAAAATGCTGACTATATATACAAGACAGAGAATTATAGGCTATATCTGTCATGTTCTTTGCAAATTAAACTCGGATACTGATTCCGCACTGAAAGATTTCCATTACAAGTGGAATTCTTTCTGGTAGTATAGCTCAAATCTTCCTAAACTTAATCCAAAACAGAGTTGAGTAGGCATCATAAGTACAGCTGATGACTTTCCTGTTACCATTGCTAGCAAGAACACCTGAGATAGATAGATCTTAAAATAATGAAAAAACAAACCCAGAAATTGAGTGACTTAGGCAAGCATAAACTCCAAGCTGTCCAGAAGTACAGCAGAAAGAAATAATCACCTACCACGACCCAGACAGAAAAAGAAAGCTAAAAATTGTTAACTGGTTGTTCGGTCCATTAATGAGTGGTCTGAACAAGGGATAAAATGTGAAGTAAAAACAACTGTAGGTGAAGTTATCCAAGGCAGGTAAGACTCTACAGCTTTGCCTGACTGGATGCTGAATAGCAGATTAAATTCAATACAGCTAAATTTAAAATTATAAGTATGATAAAACAATCCTAATTTGATATAAAGAAAGAGCTATTATCACTCAGAAATCAGATTTCAGAGTAGCAATTGATAGCACTACTGAAGTGTCAGCTCATTGCTCAACAGTGATCCAAAAATGAATCAGATATAAAAAAGAAATAGAAAAGATTACAACAAAATGAAACATGGTCATCTTACTAAAGCAACCCATAGCTTACCCCCATTTTAAGCATGGTATGTAAATCTAGTCCATTCCAGTCCCAAACAGATGTAGTCAGAGTGGAGGCTTCTGTATGAACAGCAGCACAGACGTGGTCTCTTCAGGTACAAAAACAGTTAGCTAAGGGGCATATCACTGAGATATACAATATCATGAAGAGCAAGCAGCACCACTGTCTCTTCTAGCAAGGGAATTGGGGATGATCAAATGAATTGAGAACAATTTCAAAGAAGGAAAATAAAATAAGAAAGAAAGAGAGAAGATACATCACACAATACATAGTTAAGCTAATTCCTGGCCCCTTAAAGAAGCCATTAAATATTTGAGTGTTTTTTTCCAAACCTTATTAAAGGAAACCGACAGCATTTATTGTAGCAAGCAATGCCATGAAAACATCTAAAAAACATACTTAGTTTTATATTTGGGTTTTTCAATATCTGAAAGGCAGATGGCATGCAAGTTTATAAGCCAGTTAACACATATAATTTTGCTTCAACAATTCCATAATATAAATAATAAAACTTTCCATAATAAATGGTAAGATCCATGAAAACAGATACAATCGTAAAACTCTACATGCTTACCTCAGGCACAGTCTGAAAATCACTTGGGGTCTCCTGTGGCCCCTGGTGCGATAACTGTGCCGAGAGCAGAGGGAGCATTAAACTCATTGCCCACGGTCAAGTGTGGGGAGTGATACCCATGTTCCTATAATCCTTGTATGGGTAGGATGTGCTCATTAGCCTTCTGGCAGTCATCCTAGGAGAGGGACAACTCTGATTCCAAACCCGGGCAGATGGAGCTCGTTTAGCCCTGTAAGGCCTTCCATCTAAGAGGTTAAACCTCCGTCCTAAGGACTTCGCTCCCAGCATCCAAGCTTGCTAGGCCCTGGCAGATGAACCTTAGGACTAAAGGGTGGGTCCAGCTCTGCACATGCTGTGTCTCACCTAAAAAAAAAATCCATTGTGCAGGCTCGAGGGTGCTATCCGCTATCCCCTTTTTATCAGCGTGCTTGGAAAAGGCGCTGATGAGGAGTGTGGGTGGAGCCCTCCCTGGATCTTCGTTCGCGAAGCCTAGCCACGACATGCTTACCTGACAACACAGCAGGAAATCCACTTATGTTATATTCAGTAAAAAGAAAAAAAAAAAATTGCAAATTGAGAAATACAACGTTACCCAAGATCTTACTTATTGAACACCCAGAAAAATGCCTTTGGAAGGTAATCCATCTCACTCAGCTTGAATATTCACCTCAAGATGGGAAGAACAACCTATTCTTCAATGGAGTTGACTATGGAAGAGCTTAAGTGACAAGCCTAGACTAAACATTTGACTTCTGGAATGCTAGGTAGGTATGAAGAATGCTGACCTAAGTCAAAAATCTGAAGAAATTAAAGTATAAGACAGAGCTGTATCTGAGTGGCTCACGATTTGGTATCTTGAAAAATACTTTTTTTCCTGTGTATAGATTTCCTCTGTGATAAATACATTACCATGCCCACATATGTGGAGGACGTTGCTTGATAGACACCACCAGTTCTTTACAAACTGAGGTTTTCATATAGCAATTCACCTGATGTTTTGGGCAACAAAGCTGCTTAGATGGATGGAAAATGCACTTTACAACAATGCTGCAAATATGGTCAACACTTAATTTATCATGACACTCATACACAGCTCTAGAAAACAGAACCAGAAAGACAGTGATATGACTGTTGAGATCAATATCCTTCTGCTGATAAGCTCAACTTCTTCAAATGCATAAAAAAACAACATTAAGTGAGAAAGAGAAACAGACCATGGGCTAACTGTATCTCTGTACAAGAAAATGAGCAAATATAAAAAGAATGTAAAGAAACATTTATGAGAAAGCTCACAGCATTTGAAAAACTTTGATTATTCTGTTAAAATTTATTCCATTGGATAAAAAAACATCATTACTATCTGCAATTTGGATGTTACAAGCACAGCCACATGAAGACATAGTGTTCATTAGGTAACCAGGTACTATTGTTTACTGATTAACTATTTTAAGATGTATTAGCTAATAGATGCTGTCATTAAAAAATACTATGCTTAATTAAATAAAAGCAAACAGAAAACCAGAAAACAAGCTGTCTACCTTTTTCTCAAAGTCTGGCAATACATACATATGTGCTGGAGATGTATTTATTGCGTGATGAATGTTCCTTTTTAACTTTTTCAAAAGCATGAATTAGTTCAGTCTTTATTAATACTAAACATCAAAGTCCACATCTGTGGGGGTAAAACTCTGACACTCATAGCAAGTGACTAGAAGGGTTCACATTCAACAATTGCAAGAAAAAGAGGGGAAAAAAACCCCCCTTATTTTAGAAGTGTTGTGTCTGGCACGGGTCTCTCTGACAGGCCTAGCCATACAGCATGTAAAATCTAAAAGCTGCTGGAGTATAGCTAAACGCTGCTATCCAAGCTGTCATAACTGTAACGTAGTTTAAAGATATTTCCTGACAAGAAAATCGAGAAAGCTGTCTGGCTAGTAAATCAAAACCTTCCTCCTATTTTAGTGGCCAACCAACAGATGCAGTTTAGGTCACAGATGGTGTTTTTTATGTTTTGGTCTTCATGCACATCTTCGCTTGCTTTCTTTATCACTAGGAGTGAGAAGTTCTCTTAAAAGTCTTTGTCAATACACCAAGCTATCCACAAACCACTGTTACTTTCAGAAGGTAAAAGCTGCTGAGAAGGTAATGTTCAGAAGCGCAGTCTGTTTATTTATGATCTCATTATGTAAGATGATACTGCATTTTACTATGGAATATGTTATTATGTGATTACATTCCCTCGGGGAGATTTAAGAGAAACAAAAATACCATAAGAAAATAAAAGGTATACAAGGAGTTGAAGGTCGAAAAAAAAAAAACACCAGAATATTTACACATTTAATTGATTCAAGAGTTAAAGTTTCCAAGTTGTTTCAAGATTTAAGTGCCACTTATTTCTCTCATTTTCCTTGCAATCCACAAGATTGTTTCTCTTGTCTCCTGCACTCCCTGTAAAAGGGCTCTGCTCAGCACAGATGGCTGTCAGGAGTGTCAGCAACTGCTGCTCAGTCCAGCCTGCTCTTGGATGTGCGCCTTGCTGTGCCTTTCAAGGGTCCCTTCAATCAGGCCAGCAGAGAACCATTAATGAACTCTAAAGGTAGTCTGGTTGCTCCTCAATGCACACTTTTAATGTTTTAACATTCTGGACATAATATCAAGAACTCTTCATTGCTGTGACACCAATTTCAGAAAAGCATGGCTTTGGAATGCTTAAAGAGAATTGCCACTTTTTTTTTTTTTCCCCCAAACCAGCATGTACCGGTGAAATTAAACAAGTTCATTTTCATTCTCACTGAAAAGAGTAACTGGTTGACAACATGTTACTTACATGAAATGATGTTTTGAGCGAACTTTGTATAAGCTGTCCATGAGAAAATATATAAAGCAACCTTGAGAAAAGCAGAAGCTGCTAGCTACTCATGAGACCAGTGGGGTTCTGTAACAATCTGTGGAAGCAAATGTTTGTTTTTTCCAAGAGTGAGCTCAATGTCAGGGTTGCTCAACAAGTTTATTAAAGATTCTTCATTAACAGATGACTGAATCCTGTGACTTGAGAAGTATTTTCCAAGCCTGAATTCCTGTATGAGAGAAAAAGCTTGCTAGGGAAAATATTAATTTAAATTTGAACAAATCTAGAATAATTTTCATTAATTAAGCATCTTGTTCTATACAAGGAATTCATTACAACCATTTTTGTTTAAAGTAATTTCAGTAAGACAAGAGATCTAATAAAGCAAGAGGAAGAAGAAGATCATTGATAAGCTATCAGGCCCAGCTCACTTTAAATTCAGAAAGACAAAGGAATGGAATAAGAAGAGAAAAATTAAACATTAAGTTTGACAGCCTGAAAAAATATACACTGGCCAAAACACTACTGGTTCTGCTTCTTCTTTATATGGTAGCTTATACACATTCATTTTTAACCTAAACTTGAAAGTCTTAATGTCTTCTGTAAGGTTTCATGAAAAATGGGAGTGTTCTTTCGAACATATAGAAAATTTCTTCTACGAATGTTTCATTGATCACTGTCCAAATAGTGGATACCTGGACTGTAAGTAGTTTGAGTGCACAGAGTGAATAATCTGTGACAAAAGTAGAAGACTTTTTGATGATACCAAAGAGGAAAGGGTGAACTGCATCAAAGATTGTTTTCTTAGTTCTACCACCAACTTCCTGCATGAATTCTTGGCCAAACACGCCAATTAGTTAATTATCTAACCCATGTATGCAGAGAGATGACTTCATTCTAGTTTTTACAGAATTATCAGAGTCATTTGACAGGGCTCTGGGCAACCTGATCTAGTTGGGGATGTCCCTGCCCACTGCAGGGGGGCTGGACTAGATGACCTCCAGAGGTCCCTTCCAACCCTAACCATTCTATGATTCTATGATTTACTTCCAGATTTTCAAAGAACTTTTGACATCTAATTTCCACTGAAATTAATTAGTATCACCAAAACAAAAGTTAAGTGGTTGTTTACTGGTGACTTTGAGATAAATCCTTAAACACATATATATACATATACACATATTAAAAAAAAACCCAAACCAAACCCCACACGGTGAATTTGGCAGGGGACCTAGATACTGGTAAAGAAAATTATATAAGCGGTACTATGACAAATAAGGATTATTTCAAGTTTAATAAATATATATAATGTATGTCATGGAGGCTTCATTAACTACTTTTTATTGGTCTTTTCTGGATTACAGGTTCATTATAAACAAATGTTTCAGTAAATCTAAAGGTTCCTTTTCAAAACACTACACAGTTATGAGTTTTCATCCTGTGGAATCAAGGGCTTTCTTACCTTTCATGAAAGCTGGTGAAGTTGCAGAGGACTTTCTTTGACTCCATTCAAGAGCCTTGCATTGTCTATTTCACTCTGTCACCGCTCAGAAATTCATTCAAGGGGCAATCAAAACAAACAGACTATGAAAGGCCTGCGAGTATGTAGAGGAGCTTTCTTTTGGGGGAATTACAGTAAGGGTGAAACTAACACTCTTTGTTATAAAATCATCATACTGTAAAACACATAGCAAGTGCAGCATCAGGACAGTAAGGAGGGTACTTGATGCATATGACAAACTTGGAAGCACAGGGCAAAGAAATTTCCAAGATCAGCAAGGTCACATCTTGCTCAGGTGTGGTCCCAGAACTTCTCTTTGCCCCTTAATTAAGCCAAAAAAAGGAAAAAGAAAAAATATGTATCTATAAAATTAAAAAGACAAGTGACAGCCTTCACAATGAAGAATCCATTTTGTTTAAGAGCTGACCCTTTTCCGATATTCATTTGATATGTACCATTCAGTAACTAACTTATGAGAAGGTTATCAAAGTAACAACTTAAAATGAAAAGCTATATAGAAATTAATTTTATGTACCCTTGGTCACATAGATACACGTAACACTTGTAAAAGTGAAAAAAAAAAAAAAAAGAACTTGACAGAGGTTTATAAGTGTTCCGTTTCCCTTTCTGAAGCAAAGCCTAGACACACACACGCTTTCTTTGCTTCTCACCCCCCCAAATGAGCAATTCAATGAAAGAACTCATTTCTACAAGGGGCACAGTACAGAAAGCATACTGACCTTGAAGTGCCTTGGATGAGAGTTATTGGAAAGAAAATAAATTTAACACATAGTTTTTGGGCTGCCAGTTACAAATATTTTTTTCTCTGGCAATTTAGATACACCTCAGCTGTCAGGCCCCTAGAAAAATACCACCTCTGTCACTGTCAAGCTCTGTTATTTTAACTGATTGCTGACTGTAGTTGGTTGAAGTTTCAATTAAGTTAATTTCCCCTACAGAAAGGTACAGGAAGCTCTTATTAGTAATGATCTAGTCACTCCCTGATACACACAAGGACATTATTATTTATCGATGAAAGACACAAATATGCAAAAGACAGATTTCCCTTCCTCTCAAAATAAAATCCATCTTTGTCAGTAGTTTGCATCTTCCACAACATCTCTGAATATGCATAATCTTTTCATAGGCAAAATGCAATCCTTTTTATTCTGCTAATATATCAACCATCTAATGAAATGTTCGAATATATTACTTCCAGATGGTTACAGTGGGATTTCCTTTCCACTGTAACGCATTATTTCACAGTACTTTATGCTTCTAACATAGAAAATAGGAATTCACAAAACTATGAGGGTTTCATTCAAGCATGGGTTATAATATGAGGTGTCCTAGTTGCTTCATCATGAAAAAGCAAGCTGAAGACCCCATGGCATACAGTTTTTCTGGGGGGAGTTCAATAAGTGTTATGGATGAATTACATACAGTATGCTTTGCAGAGAAGTGGACAAGAAACTACACCTGAGAATATCAGCTAGTTATCATACTCCAGATCCTCAAATTCCAGAATTCCTCTTTGTAATTTAAAAAACGTCTTCAACCACAGACAACTAAATCAGATTTTATGTGTTGCTCTTGTACTGTGCTTTTACTCTCATAGTTTACATTTCTTAAGTCCTGGAAAGCTTCATATGTTTCACAAGAATAATTGCATGAAATAAAATGGAAGTTATTTCTAAGTCTGTTCATTTCAATACATGTTATTTTTAGAGTACTTTAGTTGACCTAAAGAAACTTTCACCCTGCTTTAAGTACATGCAACAGGGTACCATAAATCGTACAACAGCATAAAAATCAAGCCCTCCTAAAAGTTAGAAGTGTCATACTTCACAATAGAAAGAAATTTTACAATTTATTTCATGATAATTGAATTTAAATGCAGAATGTAATGTAACTGAAATTTAAAATGCTGCACTGGCTGGAACAGTTTATTTGTCACAAGGTCAATGGGATTACAATTGACTAATATACTGTGATGATAAATCAGTGTAGCAGAGTTAATTTCTCAGAGTAGCACTGGATTAAGCCACTCAGCCCTCATAATAATGGAACTGCCCGAACAAATTCCTCCACTGCCAGGAGAATTTAGGGATAAGGGACTTCAGCTACTTTTTTTGAGAGAGAGATTTTCTAATGGTACAAAAAATACAAGACCTGTGTAAATCACTGCAGTCTAATTCATCATCTTCCTTTCTTCTTGAAACTGTAATTAGGATCACAGTTTACAGATATTCCAGGCACACTCAGATTTCATTGCCTTTATCAGACAACCTAAAATAGTATGTGCCTGGTTAGTGTACAAACTTTAGCATACGGCTAGAAAGAACTTGCAACAATACACCAGTTGCCTCTCTAAACCAGCTGCTTTACCTATTTCAATTTATATCCATGAAGGATCATAATAGAGCTCTGAACAACCCAAATCAATCCCTTCCTTCAAGACCCTTCAGCAGCAACCCCAATCTACACAGACCTTTGGTTAGCACGTGAACAGCAGGTCAACACTTGGAAAGTCCTTCACAGACTATGATTTAGCAGTCATCTTCTGGGGGATTATTTATTTATTTTAAAAGTGATTTGTAAGTGTGCACAATGTCCTTCTCCAGTGGTCAGCTACAAGAGCCATGGTAAATCACATGTGAACAGCCACTGATTTGACTGCAGAAAAAAATGCATTCGTGTTGTTACATATTGAAGTTCTCTACACACACACCTACGGTCTAGAGAGCATT
Organism: Bucco capensis; assembly: GCA_013396975.1. Classification (NCBI taxonomy): domain Eukaryota; kingdom Metazoa; phylum Chordata; class Aves; order Piciformes; family Bucconidae; genus Bucco; species Bucco capensis. The sequence continues at coordinate 237,330 of VWZO01008451.1, forward strand.
TTATGCTGTACCCAGTAGGAACCATTTTTGAGTTACATAAGCTGTACTGTCTCAGGACTTCAAGTCACACATATATATCAAGTTACATGAGAGGTTCATATTATTATTATTAACTACAATGGATTTGTGTTCGTGATGGTCTAGTTATACTTTTTTGTAAGCAAGCATAAAAACTTTGTATTAAAACATCTCAGTAGTGAACTTTTTAATGTGTTTTATAAATTATATGAACCAGAAATAGTTCTAAATTATAATGGGAAAAGCATCTGTGCTAGAATCCCAAGCAAATTTTACTGGTTAGTGTTTCCTTATGTTATCCTCATTTAAAATTGTAAAATAAACAAATATAAATATCGAGCACAAGTATCAAACTGTTTAATCTTGATTGCTACAAGGCAAAATTCTGTGTTATTTGCATTCCCATTACTTAATCCCAACACTTTACACTATAAACTGCATTACTTTACTTTTGACAGGCAGATTATAGAGATGACTGTCTTTCTCCAGCACTTCTTCAATGCCTCCAGCCATGATTTAATTACCTTTGTTCCTCCTCTTTTCTTTTGGTTCATAGCCTAAAACAGCAGCCTTGGCAATCAATGATCAGTGCTTAAGAATAAGCCATCATCCTCCATTATTAGAAATTCTTGAAACTCCACCAGGTTTAACACTTTCTCAAGCAATAATTTGCAAGAAAACACTCCAACAGATAGATGATGCCTTTGGTACCCCATTAAGAATCATGAAGCTCAAGTATCATATTTCACCTGCTTGTATTCAGGAAATGAGAAGCATCAGTGTACCACACCAATGTGTATTTTTGCACAGCTTCCATTATAATTCCCCCCAAAGACAAATCTTAATAAAACATATACCATATGTTCCATGTCACCTGTCCACAATGTTTTAAGAATTCACCTACCCTTGCCAGGTTTTATTCCCCCTACCAAAAATACTTAATTCCAATTCAACAGCTATTTAGGAGGAAAAAAAATCAGTTTATAAATAATCCCCAACTAAAAAAAAAAAAAATCTAATTTCAGTTCTTTTCCTGTAAACAGCATAGAAAAACATTCCTTTTAAAAACAGACTAGATTACATATAATGGGCTTTTTGCTGCCTGTTAGTGCCCATCAGCCAAAGAGGGACTGCAGTTTGTTAAAGTATGCTGGTAAATGTTCTGCTATCATTAAAAGAAACATAACAGTGTGATTGTACATTTGGAAAAAAAAACAACACAGGCATCTTCGCTATCATTTTCAAAGCAGAAGCTCTTTAACTCCTAGATTCCATCATTATTATAGCTACTAACATAGAAAATTTATTTGTGTATAAGAATGAATTCATCCAACATCAGATCTGAATAATTCATGTTGCAGTACCTGCTGCTAATACTGAACCACTTGAACTGCCCAAAAGAGCCATTCAGATTCTAGAAAAGATCTGAAGCATTTTCAAAATTTTGGCAAGAGTAAATGCTCACCTCAGTCAGGACTGACAGCTGTAATTCTTTTTTCTCAAAGGCATGGGCAGTGCTATAGTCTTCCTGAAGCGGTGATGAAGTGAAATGGAAGACATTAGCATATGCATGTATTTTATAAGAAAATCTGTATGGGAAACTCTGGCTTTGTCTTTTAGTGAAGGAGGATCAGATCCTGGAGGGGGTGGTCATGTTTGCTGCTCACAGCAGCAAAGGCAACATCAAGCAGCGGTCTAGATGATCTGAAGGCTCAGGATAAAAATCAGCTGTGGCAAAGGCTGTCAGATCCAGCAGTAAGAAATGGGCCATGTTTAGTACTGCCAGGGTAACATAACTATGATGTAATACACAAATACTTTGCAATTACATCTCACATTTTTGTCACTGTTTACAGGAAATGTTGAAGGGAAAGAAAATGCACAACAGTATGTATTTTTCATTAAGAACTGTGTAGCAGCTTTAACGTTTCTTCAATATATAATCATGCTGTACAGAGAAAAAACAAGTATCATGGAATAATACTATGACTGACATTCACTAAGCTTTATTGCTTTTCTATATTTAAACCCATTTTTCGTTGCGATAATCATGAATTCTCATTCTTTTTTACTGTAGATGCACAGTAGAATGTAATAGTAACTGATCTATTTAATGTAAAAAATAAGCAAGAACTGCCATTTGACTTCTTTTGCTTGATTTCAGAATTGTTAAGCGTTTATCTAATCTATTGAATACACCATAATAGCCCTTAAAAGCTTGCCACTCTTCCTTCAGGAACATAGATATGATTAACTGTTCATTTATTTTTCTACATTTAGTGAAAAGTCCAGATTCTGCAGCATATTTTTTCAAAGACAAATCAATACTATTAATTCACAACTGAAGGACTATTAAACAGCAGGTATTTTAGTGCAAATGTATTATCAAAACTAATTTCATAAGCTTCCACTAAAAATATATCTTTTTTTAAATAACGTTTTTTAAGAACAGTCTTCTGATGAAGATTGAGGTGAGTTCTGAGCAACACTTTTTCAAACTATGAAGAAAGACTGACTAAAGCCAGAGGAAATAAACATGGTTTAAATCATGGTTGAGAAGACCAATTGCATTATAGTGAAGGCAACAAGCCACATTAAAAGTCCCAGTCCAGACTCCACCACTTGCCACTGCTCCCAGTGCTCATTTAAGGATTAGAAACACTTCTCAGAGGTGTTTTTTATTGCTTTGTATTCAGATACATGCAGTTTATTTCAGTTTCCTGTATGCCTGTTATTCGTGGACCACAGCCTCATTTTATACTTGTCCTAGTTTCAGCTGGAATGAAGTTAATTTTCTTCCTAGTGCTTGCTATAGAGCTGAGTTTTGGATTTAGGATGAGACTAATGTTAATAACACACTGATGTTTTTGTTGTTGCTAAGCAGTGCTTACACTAAGTGAAGGACTTTTCAGCTTCTCACACTGCCATGCCAGCAGAGGCTGGAAGTGCACAAAAAGCTGGGAGCAGACACAGCAAAGACAGGAGACTCTAATGACCCAAAAGGGAATTCCAGACCATGTGATGTCATGCCCAGTACATAAATTGGATGCACTTGGCTCTCGGCCAAAGGATTGGCTGAGCATCAGTCAGTGAGTGGTGTATTGTGCATCACTTGTTTTGTATATACTATTATTATTATTATTATTATCCCTTCATTTCCCATTCTATTAAACTGTCCTTATCCTATGAGTTTTATTTCCCCCACCCACCCAGTTCTTTCCCCCATCCCACTGCAGCAGGTGAATGAGTGAGCTGCTGCATGATGCTTAATTGCTGGCTAGGGTTAAACCATGACCACACAGCATGGACAATAAAGACCAAAAAAAATTATCTAGGAGACCCTCAAGACACTGTTACAATACAAATAATGGACCTTGCCTTTTTCCAAGTTTTTGTCACTTTTCTTCTGACAACGAACACTGGAATTGTTTACAATTATCACATGTCAATTCAGCAACACATTTTCATCACAGGAGAAAAGGAGAAAAGAAAATCTTTTTCCTTGTTCTTCCTCATTTTTTTTCTTTTATGGTGTAGTTCTTAGATTGACAGGTACTAGTAGACAACACCTCAACTTTAATGATTTCATGTTCACTGTTTGTAGGTGACTATTCTGAAGTCTTGGGTGTTGGGAACTTCTTTGCCATTTCATTAGTCAACACACACATTTACACAGCAATCCAGATAAATAAACCCAAATACCAAATACCCAAATGAATTCAGTTATCAGCAGCCCATTCTCAGAACTAGAGATTTTAGGAACTGTATGTCACATGAAATTTGAAGCAGTCAAGAATATTGTCAATTATTTTCCCTTTCACTCAGCAGTATAATTTCAATCATCTTTCAAATACTAAGATCAAAAAAATCACTGCTGGTTTTGGTTCATTTTTTAATTTAGACATCTGAGGCTTTTTCTAGTTATGGCAAATATGCTATGAATCTTCACAGAAAAGGGGATTCAACATTACTAGTTCAAGAATTTCCATCCATTAAGGCTATTTCATAGTTTTAAAACTAGATACCTCACCACTAAAAATAACTGCCATTGAAAATATCAACAGTATCATCTGCCTCCTAATGTTCTTTGCTATGCGAAAGACAACTATGAGTACACTGCCAGAAAATGCTTATTTTTCTTTGGTTTCCAAAAGAAAGTCTTTTGATATCACAATGTCTACCTTTCCATCTTCAGCTCAAAACTTCAGCTTGCTCAAATTTTTCAAATTCTCACCAATTCAAAGGCAGAATAGATTCCCAAAAAGAATTATGTTCCCACAAGTCTTCATAAAAATTCTATGAATTGGAAGGGAGAGATCAAATTAATGCTTTCACAGAGAAAATGACAGACAGAACTGTTTGATATTACATACAACTGTTTGGCATCAGCTGGCTGGCCAAATAGAGTGAACCTAGTTGCCAGTCATTTAATATGTACATAGCTCAAGATAAACTACCATATGTGCTACCACTTTCCCACAAATACTAGCACTACTGCAGTGAGGATGGAAAGTATTCAGACCTATAAAAAAGGACATCATCAGAACTGTACCTGGAGGAAACTTGTTCAGTGGATACTCCTATATTTTAAAAAAACCCAAACCCTACCCTAATATTTAACTCTCTGTCAAAACTTTAGATTTACTATAAAAAAAAATTAAAGTCATTTACTGATACCTTGATATTTTTATGCTGTAGCCAACTGAGATACAACATAAATGTGTGTTTGCTGATATAGCTCGAAGCGTTAATTACTCTGCAATGGTATAAAGTAGTAAATGCAATACATTATACTGGATGCAGAAAGTGGTTAATAATTACTTGCTATCATGTTTAAATTTCTGAATCAGTGATTGTGTGCTGTTATATTCAGGTACCATGAAATCAATGTAGCCCTTAAAGTTAAAAAGCCTCAGGTTTTCAATAATACTGTTACTTATTTTCTTTGGAAGTTATTTTGTAGTAGCTAGGGGACATATTTATGTTTCATCCTTTCTAGAAATACTAGGATCCACCTGCTTCCTAAGCACCCCTGAATTTCCCAGTTCATTACACTGGTTGCTGCAATTCTCACTCTCCCTTTATTTGACAGTAATCAAAGTCAATTGATTCCATTAAGGGATATACAAAGAAGGATCTGATTTTAGGAATATTATCCTAGTAAAACAATTTTAGAAAAAAGGATAGAAGTAGGAAAACAAATGATTCCAGCAGCCTGTGTGTCAACACTAATATTAGCCTCTGTTACAAAAGTCATTTTGATATAGCAGTAAAGTTGTTTTTCAGCCATTTGTGGTATCTGGAGAGTTGTTGTCTTCTATTTTCTCGCAGCAAGTCCGCACTGACATAACCTGTGCATTGTGTAATAAAGCCAAATAACAGAAAACCTGAGTTCTTCATAATGCCTCCCAGCATTAATTGTTGTTAACAGAGACAAGGAAAATACAGTTCAACTGAATACAAGAAGACAGTGAATTTTTACTCTCCCTTGGTTTCCAACCAAAAGTTACACAGACCAACCTGAGTGCTGTTCCTTGCATCAGATTCTTTATATGATCAGCAAAAACTGTAGTCTTAATTCTTTCCACAGAATCACTGAGGTTGGAAGGGACCTCTGGAGACCATCTGGTCTTAGTTTCTTGCTTAGAGTAGGGTCAACTACAGCTGGCTACTCAGAACCATGGCCAGTCAGTTTTCAACTATCTCCAGAGCTGGAGACTCCATCATCTCTCTCACCAACCTTTTCCAGTGTCTGAACACCCTTAGAGTTAAAAAGTTTTTTCTGCAATTCTGTCCATCTCAGAAACAGCTCGTCATTTAAATGGTGTGTGTATGTTTTCTGTGGTAATACTAAGGAAAGAAAACAAGACAGAAAATGAAGGATTTTTATCTCATTTTTAAATTAAGACTACATAGCCTTCAGGAATGAAACCACAGGAGAAGATATGGTCACTAATTCTATAATATATGCTTTTAATCAAAAATTTCACTACCGCCCTTCAATTTAGTAACCTGTGACATTTGCCTAAGATTATATTTCAGTTAAAAGAAAACCCAGTTTATAAATATTCAAGCAGATAAACTTCCTGATATTGCTTTGCATTATAATAGAATCATAGAATCGTCAGGGTTGAAAGGGACCTTAAAGATCATTTCCTTCCAACCCCTCTGCTGTGGGCAGGGACACCTCCCATGAGATCAGGTTTCTCAGAGCCCTATCTAGCCTGGCCTTAAAAACTACCAGGGATGGGGCTTCCACCACCTCTCTGAGCAACATGTGCCCTCATCAAGGGCAGGTTTATTTTACTAAACATAGCATGAGGAACATGTTAAGTCTGCAGTGGGAGGCAGATTCACATGCAAGCACTCTGATATTTAGTAACTACAGTTGTTACAAGGCAATCTAAAATGTACCATTATTAATCTCCTGCCTGACTCCAATAGTGTGTACACTCAACAAATAAACAGTGTGTATTTATGGCCTTCCCCTTAGTCATACCTTATAAACCAATCACCCCAGTAAGTATGTAGATCTAAATTTCTCATTTTAAGAGTATCAAATAAAGCTAAAATTGGTTTGTAATTCATGTGCAAGCAATTTTTTTCACCTATAACGAATTTTTTTTACATGGAGTTTAATCATGGCATTAAAAAAATCCCTGAACATTAGAAATTAATAAAATATTATCACTAGTCATTTGCGTACTACTGTGACATTTCATGAAAGGCTGGCTACAACAGGCACAAACAACATGCCCTCAAAAGAACCTACAGCAGTAATAGGTCCAGAAACCTTTATTTTAACATAGATTTTAAAAGGTAGGTAACATATTTTCTTGACTTAATAAATCTGACTATTACTACAATCATTTAATATTCAGCTTCAAAACTTCAAAAATTTGCCTGTTCTTCAGAGATGGGATGATAATATTAAATTCACAATATTGAAATTCTTTCAAGTCTCCAAACTAGCTGCCTGATTAAACCTTTATTCTTGCTTCTCCTGTGTTCTGTATTAGTAGGTGCACCCAATCACTGCACTTCATCTCAGCTGACATCCAGACCTCAAGGTGACTTCAGGCAGAAGCAAAATTGACAGTTGCCTAGAGCACAAACTGATGAATATTTAAAATTCAAAGACTTGAGTAAAATAAAGTGCTTCAGAAATGCAGTTACAATTCAGAAATGCAGAGTCCAGCTGGACTGGCATAGTGACAAATTGGTTCCCTTCTTCCCTCAGTGTTTCCATGTACTGAATCCACAAATTGTGATGTACTAGAGGTGAGCAGCCACAGCACCATTCCTGCACTCTACCCTGGTTTATGCCTGTCTCCAATGGGGAGACACATTCAAAAAGCCACCCCAGCAAAGGAAGATTGCTGAGGCTACAAGGTCAGTTCACTTCCTTTTTCTTCCTTTTACACCAGCAGCAATGCCATGTTACGTTGCTGCACTTGGGAACCTGTATTCAGTAGCGCTATTTTGACAAGAGTGGAGTAAGAAATGAATAAAGATGAATACACAGTTAAGGGAGGGTCAGGATCACCCGTTATTGGTGCTGCAGTGTGAGTCTCACCCCATAACCACTTAGAGAAGGTAGTTTTCAACTCTTTCCACAACACGGAGTTCTATGACCACAAAGAACAAAAATAAATTTTGCAGTCTTCACCTGTATAATAGAAAAAGTTCTTTCCTTTTATAACATTAGGAAGAAAAGATAGTTCTGATATGTCCTGTAAATATTTCTTCTCATGCTGATTTTTATTCTGAAAACAATTATATATAGCTATTTTGTGTTCTGTGCCACATTAACCTAGAGCAAACCACACATAGATGTAGTATACAAGGTATACACAGAGCACATAGGCTGGTCTCAGATGGGTGGTTCACACTTAAGTTGGTTAATTCCTGTCAAACAGATGTCACAAAATTAATTATTTCTGATTTATAAATGTGCATTTAGCATTGACATTGTAGACAAATAGCTTTAAATACCTGGGATTCTTAGAGATATTACTGCTGATATGCAAGACATAATAGGTGGTTGGATGATTCAGTAATGAAAACTAAGCCTCCATCTTCTCCCTTGCTCCTTTTTTGCTTCTCCAATACATCAACATATCTAGAAATGGAAACAATAACCAAAATTATGCAAGTGGAAGATATTTCCAAAGTTAGCCTTTTAATTGTCTGCAAGTAAAAATCATACAAGAACGGCGTTCAGGAAGGACCTGTCTATTTTGTCTGAGCCATCAGAAAAGGTAGGCAGTCAGAGGATATTTTTAGACTTCAGTATTTTACATTAATATCAAAGATTGTGACTACCAAAGATGACAGAAATAGTATGGTTAAAGAATAACAATGCAAAGCATGATCAGTATGAAAACTTCATTCTCCTACTCTAACATTTGTCTAAAATATTTCAGATAAAGGCAGACTGTAAAAGCCATTTTAAAACAGACCCTTCTCTGCCGGAACAATCAAAACAAGCTTGAAACAACCTGTAACAGACGCTTTGCCAGAGTCAAAAATCACTGTTTCAAGTCTGTAATCCCTTATATACCTGAGCTCTAAGGGGGTGAAATGAAATTTCTCCTTCCATATGTACCAGTCAGGGTCATCTCTTATCCCTGCCAACCACAACTCACTCTCTGAAGTTCATTAAGCTTCAATTAACTGGCACTCCTTAAAATGCCTAGGGTTTCAAAGTGTTCCTAGATTAGACCACATTAGGCTGTGGTCAAATGAAGTCTTCTGTAACGTATTTTCGCATGCTGCATCACTACACTTCTTTCAGTTAACACTGACAAACATAAAGATAGCCAAACATGAGCCCAAGCTCCTGCTGCCAGCCTTTCTGTTAAGTGTCCAGACTAAGAGTGAAACATTTTTGACATTTCAAACCCTAGCTATTAAACCTACATTCCCTCTCCCTGTGTAGAAACACATTATTAAAATAAAAATTTTGGAATTTTTAATAACAAGGTGAAAGGGGGAACTGTAGTGTTCTGTAATTCCATTTTATATCCTGCTGGCTCCAGTCAGTTGATGGTTGGCTTTGGATTGGGCTGCTGATGGTTCCCTAGCAACAGATTAATTGATTGCAGCTGGAAATCCAGCTCCTTCAATGCTCTTCTATTCCTCACACACATCTGCCAGGTAAAAGACAGCAGACAGAAATTGAAAGAACAAAGACAAAATAGAGAGAGGGATGTGATAGCCATTCAATCAAGAAAAATTCCAAATTTCAGGAAAAAAATAATGACAGGATTAAAAATTAATTTAAAATTTCAGCATACTTTGATTCATGTTTTTTAATGCTACTCTTTCATGCAGGGATCAATATATCTTTTCAGTCACTGTCATATTAAGTCAAGTGGATTCATTCCAATTTTATATATAAAATCTACCTGCCTGGTAGAGCTGAAAAACATCATGAAAAAAAACAGAAAGCTGCAAATAGAAGGCTGAATGTTGTTCATAAAGTAGGTCCAAGGACTACCCTCCACTCATTTATCAGTAATTTCTGCATTATTAAGCAATTATTATGAACTGGGAATTTTCAGCTAGTGCTTTAGCTCTAGCTACATTTTACATGTAATATCAAAGGGACATATTCTCAGTACTAAAATAAGAAATAGACATGAAAAAAAGGCTCAGGTAGTTTTCCAGGCCCTAAATCCAGGGGTGAAGGGCTGAAAATCCTGCTGAACTGAAATTCATAAATTATAGCCACTCCAGATTCTAACAAGCACCTGAAAGGCCCAGCAGAAACAAGCAACAGGTAAACATCAGATGGATGTTATAAGTAAATTGTGAAACCTTCGGGTCTTCTTAAAGAAGGATAGCAAGTGTTAATTTGAAAGCAAGTAGGAATTAGTCTAGAATTACTAGGGAAGAAGAAAACAACTATAAGAAAGGAGAGCTTCAGGGATTGCTTCTCTTATTCTTGACACCCTGAGTCTCTGCAGCAATCGGACTGGAAAATCTGTGATCTCTCCTGTCTAGAGAAAAAGGAGTGAAATGTCATTTTGCTAATCTGGAATAGGCCAGATCAAAACATGGCACTCTCTAACATTTCATTTTTAATCTGAATATAGGACACTCCATTCCCTGTTTCTCCTCACAGCAGTGTAGATGCCTTCTTTTCTCCTGTAATTGGAAACAATCAAACCCGAGTCTTCCACAAAAATGTCATAGCCATCCTGATACCCTGGTTTGGGTAGAATCAGGAAGTCTTTATTGTTTCTATTGGAGCTGTTCAAACTTTTCTAGTCTGAAAAAAGGCTCGGAGATTCCCTGAGCCAGAAAGAACAGGTATGACTATGAGTAAAGGGTTCTGTAGAGATGAACAGAAGAGGTAGTTTCTCTTTTCTTCAAGTTACTTCAATATTTTAATGAACAATTTTTTTTTCATGTAAAATGCATAAAAAAGGCTGGGAACATGGAAATCAGCTCTCCTTGCTTATATGCATCATTATTAGGTGCCAAGTAAGGCAGTGCACACTAAATAACTGCTTACGTGATCATCTACATCACCATTTATTACATCTTTCTGAAGCACTTAACTATCTGTAGAAAACTTAGAAATCTTAACTCCAACATGAGGACATCAATTTTGAAAATTTTGGCTTAGTGGAATCCAACATTTAAGTGCCTATTGGCTCTGTCCTTAAAATGTTAAGTTCTGAAATTCTCTAAGCTGGAAGAAATTTGCACCTTTGTAAATTTAATTTGTAATACCAATAGTAATGTCTTCAATTAATTGAAGAACTACAAGTCCAGGGCATTTCTTCTAAAAGCAAGTTCAGCCATCACATGTGAAAAATACTTCAGATATTTTTCCATGTGTGAGAATGATATAGAAAATGTGAACATGACATTTTGATGATGCTAGGCATCTGAAGGTCATTCAGTAATGTTTTCGTTCTACTACTTGCAATGTCCTATTGCCTTCTTTCTCTAGTGTTACTAAGTAAATAGCATTTTAAATAATGTCAATGATATTCACTGAATGTGACATAGAAGTGACTTGGATACTTGTTCTCTTCATGTTTAAAAAAATGTGTGTTTCCTGTGGGAAGCTTCTAGCGTGATCTCTGAAGTAAACCTTGGCAACATAAATCATATAAGATATTTTCAAATGTTTATGTTTATTTTTAGCAGCTTGGCAGAGAAGAGCATACTACAATCACATCATAACAAAAAAATACATACCATGGATTAGAAATGTATGAAAACCATAAATGAATGGTCAAGAATGTATTTGATGTACATTGTGTATAATCTGAGCATGAAAGACAAATTTAGGATCCAAGTATTACAGCATTCACTTAAAAAGGAACCTATACAGGTTGCTTATCTTAATTTAAAATACACAAGAATATGTGAGGGAGGAAGAATAGCCAGACATCACTTTCTATTTCACCTAGCAACATGGAATGTTTATCTTTCAAACAGTCCTTATTATAAAAGACAAATTCATTTGTTGTAACACCAACATTGCACACAAATCAACACATGTTTATCGCTGTTAATTATGTAAATTAAAAATGAAGAATCATTATATTGAAGGTATAGAAAGACTTACTATTAGAGGTGGACTTCCTAAAATATTAAGTGTTCTGCATCTTTCTCCCCAGAATTTGAGTGTTAGAGTAAATACCTATGTTCCATAGTTTGACATTTGGCAGTTTGAGACAGTTTCCCAAGTGTGTTTGGCCTTGAAAGGAAAATTGGAGCAGAATGTTTATTGATAAGAATATATCATAGATGGAAAAAAGGAGCTCCATGAATTTCTCTGAGGAAGGAAGAATTTCTAGTCTAGCCCTAAGTATCAGGACATCAATGAGCATACACTACTTCTGATAATTATTTGTTCCAAAAATAGCCTTACAAGTGCCAAGGATAACAACCTTTACTGCTTTACAAGTGTCACATATTTCACATACAGCAAAGAGAAATTTGTGTCTTCACCACCATCACCGCTCCCTTGAAAGCATCACACTGTCAATCTGTATTCAAGTTTGGGTGTCCTGAAGCCCAAGAGCCTTTCAAGCTGCATAATTGCATATCCATACACTTCCTACTTTCTACCAGTGAATTTAATTTCTGTTTCCTAAATATGAGTGTGCTTGTCATAATCAAATTTCTTCTACTTGATTCTGGTCCATACATTGTTTAATCAATTTCCTTTTTAATTTTAAGCCTTTCCTCCAAAGTGTTTGCAACACTTTCCAATGTGCTGTCATCTTCAGATTCCACAAGGGAAGTCTAGTCCATACCACGGATCTTTCATGAAAACACTACTGTTAATGTGTGTCAGGCTCAAGGCAAAATCCTCAGGGTTGCACCTTCAAATATCCTCCAGTGATGAAGGATATTTAAATGAAGTAAAACAGGGACATCCTTCCTCCTAAGTAAGTACCCTAATCACTGTGCTATTATGCTAGTCATGAACCATATATTCTAACTCACTGGTCCAATGAATCTCATAACTGTTTCATGCAAAGCAGAAAATTGCCAACTGAAGAAATTAAGTGTGGGCGCCATAGAGATAGCATGTATTGAACAAAGTTTTAGAAAATTAATCTGTGTATTTTGTAGCATAAATTGTTAATTCCTGTTGATTTTGAATGCTCACAAGCCTGCCATATAACTATTTCGATACTTTTAAAACAAGCTGCTGTTGGAACTTTCACTGATGCAATGATATTTGCCTGATTATTCTCATCTTCTGTTTCCATTTTTGTAAGAATTTTAAGCCAAATGGTCCATCTGGCATTCTCTCTTACTTATCATTTTATAAGGTATAGAGTATATTTTCAAATTCTAAAACATCGGTTTTGTTTTTCCACACAAGAACTGAGTGTGAGAACTCAAGGACTTTTACAGAATACTTTATGAAAAAAAAAACCAAACCAAACCAAACCCCTCTTTAAGTCTGAGATCTGCATCTGTACTCTATTTTAGTATCTCACTGACTACCTACTGACACTAATGGCCAGGGAGGAGCAGTGTACTGGGCCAGAACATCAATTTTCACAAAATTATCTCTTGAAATTTTCCAGTAGTATAGGGGATTTAGCCACTTGTCTTCCACTGGAATGAATGTGTATTCTGTGTAGGAGAGAAGAGATTCAGAAACAAAATGCTTAAGTCTTTCTTTGTATGGTCTTCTGTTTTCATTCTGCCTCTTTGTTGTGGGGTTTTTTTCTCAAAAAAAAAAAAAATAAGGAAAAGAGATAACTGTAGAATGTACTCAACAGCCTGGTGAACACCTCCATGAGCACAATCAACATGAGCTAAGAGGGACTCACTTTACTTCATGAATATATTTACATTATATCCTCTGAAATTACTGAGCAGCTGTTAGAGAAAAAAAGAAAATATGATCAGTATTCTTGCAGGAGGACTTTCTGAGGACCAATCATCCAATATACATGGCAAATAGAAATGGCAGTCTGAAAAGGTGAAAAGCAATCAAGTACAGACAAAAGTGAGACACTGTGACCTTACATTCAGCACGAGCAGAAAATTAACATATTTGTGCAGTGTACTAGGAAATTAAGAGGACAATACAAAGTAGATTTGAGCCCAACTCTGGGCTGCACAAATCTGAAATATCTAATCTAGTCTAATTACAGTCTATTTAACATCCCACATCCCAAACCTTGGCCACCTAATCTTTTCACCAGCAGCAGCAGTTCACAGCAAGGTTTACACACTTGACCTATGTGATTAAGCATGGCATATTTTGTATTTACGGGACAAGGCCTAGGCATGATGCACAGTAATCCGTAGACAGATAACTGACTCAGAAAATGGGCTCAATTAACTTGTCTATGTCCATTATGCAGCACTCAAATTTTTCTTAGCAGAATTCACTCCCCTCTGACCTGTAAGAGAATCCTGTTAGTCTTGGCAAAGCACAAAATGCAAAAGAGAAAATTATTCAGGTAAACTGATTTCTGTGCTCCAGATGCTCTTCTGCTGGGAGGACAAACCAGAAGTAGTTTGTGACATGAGTGCTGTACCTGAAAGGGCTCTCAAAAACACATTGTTGAAACTCTGCCACCAATTAAAAGAGACATTTGAGGTGATCTTCCTTGTTCCAGAGGAAGTTTAGCACCTCCTGAAACTATATTAATTTATCCTAGGCAGATAGATGTTATCACTGGGGCTCATAAAATAACATTTGAAGAGCGAGATCTTTGCCTTTGCATCTAGCACATTGCCCCAGGTATTAGCTAAAGAAAATAGAACAATCCTTGTAGATACTTCCATCAGAGGTCTTCATCTACTTTTATCTACAGAGGTCTCTAGCTACTAGTTTAAGCAGCATGCTGATCTGGATTAGACTAATAGTATTTTTGATATGCAGATCAAAACCAGCAAGTTAATATTTCCTACAGGCAAACTGTATAATTTTGCTTGCCCAGGAGTGTTGCTTTACCTCCTCTTTAGAGGAGGTCATGAGAGAAAATCCTTTTGAATGGACAGTATTAAATTAGTAGATTCCATAGCCCTTCACCTGTTCCCCTGGAAATACATCCAAAGGGCTTATCATGGACACATTTTTTAATACACTAAGAATTTTTTTTACTGAGGAAAGGACATTGAGATTATTTGCAGTCTTTAGGTAAATGCAAAGAAATTTTTAAATCATATAAAATAGAGCTGTAAATTCCATAAAAATCTTTTATATATTGGTAGCATTTATTATTATTGTTAGCATTATTCAGCAGTATGATATAAAATTGTAATCATATACCCAATGGAAATACTACTATGTATAGATAGATAATTGCAGATTTCTATAAAGAAATTTAATATAAATGGGAAAAAGACACTAAGCATTTTTCAAGAGTTATGTGTGTTCTAGACAAGTCCACATATACACTGCTGATCACTGCTGCAGATTATGCAGATGCAAAGTGTGTCTGACAGGCTTAGGATGTTTCACACTCATGGCACATATGTTACATCATACATTCTTACGTATTTGTCTGGGAAAACTTAAACTAATAGGAACACTAACTCCCTCTCAGACAAAATTGTATTGAGTCAGCAACAAATTACCCAATTTGTGGTTTATTAGGAATGTCCTATAAGCCTTCTTAGAAAATTTAGAGACCTCATGCTGTGCATATTAAACCAAAGCAAAAAATGAGTAGGGGGTCATAAAAGGAAAAACTCCTACAACAATAAGAGTTTGTCAAAGTCTTGGACAGATATCAGCATAGGCTAATTGAGATAACTCCATTTACTTTAACAGACCTATACCAGCTCATGAAAGTGAACTTCTGTCCTCATGCTGCTGTTTTTGACTTGTAATAATTTGCATCTACCTCTCTTTTGTTCATCCACAATGTTTTATTTTTCATGCACTCTTAAGGATAAAGAAGGAATGCTCAACAGTCTTGATGCTGCTGCTCAAGATGCAAGTGCAAATTTAATGTGTGCTAACAGGTAATATATGTTCACATTTGCATGAAGGAAAAGAAAAAGCTATCAGAGATTATGCAAAAATTTACATTATTAAAGCCCTAGATAGGAATACTCTGTTGTAACAACAACCTTCCAAACACTTTCTTCTACAGTTTACGATAAATATAAAAGTTGTGAATATTACAGCTTCTCTTTAGAACTGAAAGCTATAACCATAAGATACCTACTGCCTTATCACCTTTCATATGTTTCCAATTATATTTGAGTTTACACTATAACCAAATATATTTAGGAAGGAGCAGATGTCACCCACCCATCCACCCCTCATTAGTACATAGTGCATGCAGTTCATACAACTCAATGGTTTCTACAAAAAGCCATGAAAATACATGAAAATTATGCCAGTGTCAAGTGTAGGAGTATCACTGGTACTTGCTTTCATTCTCAAGTCACTCTATGGAAATATGATTTAATACTTTTGATAGAAGCATCATTTTAGTGATAATGGCCAACAAAGAGAGATCAGGCAAAGTTTACAGAGGGAGGAAGTTTCTTTTACCATGTTAACTATGACACCTGGATAAACAAAATCAAATCAACTTTTGAGCATGCTAACTCTTCTGATCTGCTTAAAATGTAGTACATTACAAGCGCACTTCTTCAGAATCTCACTGACTGTTGGGGCAAGCGAGCAGCCTCTTTCTTACAACGGTTAGAAACTAGTCCTTTCATTTCACAGATACCTTGGAATAAGAACTAAATACCAGAATTTCTATTTTCCGTTAGTGAATTGCTACAGAAAAATACAAAAATGAAGTGAAAGGAATAGAACTTCATTCTTTTTTTTTTTTCTGTGCTTTAATTTTGTTCCTCTCAACTTGCTGTGCTTCACTGCTTTAATAAAAGGGCAAACCACTACACGCACACACACCCCTACAGGCATTTTCACCATTTACTGTGACCATGTACATTGCTCTCAGGCTAAATGACAAGCAGAATGTCCCTTGCTTTCACAACATAAGTGAAATAATGAAAGAACTTTTAGGATAATGAACTGTCCTGTACCAGAAAAATGGTTCATTCTTTTAGATGCATTTTCCTCCACACCAGTATCTAATGAACAAAATTGTTCAAGTGGATGGAAGTCAAATTGCATGGATAAGAAGACTTTTTATGTGCAGACCTGTTAAGAGGTTTTAATCACTTTATGATCATATGACTAAAATGCATCCCTGGAATAGCATTATAGTTTTAGTGTTCCATCCAAAATGTTATATGAATGCCTTACTAGCCTTATTTTTTCCCCTGTAGTAAATTCTTCATCTGATTGAAAATAGATAGCATAGAGATCTCAATAACTGATTTTATTTTTAAGCTATTTATCATATAAGCTGTAATAAATTATTGCTTGTGACAGAAAGTGCATCACACATTGCCTGTGAATCTGATGAAAAATGCAAATACACCATTACTTCAGCCACATTCTCTTTGCAAATCAAACACTGAATCAGAAAGTTAGTAACTTTCTTCAGAACTAGAAAAGAAGCCACAGTTACCTCAGAAGCTGCCTAAAATTTAGGAGCTTGATGATATAATAACCAAACAATACGATTTGGATTAAAAATGAAAATTTGTATAAAATTGTTTTATTCAGAGAGAAAAAAACTGGTACTTTAAATTGAGATCTAAAATTTACATTTCAGCATTTACAAAATGAAAACATTTGATGTACCTTAGGTATTCATATGTACAAAAAGTCTGGATGCAAAGTGTTCAGCTCCATCTGAAATATGCCATACATTAGAAAGATCTCATCTGCTATTCTGAATGTAGTCTTTGGTCTGACCTAGAGTTACCACTAAAACATTGTCACTATCAATAATATCACATTGCCTTTATTGAGTTCCCACATATCTTTCTGAGATACCTGAAAGTCTATAGCTACCTGAACTGCTATCTCCCATACTGGAAAAGGAGCAGTATGTTTGGCGTATGGCCTCTTTTCCCAAACTATATGCTGCTAAAGTTTTCTCAGACGGGAACAAAAGAGCGTTTATCCCAGTTCTCACCTAAGCTTAAGCAATTAAGTCTTTGCTGTTATAGATGGGATAGAGTGTCCAGATGAAACGTTATCTGAAACATGAATAGCAAGGAAATGAACATGAGACAATGCTTCCAGGATAAATATACTTCAACTTAGTTTCAAAACTGAATTGTAAATTTCGTTTATAACTTTCTTGGCTCATTCTCTTTTCCTCAAGTGTTCTTGCTTGGCAAGCAACCAAATCATTTACATGAATCTGATGAATCTGAGTAGTATTTTAATAATGTTTGTATCTGAAGGACTGGACAGTTGTTGCTATGCTGTTGCCAATGTTTTCCATTTGGCTATTAATAGCTAAAACTAGTTCTTTGTGTACACCTCACATAGCATTTTTTCCTCAAGAAAATCTGACAATGTAGAAGTCTAAAGAATCCATGCGAGTGACAACCAAAGCGTATAAATCATACAAGAAAGTTTAAAGTATCTTCAGAAAGTAAAAAAAAAAAAAAAAAAAAAAAAGAATAGTGGAAGATTATTCAACAAACATGTTAGCTATTTTAATATCTATATAGTTAATAACACTTCTGTTTAGAAAGGAACCTGAATTGATTTTGGTTTGAGGGTTTGGTTAGTTTTGTTTTGTTGTTTTTTTCCCCAGATTCCTTTTCCTAAAGGAAGTATCAAATTTTGCTGAAAAAACAATTCACACTTGAAAATATTCTATTAAAAACTACATGTAAAATAAAAATAAATGAAAACTCAGACTGTTCAAGAAAATTGGGAAATTTCTGATAAATTTTTTTTCTGTGATAAAATTTAATCACAAACTTTGCTCTGGCAACACTTTTTCTCAATTGGTGAAAGTCACAATTTAGCTATTTTTAATTCTATTAAAGATTTTGTGGCTTCAACTAGGCCTTAATAAAAATGGCATTTGTTTATGAATACAAGACAATCTTACAGTACTTAGCACTACACACTGAAAATAAACATACAGAAAACTCAAAGAAATAAACAGCTTGATTGAAGTCTTTCATTTTTTAAAGTGCAACTACAATTGGAAGGCAGTAGTAGTCTTCCAACTACTGGCAGAAAAAATTCGAGGCCTTGCCTGTTACCTAATAGCTTTTATAGAATTCTGAAGCTGCAGAACAGTTCCTATTGCTACTTTTTAAAGTAATTGTACTAAATTTCAATCTTACTTTGCTCAGGATTAATATTTTTAAAATATGGATCACTTATTGCTTGTTTCAAGTAGCTCATCTCGGTTACTCTGAAGCAGGAATCATTTCTCTTCTGTTATTGTCTTAGAAGTTTTCTGATCTCTCATCATATTCTCTAAAGTTTTCTCATTTGTCAGCACATTCTCTGAAAACATCTTTCTATATGGTAACTCAGAGCAGTCACAGGCACTTCCACAACTATCCAAGACAAAAGGCTTGTCTACATATGAGCAAAAAGATTAAGCTGCTTTCAAGTAAGGCTACTTGTTTCTCATGAGTGTCCCCCGCCTTGAGTACAATTTAACTTGTACATACTGACTTCACATTTTGACAGTCTGCGTACGGACCTGATCTCAGACAGGAATAACCACAAAATGTAAAACTACCAGTTCTGAGAACAGTGGCACTTTTCTCAAAGGATTTGTGTCTCAGTGGTGTTTCTGTGTGGATTTTTTTTAATACCTATAACATATGAATTTACCCCATTGCATTCACATCCTCACAAGGACATTGCTAAGCACTTCTTCTATTTAGCTATTTATTCTACAAAAAGTATAACAACTCACTATCTTCTGAACTACGTGATGTGTTTGAAACTGTGCATAAAGTTAAAATCTTTATTACAGATAAGATGTAGACACAAGCATACATGCATATATACAGAGAAAACACAAACTGTTAGTATAGTCCCTTAACGTATTAGGCTGAAAATGAGAGGACCATCTCAAGACTGTATAATGAACTAACATAAGAGCCTTTTCTCTTCACTGCTAGACTCGTTGTACAACAAATCTCTTTTCTCATTTCATATACACCTCTTCAAAACCGACAAAATTTTATTTCCTTCATCCTACTCTTGGTATGTCCTAAACATTTAGTTCATAAACTCTGCAGGGCACAAATTACTTTTAACAACAAAAATCATAGTTTGGATCCCCATGGTTTCAACAATGGCAATTTACATCATTAGTAGCTATAAGACAATTTTGCATGTTACAAACCCCTAAAATAAGAAACTACAATTTCTACTCTAAGAGTATTTGGCTAGAAAACAAGAACTAAACCAACACAGGCAAACAGAGAAAATAACATATTGATGAGCAAAAAAAGTCATACATGCACAGAAATTGATCTGGAGCAAGTAATTTATATCTAGAGCTCCATACCTCATTAGTATGTGGCAAGCATTTGACTTTTTTACCTCCTCAGCCCCAGAGCAGGATGAAATAATAAAGATAAGACATGAATTTTAGATGTAATTAGCTTTGCATCTGTTTCTACACAGAGTAAAAATCTAACAGTTCTGGAAAGGATCAAAACCATCAAGAAATGGGATGTAGCAGGTAAAGACATTTTCTGCACTGCATAGACTGAGGGTTTTGACTGAGGGTTTAGGCTGCATAGAGGAGCTCCACTAGAGACAGGTTTCTGTCAGATTATACCCAGGCAAGATCTAAGAACTGAACTTAACATGGAAGAGGGGGAAATGCTGCAAATGTAGTCTTTAAAGACCACTTAAAAATGAAAAGGTGAATTTATTATTATGTCCCAAAACATGTAAGTTAATTGTTTTAGCTTTGCTAGCAGCAAATTTCTCCAAAGTTTGACACAATGCAAGATGAATTATTCAAAGGCTGTGTGGGGACAGTAGCTATTATCAGCTTTAGAAGCTGTAACACTTATGGATTAAACAAAGCGATGATCAACCACATTACATTGAGATTTTCACATCTTGCAAAATGGCAGGAATTAGGTAAATTGAGGTATTTCATGTGCTTACAGAACTTATTTAGACTTAGAGGGAGAGAACAGTATCCTAGGAACTAAGTACCTCCTAGAGATGCAGAGGGTATGTCTACAGAAATGTCTACTAGATTTGAATCAGGTCACAAATTTTTGATTCAGATGTAATTGAATATCAGAAACTATAACTCAGCTAGAAGCAAAATTTCTGCAGAATCTTCCCAGGCTGGATAATAGCAGCATTTTGAAAGGACTGAAATGTTTCCCTTTTTTACACAAGTTCTGAATAGAGGTTGACAATGCATTATATATCCTGACAACATTGTAGGCTTCAAGACATTTTCACTCTGCTCTGTTCCCTGAAATACTATCCTACCAAGCTTAAAGACAAGAGGTTTATTGGTACAGAGTATCACGATTTAGATATAGTCTCATTTCATTCCACTTCTCACCAAATTCTTTCAATGCAACTTCACAACAGCACTAATGTGAGTCTTCTAAATAAAAAACAGTCTAAAAAAGGGTGGGCTTGTATGAATATGAACATCTGAAATTATCTGAAACAGTGTTTCATGGCTCTTTTGTTTTCCAGATAGCTTTTTGGGTACACCTAAATTTTAGCTACCATTTAAAACCACTAATGTGTATGTTGTCCCTATGGTTAAGTAAAAATGATTCTGAGAAAAACTGCTTGTATTTCTATTGGAATATCACTCTAGTTAAAGGAATACAGTTAATAGTGGGATTGAAATGCTCTGTTACTTATAGAGTGATAGAGCCTGCTTTTGCTGTCCCCTGTGAGCTTTGATCACTACTTTAATGACCACAATAAATTCTTACCCAGAAGGGAAGTATTTTTGTGAAAGCTGTGCTACAAGTCCAACTTTTACAGGCTCTGTGGGTACTGCTTGCCTATTAAATTTAGTTATAGAGGGCATGCTCTTAGCTCTATTGCTTCTCTGTGTCAACTGTTATTGACATAATGTCTATCAAAAACTTTTACATTCCTGAAGAATTAAATAAAGACAGTACAAGAGACTACCTTGAACTCCCTGCCCTCTCCTCCAAGTATTTCATAACACTCCACATCTATCAAGTTTGGAGCTGGGTTAGTGGTGCCATTACCAACTCTAAAAAAGAGGGTCAAAGCAAACTGCTGTTTTGACTCTTACAGTTGGGAGCAACACTTGTAATAGGTGTGTACATCTGCTGCACACAGAATGAAAATATCCTTGGCTAGTTGCATGCATGTCCATCTGTTGGGATGGCATGCTGCCTGCTCTCAGGTCAGTCACATCATTGCCACATGGTACAAATGCTAGAATAGGGACAGCTTATTTGGCCAGCATGCTTCTCAGTAAAAGTGAACAGATCTTCTGCAGGATATCATTATAAATGCTAGTAGTATCACTTTGATAGCAGGTACTATTCTAACTCAGTCGCTGCACAATACATTTTCATGCTGTACCACCTAACCAATAGATATTTTCACAAGTTCTTTCATATATGTAGCAGTCAGTCTTTTGGTGAAAATCAGCCTCACTGAAGTACACTGAGATATTTGCACTCTCCTTTTAGTATTATAGTTAGTGTTACAATATATACAATAATACAATATTTAGTTAATATTTTGTATGGTTATTCCATATCATTAACCACTAACTAGCAGCAAAGATATTAAGCTAAACCTTCCAATATGACATTGTCCTGGTTTGACCAGAAGTTAGGGTCAAAAGAACAATCTTTTGAGAGGATTTTGCCACAATACCCCCTCTCCCCAATAAGACAGGGACAGCAGTAAACAAAAACAAAAACACTAGGCACGCAGACAGTGAATTTCTAAGAATCGCTTTATCTAAATTTAAATGGTACAACAGTATAAAGAGATAAGCAATAAAGAAAGATAAGGTGGTTAGTTCAAAGATGGCTTTCGGCCCTTTCTCCCTTTTAATTACCTCCTCCCTCCTTCCAATCAATCACCTCCCCTCCCCCTTACTATCATTCCGGGATGGGAGTTGTACAAATTACCGGAGGAATTTCAAAAATGCCAGAGGCCTTTTTTCTGTAAAGGGAGAAAAGCTGAGCCGAGAAAGCAGGAAGCAGGAACAGGAAGGGAGAACTCTCTCACGTGACATGCTTACAGGCTTCCGTTTACACTGCGCATCTGCGAGGTTTCGTTTTTCTTATCAGCTTCTCGGCTCCTCCCGGCAAATTCTTTCATGGGGGAAGAAGGGGGGCATAAGAAGTCTAGCTGCTGAGTCTTTTTTAAAGAAACAGTGTCCAAAATTCAAAAGTTCAAAAAGGGAACATGACGTACATTCTTTTCTTGAATTTTAATCACTCCAGGACAGACATTTATTTACTGCCTTTTCAGACTCTGATGAAATCTCTGTCTTAACATTTACCAGAATAACAGCTTTCCTTTGTGAATAGCAGAAACAGCTATTTTGCTAGATTTCTCAAAATAGCAGTGCTCCTTTTTGATCTCTTATTATTAAGAAATTATGTCTTTTTCTGAGAAAAAAAAAACACAGGCAATCTTATTTTGTTGACTTCATTTGAACCAATACATAGATGAATGAAAAAATCCTTTCCCAACAAACTTGTGACTTCATAAAAATCCCTTTCAAATTAAGTACAAGCAACATCAAATTTCCCAATTTCAGAAAATTATTTATGCAGTAGAATTATTTCATCTGCTAGTAAGCTAACTTATATGTCTGGAGCACGTATCTTTTTTATTGTTTAATTTCTCTCAGATACTTCCTGAAAAAAAATCTAGAGTTTGTGTACAACCATATGGCTCTTACTGAAGATGAGGTATGTATTAACAATAGCTAAAATTGGCAAAAGTAAGTGATTTACAGAGATATGAATGTTTTCATTAAATTTTGATACAAAACTGTGAATAAGGACAAAATCGACACTTAAACTTGAAAAATGTATTGCTTAAGACAAATTCATTAATACAGAATTTCTCAGGACAATTACATCATTATTCATCATACAAGTATAGGGAAATGTATCTATGACTCAGAAATACTGCAGTGCCATTTGGGCCAATATAGAGGTATTACGTGCATTTTTATGTTACTTCTTTATCAATACTGGAATATGGTTTGTTTTATGAAGCCTCATATATTTATGAAAAAAAATATTTAAGTCAGCATCAGAAAGCATAAATCTGCATTATTAGACTCCTAAGTAAACAAATAGGATCATAGGATCACAAACAGTGGAGATGGAATTAGGTGAACTGACCAGAAGAGAAACATTCTGCTTAAATTAAGAGGTTTAAAAGCAACTTTATGTAGAGCTTTGAGATATCAGAAGTTTGGGGAGTGGGGGCTACCTCTCCAGTGTCACTGGCTTTTGAGAGGCTCATACTCCTATGTTACATACTATGGTTATGCTGTGAAGCACCTTCATGAATGTCTGTGAAGCATTCCTAACAGGTTGAAAGAGGTGATTCTTCCTCTCTACTTTGCTCACCTAAGACCCCACCTGAGTACTGCACCCAGTTCTTGGCTCCCCCCAGTGCAAGTACATGGTCCTGCTAGAACAGGTCCAGAGCAGGGCCACAAAGATGATGAGAGTGCTGGAAAACTTCTCCTATGAAAAAGGGCCAAGAGTTGGGGTTGTTCAGCTTGGATAAGAAAAGGCTCCAGGGAGACCTTCTTGCAGCCTTTCAAGATATATGGGGGTTATAAGACAGTGTCACAGGTTAGAGCTGGCCATTAACTGAGCGACAGACACTCTCTATTAACCCCCCCCCTTCCCCACCCTCCATGGGAAGGGAAAAGAAATATGAAAGAGAGACTTCTGGATTGGAAAACTAAAACTGAGCAAAATAAGTTCTCCTAATACCAAAAAGTGATAGAACTGTACAGACAGTAAATTAATTGGAAGGCTGAGTTATTCCATTCATCTAACAGGAAACATATTTCTTCAAGCATCTGTATTATGCAAGAGGTATAATAACAGATGGTAACTAACATCTGGAAAGTTAGCAAATAGACTTGGATATCACAAGTAGATGTCTCTGAGGTGGTACCAAGTGAACTTTATTAATGTTTTCATTCTTGACCATCTTTTACAGCAAAAGTAATGTACTTATGCAGGTTTTCAAAATCACTTGTATAATTTTAATTGAACTAAAAGCCAAAAATATTTGTGCTTCTAATGTTCATAAACCTCAAAACCAAGATCTTGTGCACATACAGCTATTTTAGTACAGACGTTTGTTTGGGCTTTTTTATAAAAAAAAATATATATATAGCACAGATGCAACTATATTGCTATAAGGTTGCCTCAGCCCACATCATTTTTATTCTGTCTCCATTTACATGTGGAGAAAGGCTATCAGTATTCACACAAAGTATATGACCACTACAGAATATAAGAAATGTTCACCTATGAATTATCATTGATCAGGTAGCATGACTTTTCAAGTGATTGAGTATAACAATAGTTTCACCTGTAGTGAAAAACTATAAGGATGGTTCATCTGTCTGTGCTATCCATTTCTTATCCAGTAAAGATATAGTCTTCTCAAAGAATCAAAATCTCACATGGTTGTTTTGGAGGAGAAGAAAATGTATTTTTTAGCTAAGGGCAGGCAACCAGTAAGAAACAGAGCAGTAACACAGCAATTTTAGCACATTATTACAGTAAATTTGAGTACTCAATTTCTAGAAGCCAATGAATGGACATGTTTCTGTAAGAAAAAAAAACAGCAAACGATGACAAAGCAAGGGTGTCACTTCCAGCTAATAAACTAAGTAGGAGGAAAACAATTATTAGTGTTGTACCCATTGTCCTTTATATTCTATAGTAGCACTTTGAAAATATGTATTACAATTCATTAAAAAAAAAAAAACAAGACAAAAAGTCAGTAAGAACAGCAGCTGTTATAATATTCCAGGATTTCACTTCAAAAAATTTTCTTCAGTTTGTTTTGTACTAAATATTTTCATTATTAAAAAATAATTAATCAAAAAGCATTGCTACAATTGAAAAAAAAAATTTGTTGCTATAAGATATTCCAGTTCTCATCCCATGAAATATTCTATTAATTTACTTGAGAAGCTCATGATTTCTGGAGAAAATATTTCGAAATACAGGTTGTACTGATAATTTCAACCACTTATTACATAAATGCCACAGCAGAAATAGAATAATAGTGCACAAGAACTAAAACCACAGAACTAGCTCAGGTCATGAGGGCGTCTTATGGGATAACTAGCACTAATCAATATAAGTAAAAGTAGCATGATTAGACCAAACTCAGAATCAAAAACTGAAGAAATTTTGTCTGTTTTTGCTGGAAACGCCTTTCTCCTCTGAGAGATCTTCCTTGCTGGCCACTCTAGACAATGCAAAGTGCCACACTGATCTAGTGTGGAAAATGCCTATCTGGTTTTGAGGCATACAAGGTTGTACACACTCACTAGCCAACCATCAGGCAGACTTTATTTCCTTCACAAGAGACTCTGCTCAAATCAAAGTTACCATTCTCGCTTCCATCCTAGACACCTTTCTTTTCCTTGCTGGGTAAGATGTACTCCTCTTATTAGCAAGGTGGCCTCCAGTGGTTTCACCGAGTCATGCTCACTTAGGTCTATGCTGAATTATCCATATCTGAACTCCCTTTTTATACACAGACTGAAAATAAAGCGAGATTGAACTCAGAGAAGCATAAGATAGCAAGCACTTCCAGTGAAATTAAGGATGAAAAACAATTTCTCTGGGAGGAAAACAGTAGTGACCAAAGGATGTTTAAAGTATGACCAGGGAAAACAAATTCAGCTACAGGATGAAACACCAGATAGGAAACAGTCAGTGAAAATTGCCTATGGATATTAAAGTTAATGGATGACAAGGTTTATCTCAGCCTACTATTGTAGTATTACAGTCTGGAGCACCATGATACATCACTAATATGCACAAATAAGCTGAAGAAAAGATAAAAGCAAATACTGTTGTTAGGTAATGAAAGAAACCAGCTTCTGAGAGGAGAATGAGATAAATTCATATAATTTTGCCAAGTGATTACTAAGAAAAAAAGCTAAAATACAGTAACTACACATTGCAGTGTAGTTATATAAGCACAGAGGAAAAAAAGAATCTATTTCAAGTGGCACAACAGACCATAACTACCCAAAGAAGTAATAGCTGACATTAAGAAAAGGATAATTCTGAATGCGTATGAAAATACTTTCTGATCCATTAGACTCCAATATATTCTTTTGAGGAAAGTACTGAAATCCTGGTTATTTAAGGAATTTAGCAATTAGACAGGAAGAAGTAACAGACAATATGCTGAGAGGACTAGTACAGCACCTGAAAGAAAATTGAAAAAAGTTCTATCAGGTCATCTAATTCACCTTAATTTCTATGAAAATTAATGTTTGCTCTTTTCCCTTGGTTTAAGCTTTGCTCACCCAGTCATGAAACCTCTTAAATCTCTGGACTCAAAAAATGTCTTTCATTCAGGCAGCAGTGCCTCAAAGCTATTCACAGTAATTAGCCAAGGTCATTTAAATACATTTTGCATGAAGCACCTTAAACTCAGTGTGCCATTTTATATATTTATCAAATTACTAATCAATATGCTATACCACAGTTACTACTGGGCCTTGAGCTACACCAGAATGCTGCATGAATTCAAATTGTGCAAGCTGCTGTCTGCATAAATGAAATTAATGTGTATGCAGTGATCATTACTCACAATACAAAAGAAATGAAGTCGTGGCCTAAATGCAGCACACACCACAAATCTGTATTTTAAGTAAATCTTAACTGCGTTGTTGGTTTCTTTTTTTTTTCTTTAACAAACCTTGTATTAAACTAGCTTCGATTTCACTTTCTTTCTCCCGCATATTACCTCCACTGTATTGGTAAAGTAATTTATTCCATCCTCTGTGGAGAGCCTGGATCTCATTTGCCAGCATATTTATCTTTCTTGCCACTGCATTGTCATTCATCTGCAATCTCCACAGAATACCAGACCTGTGCAGAATTTCAATTAGGATTGATTCAACTAAATCCAGGCCACAGAACTGAGGCTGACAGAATGGCCCCCTGAGAATTTAATATGCTGAATCTAAAAATAAAATTAAAAAGGTAAAAATACAGAACAGAAACAGCTCAAGTTTAACACCATAATTCATTAAGTCCTCTATACATTCAGTTTAATCTGGCTCACAATAGGATTTTCAGGCTCTTTGTATTGTGTGCGTAAACTGCTTTACAGTAGTTTTGATAACCAGAGGAAAGAAATTACCATAAAAATCTCTAGTCTTCCTTTGAGGTCCAACCAACTTAAACCTAGACAGCTTGTAATGAACAAAAAAAATATTTCCGCAGAGGCTGAGCTACCTTAAGCTTTCTATTCTATATATGTATACATTCAAAAATCAGTACAATGTAGGTACACAGGTAAAAGATCTGTTTTATTGGATATTTGATTTGACAGACTTCCAGTGGTTTTTACTGCAATCATTGACAGACTTCATCTGCTTGTCATCAAAATGTCCTAAAGAATTCTTTAAATAATTTGTGGTTACTAGAATGGTTTTGTGGGTTTAAAGGCAGCTAAACTACAGAAACACAGTAATCTGAGAGATATTTCTACCTGTAGTATGTAAGTATGCGCTATTCCAGTCCTGATTTTATATTAGCTTCTGTACATAACATATGTCTTACTTTGATTATACACCAGAAGCAGGTGTAACTAGATACTGAATTTTACTCTAAAGTTAAGATAATAACATACATATAAAACGCTTACCAAACATAAAACCAAACAAGAGAAAATTACAAATGGAGAGGTGAAACATTGGTACACATACATATTAATGTTAAATAAAACAGCTGAAACTGGATGAAATAATTAAAAGACCATAAATATTTTTGTTTTCTCCATCAAGTAGATAAAGTAACACAGGTGTGTTACTACAGTGCTTATGGATGTCACTCAGATATGACAGAGAATTGGACAGTGTGAGAATGTAATAGGAAACAAATTGAACTGTAGAGGATACAGAGAAATTTCGCCATCTTCCTCCCTCCATTTGACTGGATATGATCTTGCTCCTCACTGACCATGAACTCTATGAAACACTGAGAGGAAGGTTTCATCTTACCTTTTACCTTCATATGACATACCTGCATTGTATTTAAACTACTCTTTTTGTACTGTACTTCCTATATCCTTTGAAAGTACCATTTTAAGAATCCATGACCACGGATTTTTTTTTTTTTACAAATACTTAAGAAAAAAAACTATATACATCTATACTCACTGTGTCACCCATTATTTTATCTCCTTTCTGGTAAGTAATGTATTTTGTTCTTTGCATTTATTTTATAATTTTTCTTCATACTTTTTATTGCTTGATATTCTCTCATGACTTATCCTGTCCAATTGGTCTACTATTCTTGTTCTATTACCTTACATTCATATTTTTTCTGATCTTGTGTTACTTTTTTTCCCCCAAGTCCTAAAAGTGATCTGATACATTCACATAGACTTTTTACTGTATTTTCTATCTATACTTCTGAGTAGGAAAGTTCATTGTTATGCTTCCAATGAAGTTGCTTACTTTGACACCTCTATTGTATTATTTTACCACTGGATCATGTTCCTGAGAGACTGTTAAATTTTTAGTGATTTTATTGAGGGTTTTCTTTTGTTTTATAGCCTTAGTGCCATCAGTTTCTTTAAAATACTCAGAAGTTGCATGTCTATCTTTGCAGTAAAGGAAATAACCAAAGATAGAAAAAGTGAGCCTATACCTTTCATTTGCATCTGTATAAACATACCTAGTTCTGATGAGTTTCATGTTATATTTCTATTCTTGCTATTTTAATCAGTTTGAGTACACACTTTATTCATAGAATCATAGAATGGTTAGGGTTGGAAGGGACCTCTAGAGGTCATCTAGTCCAACCCCCTGCAGTGGGCAGGGACATCCCCAACTAGATCAGATTGCCCAGAGCCAAGATCAGGTTGCCCGGAGCCAATATTCACAATAAATGTTATTTATATAAAGCCCATTTTAGATCTTTCTTTTTTAGTTACTGTTTGCCTAGAATGGGATTTTCAAATGTTCATTGACAGAGTTTACTTTTCCAATTAAAACTTGCTTTCTCTATTGCTGAATGCCTTTTTCTGTATTAAATATAATCTTTTCAATATAAAGGAAATCCTTCTTTTATTAATGCCCATGGCAATTTTATACTGCCTTCAGTTGGCCCTGGGTTAGGTAGCAGACCTAAGGAAGTTATGAACAGTTAAGAATGAAACAGAGGGTAATGACTCAAGCTGTAAAGTTTTAATCCTCACTGCAGAAATCCTATTAATGCACTACTCTTCTTTTAACTTTTAAATAGATATAACAGCAATCCCATCGAATATGCTAGAATGCTTCCATGAGTCCAGAATACACTGAATAATACAGTTACTGCAATATAGTCCAAAAATCTATGGGACCAGATGGGATTCATCCTAGAATCCTGAGAGAGCTGGCAGGGGTGCTCACCAGGCCACTCTCCATCATTTACCAGCAGTCCTGGCTGACTGGAGAGGTCCCAGCTGATTGGAAAAGAGCAAATATAACTCCCATCTATAAGAAAGGAAGGAAGGAGGATCCAGGAAATTACAGGCCTGTAAGTCTAACTTCAGTCCCGGGGAAGCTGATGGAGCAGATCATCCTGAGTTCCATTATGCAGTACATGCAGGATAACTAGGTGATCAGAACCAGTCAGCATGGCTTTATGAAGGGCAGGTCCTGTTTAACAAACCTGATCTCCTTCTATGACTGGGTGACCCGCTTACTGGATGAAGGGAAGGCTGTGGATGTTATTTATCTGGATTTTAGTAAAGCGTTTGATAACAGTTTCCCACAGCATTCTCCTAGAGAAATTAACTGCTCTTGGCTTGGATGNATCATGCCCCTCTACTCAGCTCTGGTGAGGCCTCACCTTGAGTACTGTGTCCAGTTTTGGGCCCCTCACTACAAGAGGGACATTGAGGTGCTGGAGAGAGTACAGAGACGGGCTACCAAGCTGGTAAAGGGCTTAGAGCATAAGCCTTACGAGGAAGACTGAGGGATCTGGGCCTGTTTAGTCTGGAAAAGAGGAGACTGAGGGGAGACCTCATTGCTCTCTATAACTACCTGAAGGGAGGTCGTAGAGAAGTGGGAATTGGTCTGTTCTCCCTGGTAAAGAGTGATAGGACAAGGGGAAATGGAAGGAAACTGCGCCAGGGGAGGTTCAGGTTAGATATTAGGAGGAATTTCTTTCCTGAAAGGGTTGTCAGCCATTGGAACAGGCTGTCCAGGGAGGTGGTTGAGTCACCGTCACTGGAGGTGTTTAAGAGACGGCTAGATGTTGTGTTGGGGAGCATCATTTAGTGGGGTGATAGGGCTAGGACAAAGGCTGGACTTGATGATCTTCAAGGTCTCTTCCAGCTGTAACTGTTCTATGATTCTGTTCTATAGTGTTCCTGGAATGCGCGTACAGCACAAAGACAATGTCTCCTATGGTGTTGCTGGAATGCATGTACAGCACAAAGACAATATCTCCTATTTGAAGACATATAGATAGATATGCATGACCTAATTTTTGGCTCATTACCTTTTTATAGTTGTCTAGCTTGATTTCCTTCTACAGCTCTACTTACCTATGACAATATAACAAAAAAAGCAGGCACATTATTCTAGGTTGTTCCTACTCCCACAGTAAGAGAAGAAGAAGGGAGAGAGAGGACTCAAAAATGTCACAGTGAAAGGCAGTTAAGGACATTGGACATCTGTAGATTGGAACTAGTCTTCATTACTTCTGCAGTTTACTGAATGGATTGGTAGGGATTGTTTTTCTTTTCAGATATATTTTTAAAATGACAACACAATTGCAGAAATACCTGTGTAACAGCATGGCCCCATCAGTCATTCAATCCCTATCCAATACTGAAAGCATCAGAGTTTCACCATTCCACAGTTGAGTAAGACTTTGCTCCTTACAGAGTGTACTCCTTAGTACAGATTATTTCAGCTTAGCTTTGGAAAAAAAATTACCTATTATAATTTAGCAATGCAACTGGCAATGGGGAAAATATAAAATGTCCAAAATGTCAATTGGATTGGATTATTTGGGGCATATCGGTTATCAAGGCTTTACTACATTTGTCAATATACTCACAGTATCACAGTATCACAGTATGTCAGACGTTGGAAGGGACCTAGAAAGATCATCTAGTCCAACCCCCCTGCCAGAGCAGGATCACCTAGGCAAGATCACACAGGAATGTGTCTAGGCGGCTCTTGAATGTCTCCAGAGAAGGAGACTCCACAGCCCTCCTGGGCAGCCTGTTCCAGTGCTCCATCACCCTTACTGTAAAGAAGTTCCTCCTCGTGTTAATACTAAACCTCCTGTGGTCCAGCTTGCTTCCATTCCCTCTTGTCCTAACATTGGATGACATTGAGAAAAGCCTGGCTCCCTCCTCCTGACACTCACCCTTAACGTATTTATAAGCATTAATGAGGTCCCCTCTGAGTCTCCTCTTCTCCAGGCTGAAGAGACCCAGCTCTCTCAGCCTGTCTTCATAGGGCAGATGCTCCACTCCTTTAATGATCTTGGTGGCCCTGTGCTGGACTCTCTCCAGCAGCTCCCTATCCTTCTTGAGCTGGGGGGCCCAGAATTGGACACAGTATTCCAGGTGGGGCCTCACCAGGGCAGAGTAGAGGGGGAGAATAACCTCTCTGGATCTGCTGGCCACGCTCCTCTTAATGCATCCTAGGATGCCATTGGCCCTCTTGGCCACAAGGGCACATTGCTGGCTCATGGTCATCCTCCTATCCACCAGGACTCCTAGATCTTTTTCCCCAGGGCTGTTCTCCAACAGATCAGTTCCCAGTCTGTACTGATACATGGGGTTGTTCCTTCCCAGATGCAGTACTTTACACTTACCCTTGTTAAATTTCATTAAGTTTCTCCCTGCCCATCTCTCTAGCCTGTCCAGGTCACGCTGGATGGCAGCACAGCCTTCTGGGGTGCCAGCCATTCCTCCAAGCTTGGTATCATCTGCAAACTTGCTGAGGGAACACTCTACCCCTTCATCCAAATCATTAATGAATATATTGAACAGTACTGGACCCAGCACTGACCCCTGGGGCACACCACTAGTCACAGGCCTCCAGTTAGATTCTGCTCCACCGACCACAACTCTCTGGGCTCTGTCCTTCAGCCAGTTCTCAATCCATCTCACTTCACAGTCTCCCAATCCACACTTCTCAAGTTTGGCAATGAGGATACCATGGGAGACAGTATCGAAAGCTTTGCTAAAGTCAAGAAAAACCACATCCACTGCCTTCCCCTCATCTATCCATCTAGTTATGCCATCATAAAAGGCTATCAGATTAGTCAAGCAGGACTTCCCCTTACGGAATCCATGTTGACTACTCGTGATAAGCCTCCTTTCTTCCAAATGCTTGGAGATGGTGGCAAGTACAAACTGTTCCATCACCTTTCCAGGGATGGAGGTGAGGCTGACTGGCCTATAGTTACCCGGGTCATCTTTCTTGCCCTTTTTGAAGAGTGGGATAACACTGGTCTTTCTCCAGTCCTCAGGCACCTCTCCCATTCTCCAGGACCTCTCAAAGATTATGGAGAGCGGCCTAGCAATGGCCTCTGCCATTTCCCTCAGCACTCTTGGGTGCATCCCATCTGGACCCATGGACTTGCGGATGTCCAGTTTGCTCAACTGATCTCTGACCCAAACCTCATCAACTGAGGTCAAAACTACCTTCCTCCCATCTTCCTCCATAGTTTTAAAGTACTGGGACTGCTGGTAGTTGGTGTTAGCAGTAAAGACCCATATGTGAGTAAAGTATGTCCTCCAGCCTCAAATCCTTATAAACTTCATACATCTTAGCAGACAGGAGGAGATGCTGCCTGAATTACAAAAACTACAAATAGTCAAAGTTCCTCATTAAATCTACATTCATCACATAAATCATACCTCTCTGTATCCATAAAACACTCAGGTTAAGATGCATTTTTTTAAAGGCTGCATACTTCAGTAACATGTTAATTTTTTATTGGAGACTACCTGCTAGCATATATTGTCAGTTGATACAATAAAATGAGAAACAAATGTAATAGATCTAATTTAACTCCACAGCCAGCTTTCCATTCCAATCATACCTAACTTGGCAGTTACGCTAAAGCATCTTTCTAATGAAAGCCAGCTATTTTGAGAGGCCAAAGGAACCAAAAATCATATCCATGGTATAAAAAACCATATCTACTTACTAGACTTTTTCCTCAGTCACATTATGCTAAGTTAAACTCAGGTGTGAATTTACAGCACAGGAACTAGACCACAGTGATTTCCCATGTGGATATTAGGAATGCATTAATAGCAGTATAATAAGAGCAAATTAAACTGAATCCTTCCTTCGGTAGAAAAAAAAAATTAGTAGTAGTTGTCTTAGCTAAGGGAAAAAACACAGACAAAAAGGAAAAAAAACTAGATTAATATATTTACATAAAATTATTTGAACTCCTAAAAAATGGATTGAATAATACGTGTTCTTTAATAATTAATTTGATGATTCAGTGGGAAAAATGATCTCATATATTATTTACAAATATTATTCAAACATGTCTAAAGAATATCCTGCACAAAAGCTATGGCTTCAAGTCTCCAGTGTGGTCTGCAGTACCACGCTCATATCTCTGTGAATCCATACTGTTGCTGCTCAAATAGCTCTTTAGGACATGACATTCGACAGTCAGATGAGTTCTAATTAGCAAGGCTCCACAGTAATATTATATTCTGTTCAAAAAAAAAAATAAAAAATCAGGGTTTGGCCCTCTATCCTTCAGCGTTTTACATTCAGAAAAGTGTTACGTTTAATATGTTTCAGACAGTTCAATATATCTTCCATTTGATTGCTGAAAGCACATAAATATTTTTTCCCCATAGCAACAATAAAGCAGAAAAAGCTTCCTCAATAACTAGTAATAGTGGTCACATATTAAAAAGAAAACTTGTTTTCAAATACTTCACACTTTTGACATAGAGCAAATGCAAAATGTAGATTGTAGACAAATAGTTTTATTTTTTCATGTCATTTGATGCAAGGGGAATTCATATATCTAAATGGGCTGATATCTCTTTAATCATCTATCTCCAGGCCAAGGTAGCTAGAGCTTATTCTGTGTCAAGTATATCCCCCCCCTAAGCATACATTTTCATGGCTTATGGCAGTTCTAGGTAATGAGTCACCTTGTTATAACCATGTGCACTCAGATTTTTGCTCTGAGGACAGCAGAGACTATTCTTCGGATTATTCTGACTTCAAAATCACAGGGAAGACCTTTAAGTCTGCAATGTAAAGTAAGACTATGTGTAAATTGTCCCATATACACACACATACTCAGGTAAGATGCAGTTTTTCACAAACTTGTGGTCCAATTCAAGACAGCTGAATTCAGCTCCCCTTCTAGCTAAAAATAATACATAGTGGAAACTTCTTATGTCAAACCTGCTCAAACATGTCATTTATACATGTATATATATATATATATATGTATATAATCCAGAGAATGGTACACTCTTTGACAATTCCTCTATTCAAAGGGTTTTTCTAACTTTAGTCCAAGAAAGAACTACAGTCTTCTCAAATAGGAATAATGCCTTACTATTCCTTGGGATTATTCACCTGCACTCACATTTAGGCAAAATATTTTAAAAGCTAGGTAAACAACAAGCACATGGTAAAGAGAAAAAATGTGTGAATAAGCTAGTGCTAAAGCTCAGCACAGATCTAATCACACTTTTTTGAGCTCCATGGAAGTCACTGTCAGCTGAAATACACCCTTCTGAATGTCCATGTGGTGAATAATGTTCTCATTCTAAAACTCTCATGGTAAAGTGCTAAGGAATGAAAAGAACAAGAAACTGAAGTAGCTGTTAAAAATTAATTTTTTAATAATTGCTTGATCAGAAAGAAGAAAATATATAACTAGCATGATTAATAGTCTTATCTTTTAAAAGTTTTAATTAAGAGTTGATTATGTTTTTCCTTAATATAGGAAATAAATATTGACAAGTCCCACAACATTCCATTATGGTGTACACAGGTGAAGCATCACAAATTTCTGAAGATATACTCATTCTCATCATGTCTGAATTTGTTCCCAGCAATGTAAGATGGTTTTGATGTTCCAGATATTTGTGGAAGTAGCTAATGAATGATTCTGAGAAGGCAAAGATGGCAAAAAGCATAATGCAGAACGCTCAGGCTTTGATAGGAAATGTTGACAATTTTTTTGCTTTAACTGATTGGATAGCTTTCACATAGATGAAACACATGCTCAGTTATTTACAGATAATTACATAGCTGTGCTGTTGCTAAAACACTAAGACACCATTGTCCCACAGGAGAAATTGTGACAGACATTGGCACATCAACTAATGAAAAGCTGTGGGGTAATCGAAAAGAGTTACCAGAAGACCCCGGTATTAGGAAAAAGAATGTCTGTAAGTAATCCACACGCAGAGAAAAATGTCACTTTCCTTTTCCCCCTCCTTCCTACTAATTACATATAGAACAAATGTTCAACATTTGGTAGATGTTGCTTGAAGGCAATTTTTTCTGGAAATAGTCTCAAGGCTTCCTCTGCTCCCTTTTCATTATAGGAAACTATGACCTAGAAATACTGAATAAATAACCTTCAAACAAAAATGTTTTCAAATACCCCCAAAAGACTGGGCAGTCGTATTTGAGTAAAGGTGCATCATTACCAAAAGGCAGGTACAATTCTCATGTGGTTATTGAGGCTACGGGGGCTTGTTTTTTCATATAACACAGTGAAACAATGAGGAACAATCCCAGGATATACAGCCAGTATAATAGCATCACAGAATTAAAGAGCTAGTCTGCATTTTAAACAAATATTTAAACACTAAAACTAGCTATCATCTGCCAAATTTCAGCTTTTATTTAAGTCTATTGAAAGAGCAGTATCTGGGACATTTATGCTGAAATTAAACTTGAAAATTTTTGAAAAGTAAAGATTTGCAAGATCTGTTTTCTCAACCATTAGTCTCTTCTTGAGAAAACAAAAAATTTCCTTTAGCCTAGAATTATGGAGTTGAATGCAGTCCAAAGGTACCTGTTAAAATAGGTATCTGCTTTCATAGGACATACTGCAGTACCCGGAAGGGAAAAGAAAAAAAAAACCTAATCCTCAAAAACTCTGGCTGTAATTTTGCAGAACCATATATACTAGTGCTAATCCCAAGGATCCATATGGCCTCAACCTACCACAAGTGATAGGAATCTGTCTTTAAGACATCATATTGTGCCAGTTATCTTTCATAACAGTCACCTACCTATTTGTAGTATTAGCACAAAAACAGTTCATGAAGAGGTCACTTATTCAACAGGCAGATAAGCATTCAACCAACATTAAAGTAAATGAGACATAACCACATCCTGGAAGTATATGCTAAAGTGCTTTTCTGAATAGAAATTAAAGGCTTAAAAAGATTAGATTTCCAATTTGGGGGTAAAAACTAATATTTTAAAGTATATATATATATATATATTAGTGCCAGTCAAGGTTTAGGGTTGGGCTGATGCTGTCCACTAACCCAGTGACAGATTGTCATGGGATAATTTAAAATTCAAGAAAAAGGAGTGTACGTCATATTCCCTTTTGAACTTTTGAATTTGGACATGGACACTGTTTCTTTAAGAAAATGCAGTGGCTGGACTTTTCCTGCCCCCCTCCCTTCTTCGCCCACTGAAGAATCTGCAGAATCTGCTGATAGAGAATGAAACCCCGCACCTGCGCAGATGTAAACCATCACCGTGGCGTTTCCAGACAGGAGGGGCCAAGGGTTGTAANATTCTCTATTACCTCCTTTTCTCCCACTCCACGAAGGAAAAGGGGACGAGAGAGAGAGAGGGAGAGGGAAGGCCTGGGAGTTTCAGGGACTGGCCCTCAATTTTATACTGAATATGATGTACATGCAATGGAATACCTTGTTCTGACTCAAACTAGGACATAAAGCATAAGTGTGCAATGAGGCTTTTAATTCTCCCTTTGGATCAGAGCAAATTAATTGCCTAGCACTCACCTATTCCTTAGGAAAAAACCCTTTATCAAAGAACGTTTTTGTGGTATTGACCTATACTAATGTGAAAGGTGTCACTTACTCTCTGAATAGACTAGACTGTACTATATTATAAAATCAATACAATTTAATATAGTGAGACACCCAGAATAAGTAAAAAGGCAAACTATAACAGCAGAAAGTCATACAACTTCCAATATGATCCAAATGCTGGGAGTAAGGCATTTCTTATGGATGAAAATGTGGAGATAGCAGTGTCTTTACACCCTGCTCCGCTCTCCCCATTCAAACCCAAACATTTCCTTGCATTCTTTGCTGGACGCGATATATTGCTTTGAAGTGTGTTTCATGATGTTGTATTTTGTCTCATGCATGTCATGATAAAATGTAACTTGACTTACCAGTCTTGTTGAGTCAACAGGAATGAATAAATATTCACATGACTTAAATCTTTTTCTATTTCCTGGTGAATATTAGCCCATTGGCGTATCTCTCCATGACTAGCAGACTTGGGAGCACTCAAGTTTGGAAACAATTCTGCTCAAATTTACAACTTAAAGTTTTGTCCCTTGCCTAAGTTTGAAAGAATAATACCTTTTTTTTTCCCCTCAGGTAATAATTGTGATGCATCATAGTGGTTTATGATTTCAGTTGTGCATAAAGCAGCAAGAACACATTCATTCTGAAGAAAAAGATTCTTTCCTGAAAATACTTCTGTGACAGAAACAGGAAGCTATACAGCTAGAAAAATTTCTCATCACAGAGCCGGACTGACTGCAAGAGAGAGTTTGCTCACTAGCTGAAAAGTAAATTCCTGCTAGACTTTACCATAGGTTTCTTAACAAATTGAGCAATTTTCTTCTTTAGTAAAAACTCTCAGAAATGAGCAAAGTTCAAATGTCTTCTACTCTCTTAAATAGAACTTTGTCTCTGTGGTCAAAGGGAAAAAAAAACAACAGTGAGATTATACTGTAATACATGCATTAGCTACCTTACTGCAAGTCCTCAGGGAGGCCAGGCACTGCAGTTTTAAATGAGATAACTGGTGGTGAGAAGAAATGTTGACATCAACTATATCACAGAGAAGACTGCAGACATATGACCTTCACTGTGATTTCACAGTGAGGTGACAATGGCCAGTTTATCCCTACATCTCTACCATTTCCACCCCTGTGGAAGAAGGGACACAACATGGGTCACAGTCTGAGACAGGACAGGTTTTAAGCAAGACAGCCTGTGCCCTGGCAGACAAGGGTCTAAGGCCTGTGAGAATGGGAGAAGCCAGAATCCAGCTTAGCACCAAAGCAATTACCCCATATGAGAATACAGCTATGTCCAGGCCTTGATTTCTTTCCCCCTCTTCTGAGTGTTTCATTAGCTCCCTGAAATGCAGTTGCTCCCACTGTTTGAAGCAGCACAGTCCAGTTTTTATTTCACCTTTATGAGTGAAAAAGAAAAATGCCCATATACTTTTGTTCCTGATGTTTTATTTGCAGATTCCTAGTTAGCTCAAGCAATCTTTTATCCAAGACACATTGACAACTGGAAACTTACATCCTGCATGAAAGTCAATTAAGAATCTCTCTCCAAAAGTCAGGGCAGACCGTTTGTTTATAGCTTCATGTATGTTCCATATTCACTGCTCTGAAAATATGACTTAGTATGTACACACTCCATATCTTTTCTGTCATCTTCTAAGATGTCAACCTACTAACATGGAAAAAGTACACAGTCACCCTGTAAATTTTATTAACAAAAAGGTAGAGAAATTGTCAAATGTTCCCTGATTTAACAAGTGTGATAGAAGGAAAAGAATACACAGATAGGAACACAATCACAACTGTTTTCAAGAGGATACTAAAGTCTATCTGTTAGTGTTACTGATAAAAAGGATAATTAATGATACTTGATCTTAAAAGATAAAGGATGCTGATGGATTTTGTTAATTTTCTTGCAATAAGGCACAATAATACACTAGCCTAGCTTGAAGTTTCTGCTGTCTTGAAATTCTTTCCAGCTGTTGCTCTGCATGAAAATACACAAAATGAACAAGCAAAATACACAGTGTGCAATTTGGCACAAAGAATTATGTCTGGCAGTAACCTTTTTCCTGCATTTACACTGATTTAACATAAAATCTTACTCAACATGTTCTTCCAGACCACTTGATTATTATTCCTGTATATCAATATGTATTGTGCAGAATCAAGTGCAAAATTTCTTCATAACTTTAGAAGATAATGGGTGTAGGATGTTAAGATTTGGTAGCATGGAGGCTGCAGGGTTAATCTCTGGAAAAATGGCAGGGCCTGCCCTGTACCACTCATAGCCAACTTCAAAAGGGGTAAGCGAGCAAGCAGGTGGATGGGAGTTTGTCTGTTAGCCAAGAGCAACCCACCACAATTAGGAATAAGCCATTACACTGANTGAGATTATACTGTAATACATGCATTAGCTACCTTACTGCAAGTCCTCAGGGAGGCCAGGCACTGCAGTTTTAAATGAGATAACTGGTGGTGAGAAGAAATGTTGACATCAACTATATCACAGAGAAGACTGCAGACATATGACCTTCACTGTGATTTCACAGTGAGGTGACAATGGCCAGTTTATCCCTACATCTCTACCATTTCCACCCCTGTGGAAGAAGGGACACAACATGGGTCACAGTCTGAGACAGGACAGGTTTTAAGCAAGACAGCCTGTGCCCTGGCAGACAAGGGTCTAAGGCCTGTGAGAATGGGAGAAGCCAGAATCCAGCTTAGCACCAAAGCAATTACCCCATATGAGAATACAGCTATGTCCAGGCCTTGATTTCTTTCCCCCTCTTCTGAGTGTTTCATTAGCTCCCTGAAATGCAGTTGCTCCCACTGTTTGAAGCAGCACAGTCCAGTTTTTATTTCACCTTTATGAGTGAAAAAGAAAAATGCCCATATACTTTTGTTCCTGATGTTTTATTTGCAGATTCCTAGTTAGCTCAAGCAATCTTTTATCCAAGACACATTGACAACTGGAAACTTACATCCTGCATGAAAGTCAATTAAGAATCTCTCTCCAAAAGTCAGGGCAGACCGTTTGTTTATAGCTTCATGTATGTTCCATATTCACTGCTCTGAAAATATGACTTAGTATGTACACACTCCATATCTTTTCTGTCATCTTCTAAGATGTCAACCTACTAACATGGAAAAAGTACACAGTCACCCTGTAAATTTTATTAACAAAAAGGTAGAGAAATTGTCAAATGTTCCCTGATTTAACAAGTGTGATAGAAGGAAAAGAATACACAGATAGGAACACAATCACAACTGTTTTCAAGAGGATACTAAAGTCTATCTGTTAGTGTTACTGATAAAAAGGATAATTAATGATACTTGATCTTAAAAGATAAAGGATGCTGATGGATTTTGTTAATTTTCTTGCAATAAGGCACAATAATACACTAGCCTAGCTTGAAGTTTCTGCTGTCTTGAAATTCTTTCCAGCTGTTGCTCTGCATGAAAATACACAAAATGAACAAGCAAAATACACAGTGTGCAATTTGGCACAAAGAATTATGTCTGGCAGTAACCTTTTTCCTGCATTTACACTGATTTAACATAAAATCTTACTCAACATGTTCTTCCAGACCACTTGATTATTATTCCTGTATATCAATATGTATTGTGCAGAATCAAGTGCAAAATTTCTTCATAACTTTAGAAGATAATGGGTGTAGGATGTTAAGATTTGGTAGCATGGAGGCTGCAGGGTTAATCTCTGGAAAAATGGCAGGGCCTGCCCTGTACCACTCATAGCCAACTTCAAAAGGGGTAAGCGAGCAAGCAGGTGGATGGGAGTTTGTCTGTTAGCCAAGAGCAACCCACCACAATTAGGAATAAGCCATTACACTGACATTACTTAAAACACACACAAAAGAGTAAGAATTGAAAGTAATGAAAGCAAAGGGATTCACATCATCTCCAAAACAAAACTTTCTTCATCATAAAAATTGGAAAACATAAAAGGATAATACTTGTTGCATAAGGAAGAAAAGAGCAACTTTCTCCCTTTCAGGAATGAATAGTTCCGTTAGAGCTAAAACCAATTCTCAATCATTTGTCTGTGTTGTTCTGACTTAATTACATCAGTAGAATGCACTTACTCAAATCAACTAATATTTTAAAAATAAGAAATAACTATTCCATTAAAAATAGGAACTGAGGGTTGTTATTTTTATTTTTTAAAAAAGGCTTTGTGGGTTAAGAAAAGCATACTCCTATCATTTTCAAATTCTTCTAATAACTATTATTATAGTTACATTCAGGTTTTCGTGTTTCAAAGAAGGAACGTTTAGAAAACATTTTCCTCTTTTCCCAAATTCCTCTGCTTTTCAACACATTACGTAGTTATGAAATCAGTACCTCAATTATTCATGTAAAGCCTTGTTTCTAGAATTATATGTCCAACTCCAAGGACTTGTTATTTCTATTCATTTGTAATGCTACTTCTAAATTTAATTCTTATAAACAACAATACAATAAATAACCTTTGTCCCTGCATATAGAAAGGAGCAGCAACAGGTTTGTCTCAGCTATTACTCAATTTCTTGAGATGTATATGTGGACATGCAGTTGCATGTTACAGCTGCAGTTTTCACAAGGGCTCAGTAGGTGTAACATGGAAGCAATTTCTCCACCTATCTGACCAACTGGCAATACTGATGTGGACATGCCTCAAAAATTTTTACAAGAAATTTCATCCTTGCCATGAGATTCCAATTCCACCAAATTTTTTTTGAAACTAGACTGTACGCATGTAGGAAAAAATCCACAAATTAAACTTTCCTAATACCAGTATGGTTTGTCAAAAATTGTAGTCCAGTTCTAGCTCTGCCAGCATAATGAAGAATAGAAATTTGGCTTTTTTCTTTAAGATCTGTATTTGAACATAAACTCCCCTACTGATTTTTTATTTTTGTCTTGTGCTTCATTAACAAGGTATTTCCTTGATTATGAAAAAAAAAAAAAAGAGAGATCTACATAAAAATCTTCATTTCTTTAAAGAAAAAATGTCTTAGAATAACTGCTTGGAAATACTAAAGACTGGAAGTGAAAAGGAACAAAGATGACAGACTAGAGTGGTTACTCCCTGTTTATGCAATGACAAAGCTTGATTCCACTTCATAAGTTCAAGATAATTTATCACAGGAATAAGATAGT
Source organism: Bucco capensis (assembly GCA_013396975.1). Classification (NCBI taxonomy): domain Eukaryota; kingdom Metazoa; phylum Chordata; class Aves; order Piciformes; family Bucconidae; genus Bucco; species Bucco capensis. The sequence goes on from VWZO01008451.1 coordinate 280,164, forward strand.
AAATCTTCCATTTTTCTTTCATTATAATCAATAGGAAGCATAATCACTTCAAGTACATGATAAGTGACTCTGTCAAATCACATTTGTTTTGATCAGCTGCTATTTTATGAGATTTCTTGATACTGATCATTCTTTTGCAGGTAATAATATTTTTAACTTGCACATCACTGCTTTCATACTTGATGGCCTCTCAGGTAATGCTCACTAAAACAGATAAATCGATTCCAGCATATTGCTCCAACAATGACAGTTTGTCCTTGTTCTACGTGCATATTTTGTCTTGATTTTATATATTAGTTGATCACTGGAGCACTTGCACAGCCCAAACTTAGCTTATACAGCCCAGACAAGACTAGCTGTTAGGGCAGAAACATGTGAATTCACAAATGGAGCACCCCAAACTGTCTGAGAGGCCATTTCTCCAATAGCGATCAAGCTAAAGAACCATCAGCTGGATTAACCATAACTGGGGAACTTCGAGAAGACTTCTGAAACAAAGGAGGAGTCAGCTTCAATAAAAAGGCATGAAGTAGGAAGATTTGTAACAGGGCAAGAGATCTTGGTGCAAAAACTGTAGGAGTGATGCAGCACCACTCACAGTTACCCTGCAGAGCCACATCAAGCAGCTTCCCCGTGGGACACCAGCAGCAGCTGATACCCAGCTAGGGGAGAAATGTAGCAGGGGCAGCATGCAGCCACCCATGCCCAGGTGTGCCTGGGGCAGGACATTGGTGGGAAAAGAGCAGGAGCATCCATCTCTCCAAGAGCTGGCATGTGCAAGGCACCCCGTCTGAAGGGTGGAGGTGCTGGTAGCCACCCCACAATGACATAGGGAGGCAGGGTTGTTAGAACTTTTTGGTGTTAGTTTCCAAGGTTGCTTAGAAATTTGTTTTTATTAATAGCTTGCAAGTACATTGTATTTTCTTTTTCCTGCTGTATTGTTGATATTGATCCTGAATATAATTCACTGGTTGCTGGTTAATTACATGCATTGATAAATCAATAAACTACTTAGATCATGATTTGATTTAAACAGCATGAACTGAGCAGTGTTTTCCTGCAACAACTGGTGTCTTTCTGTCTGTTTTGAACAAGCAAGGAAATGTTGACGGTGCCATATAATAAGCAGAATACTGATATTTAAAATTGGCTGTATAAAATTTGGAAAGGTCTTCCATTCATTATGAAGACCTCATTAATTTTATTTTAACATATACTGAATACTGAAACACAAACAAGTATAGCTTTAACATGCTTACTAAAGGATATAAGGAACTAATTGGAATAATGATTTAGTCATATATTGTGAAGTATAATAATCCCATATATAATCCCACATCAACTTCTAATCAGTGAATGATCCTCAAAGTCAGTAATTTCCAATAAAAGTACATCAACAATGAGACATACTGCAAGTCTGTTATGGCAGCATCCTCAGCCTTCTGAATGATGAAGTGGCCAATGACTTTTATCCTTTCTACACAAGCAGCTGTGGATGATGTAGACTATAAATGAACACACTTGACATAGTTTGGAATCATATTGTGAATTGATTCTTTTAATATGATAGCCAGGCAAAAATCAATTAATTAATGTTTTATGTAGATTAGACACTTGTTTATCATTTTCCAATACTTTTTTTCAATGTTAAATGTAAATAAAGAACTATATGTTCATAAAACCTGAGGTGGAAAGCAATATCTCACTTTTTCTTACTTTAGGATGTATTATAAGACATATATGTTATGTTTGAGACCTGAATTAATATCTCCTTTCTGTGTAATTTATAGAAAGTGTTTCCGCCAAGGTGACTTTAGTTAAATGTTCTCCATATAAAGTTGTTCAATGTAACTGCTTAAATATTCACTGGACTAGACAGAAGACTGTGGTTCAGACACTGGAGTATGAATACTAGAAGATTCACCTAAGCTTAGAGTAGGACCCCATGTTGGAACTCATACAGGACATGGTTTGTCATCATTTATACCCGGATCACTAGAAAACAAATATTCATTCATGGATTTTACCTAAACTAATGTGTTGAGAGTGGCTACAAAATATTACCCCTATACAGCTCACAGAGCCTCCATTTTGATGTTTATACAGAACTTTCTTCACTTCTGTTGTAGCCACCGTGAATAGCTGGTATGTCATTTGAAAATATTGATGCAGTAGTATTCTCCAAACCTACATTTAAGAGAGTTCTTTGTAAATTGAAATGATAGGCCAGTTACCATGCTTCAGACAGTTTGTCATAATCTTTTAAGTTTTAACAGAACTGAAAACTAAGTAATTCAAGAAGCTTAATTGCAAAGGTTCAGAACTATAATCTCTTTCAGTCCCCCTAGGTCTGCTGAGTTATTACATTGTTTCTGTACAAGAAGAAAGGTAAAATTAATGAAGACTCTTAAGTTTATGAGATACAAGCATCCTTTTATAAATCCCCCATTAGCAGAAAAAGTAAGTAAAATTAAGACATTGGAATGCTTAAAATTCCTGTCTATGCATCCTTGTTTAGCCAAATCTGCCACTGTATAAAGTCAGAAGAGTGCAAGAATACTAAAAGAACTACTCACAGTGTGAAAAAATTTAGCCTAGCTGCATATTTTCGGAAGATCAGGCCACAGAGAGTCAGGGAAGCCAAACAAACATAGAACAGTTCTAAAACATGAAATTACAACATTATGCTGCCCCAGCAAGATGTGCAGTAAAATGAAATTTTGGAGTATGCCGAAGTCCAAAACTATCCCACAAAACCTTATAAAGGATTGAAGAATAATGACTAATGAGCTAGTCAAGGTCACAAAGGACATTTCCTCTGCCTGATTTTTTCCTAATTGCCTGATATTGCACTGATATAGTCCTGGAATAAGATATTAATTAATACACCTTAAGACATCAAAAAAAATTACTTCATAAAGAAAGAGCGTGTGAAAATTTGAGACTGAAATAGGAAATTATTCAGATACATGGTAGATTAATTAAGATTAATTAAGCACCTGGGGGGGGACCTGAAATGCTCTCCTCATATTGCCGCACCCTGTTAGCCACCTCCATCACAGTTGGTACTTTGTCATCTTTTCCCCAGATCATCGTCAACAATGTGTGGGAATATGTCAATGGTGCACTTTGCATAAATTTGCGCAGCATTGGTCATGTGCACGGCACTTCATCAAGGTTTACTCTTTGCCTGTCACCATAGATCACCTCTCGCACGGCTAGTTCTCTCAGATACTAGATGCCTCTCTCCATGCTGGTCCACTTGCTCGGGCGGCATTCAGTGTCATCTTTATAGGGATACCTGTCCCTTACAGCTGACAAGAATCTCTTCCAGAGGCTGCGAGTGTTATTATTTCTCGCAATAGCCTTGCCAATGCCTCCATCTTTAGCCAGGGATCCCAATTGTCTGGCTTCCATACCATCCCGGTCGATGGAATAGGCACCATTATCTCAGCATCGGGCCAATCAGGCCGTAAGTGACTCGCTCTCATGACGGCCGAAGTCCTTTCTTATGGTTCACAGCTCTTTCATGGATAAAGATCTAACTGCAACCTCCTCATCTGATGACACCCCATCTGATGGGCTTCCTCTGGGAGGATCTGCTCTAGTAGAAGGACCTTCTCCTGGCGAGTCTTATGCAGAGTGATCTGTTTCATCTGATGACACCGGGTGATCTGTTTTTGTCAAATGCTTTCTCCCAGTCGCAGAGCTATCAGCCTTCTTATCCTCAGCCTCAGAGGTGTTAGATTTTACATCTGGTTCTGCCACAGGAGAGCTTTGTGCCTGTTTTCTTTGAGCCTTTCTCCTTACAGGAGTGACTTGTATTGGTGCAGATTCAATGGGCAGCACAGCTGGCAGCACAGCTTTGTGATCCGTTGTCAGAGTCTGTGCCAGTGCAGAGGCAGAGCTCATGGTGGGGGGCACTTCTGGGCTCTGAGCAGCTGCAAAATCTGCTGCCAGAACAGCACGCATTCCACAAGTGGAGGTGGCTGCCTGGCACACACACTTACAGTGATGTTTAATCTGACACCACACGAGAACGAAATTCACGATAAGAAGCAGAAGATTCAATGATAAGGCCAATGACACAGGTAGCACAGCATTCTGCATGTGATGACTGCATGTACTATCATTCCCACCCAGTGGGAAAGGACTGAAAGTATACACAGCCACCAAATCTACCAGGTAACGCCAGCAATACTGAGACATATGCACCAGCCAATCAGACACGATGTAAATCAGTGATAAGCATCCTAACAAAGCAGCAAAGATCACACAATATCGGCAGTTAGTAATCTTCAGGTAAGCAGCTAGACCAAACAAACAACAACAGGGAATATATGGACGGAAAGGAAACACTGTAACACTTAAATTAGAAATTTACTCTAGGAGTATATGAAGTATCATTGCTTTCAGAACTGGCATCATTATGCTGTTTCCGATCCCCAAGGACTTTCAGAGAAAAAGATCTGATACTTCTCTGAAAAGAGAAGGCTGGAATTTGAGCTATTTGGGGCAATCTGCCAAAACTGTTCGGATCCCGGACAAGTCCCCAAAAGGTTGTTATGGTTTGAGTGAAATAATGAGACTTGTGGATTGGAAAAGGCAGAGTAGCTTTAACTACCTTTAATATAAAGCAGTGACAGCAGACAAGAGCCAGAACCAATATCCAAACCCCCCCCACTCTCCCTTCCGGTCGCTGTTACCGCAGCAAGGTTGGGCCCACAGCAGGACTGCAAGGGAAGCGAAGAAGAGAGCACCGAGGGAACTGCCCCCTGAATTTATACTGAGCATGACTTGTCTGAAATGGAATACTCAGTTAGTCAGTTTGGGGTCACCTGTCTCGCTTGTTCCTTCCCTATAGGTGTAGGCTCTCACCCTGCACCCCCCGTCACTTCCCAGTGGAATCACGAATGGTTTACACTCCAATTCTTAGCTGTAACCCAAATATTTTAGGCCTAAGCTTCTAGAAGCTAGCAATGTTTTGGAAACATATTACCAGCCTTCAGAAAAATGCAGTTACTTTTAAAGGAACCTTGGCTAGAAGCAATACCACCTTAGCAGAATTAATTCTGCTCCAGCCCGAACCAGGACAACACTAAAGGCCATGTCATGGTCAAAAGCCTCTTTACGAAGTACTGAAGCTGCACCTATACAGCAGGAACTCAAGACTCTATCCTGTTGAAATGAGTTACTAGCCAAATAGATGAGATTTTACTTCCATACATGGAGCTGGTGAGATAGATATTGGAATATGGTACCCTGTTGGTCATGATTTTAAAAATACTGAAAAGTTAGGAATTCAGAAGAAACTGGAAACTGTAGGTGGGAGCTTTGCAGACTTTACAGCAAATGACAGTTTTTTCTCTTATCAAACAGATGCTTAAGAGTCCTGCAACGTTGGGGGAAAAAAAAGCTTTTTAGTGTAGTATATAGATATACAAATGTCTAATGTAAGAAAGGTAAGATCAGAAAATTCAAGCCAGAAGTGAGCCTTTTTATTTCAATGGTAAATGTGATTCACCACAAATATAACCAACAGCAGTAGATTTTCCACTTGTCAAGACACTAAAAATTTTTTTCCTAAATTGCCTAAAAGAAATTTTTGATTCTTCATTTTAAAAAACTTTTCTAGTTCATTTTCAAAAGAAGCATTTTTCCTTCCCTGTTCAATGTTTTCTAAAAATTTGTGTAAATTTCTGGAAGAAAAAAAATTATCAAGACTAGATTATTTCATTCATTAAAAACTTTAAATAAATTTTTATTTCCCTAGATACTTTTCCATTTCCTATGTAGATCTGTAACTATTACTTCTGCAATGCTGTAAAAACGTATTTTTCTACCTAGGTTTAGTACTGGAGTAATTAGTGTGACTTTGTATGTTGAGTCTAACCACAACACAGAAATTTTGATACAGAATAGATAGGCCATAGATTTCTGCAAATATAAAATGCAGGTGTTCTCCACGCCCAGAATTCATAGAGCCTCATAGAGTTATAGCCAACTTCACTTTGTATGGTGTACTGTACATGTTAGATGATTAGTATTCATCCTTTTTGTTACCCAAAACATGGTTTTGTCCAGCTCTTAAGTTTCTATTTCTTTTAGTAGCTGACTACTGGTTGATATTCATGGAGTCTTCATTAATTAGCCTCTGTCCACACCTACAAGGTCTCTGCTATCAACCCAAGCCTGTAGTCCTTTACACTGTGTCATTATTATACTGCATAAATAATTCTTTTATAGACCAAAATTCTTCGTTGTGCCTACTAGCACCAGAATTATTAATGATAGGAATTACTCCACACAGTAAATAGGCAAATAGAAGTATATAGTAAAAAGGTAAATAGAACTAAAATAAACTAGATGACAGCCACCTGGTTAGTTATTGTTACAACTAAGCAAGTCAAATCAGAACTGCAATCAAGCCAATGCAGACCAGACAAAGCAAGTCTGATAGCCACAGGCCTGTTGATGTCTGTGCTGTTCACTTAATACAGAACTGATACTCTGATAGCAAGGGTGTCAGTTCTGCATTTACTGGACTACAAGGATACTCATTACCCTTTTAAAATCTTTACTACAGGTAGTGGATTTGTTACAAGAACATAAGAGCATTTTGTGCATCCTGTATAGCTGAATGTCCAAATTGGATTTCTAGATCAACAAAATCCCAGTTTACACAAATCTTTCCAGTTGTAAGCTAGTTCTTCACCATGGGCTAAGCTCCCTCATCTACTCTCATAACTGTGAGAGCTAATCCTTGACCTTTCTAAACTACTGGGAACTACTGTATTCAATGTTCATGTGAATACTGACCATGAGTGGCAAAAAAATTATCCGGAAGATATTTCAGAGGTCTGCTTTCCATTGGTCAATTCTAGATAGAAGGTAAAACCCTTTACTAGTCCTTGGTCAATTTTGCTTCTCCAAGAAAAATCCTATTTAGATCTCAGAAACTGAAATACTGGCAACAGAATGCTTCTTGCAGTATGGGGTCCCACCTGCACAATATCCCTTCCCACAATCTTGAGATTAAAAGATTGAACAGAGTTTTACCCATTTCTACTTCCTGAGGAAATGGCAGATTTTCTACTGTGTAGACAATTAGAAAGGGATCTGAGATTGTGAATTCCAGCTTAAATTTAGTCAGGTTAAATCCTTGGTTCTGCTGCAGACATGCTATACAGTGTGAATAGGCCAGGAAAAAAAAATATTCTGCAAATGCTGAGGAGCACTGTCTCCTGGGAACTAGCAGAATCTTATTGCTTTAAAAATTTATGAAGTGAGCTTGCAAGAATATTTGGGAAGTGCAATCAATTGAGTCCTGCTTAGGTAAAGATCCGTGCAGAATGTCCAGAAACTAACAGGGTTTTTCCATTACTAAGGACATTTTCAAGTGATGAAAAGAGAAACTTGCAGAATCAGAAATTCAATAACCTCCTCCATATGTCTGAACAGAAGAGAACTAGAACCAGAAGGAAATTAAAATTCATAGTGTTTCCTGTCTTTACTTCAGTATTTGCAACCAGAAAAAGGCATTACAAAACAGGGTACAAAACTTTTCCTACAGGCTGTTCTTGACATCTACAAAGTTTACATGAAACTCTGCAGAATGAGCCAAATGACTGCAGATCCTAAGTTCAAGGCAGATGCTAACTTAAGTATGGCAGCCACGTATTGCCATATTGAGCCTCTCTGCAGAAATCTGTACATGCAGCAGGTTCATTAAGGGCAAATAATGGAATGAATATGGGTCTATAAGGAATTGTAATAATAAAAGTAGTGATGGAGGCTGGGGCTATCAGCCAGGATGGCATTCATTATGCTAGACAGATAAGGCACAAAGCCATGAAAAAATAACAGATTTCCAGGTAGCGCAAAAAGACTTCAGCCTTTTTTCTGCAGTGCCAGATAAAGAACAAATTTTAGTTAGTCAGGGCAGGGACTTCTTGCTTCTCTTTAAAATTTAGACTGACAAGTAGAACAATTAGTGTACTTCCAGTAATCAGTGACACAATAACACATAACCACCATCACCTCATTGTTGAGATAGTCTGGACATGTTTATCAGATTTTTATGGTTTATAAGATATCAGTAAGATCTTATTAGTTATATTCCCAACCTTAATTCACATTTTAAATATACAATGCAAATTACCCACAAGTAAACACACTTCACATTCCCATTAAAAGGGATGGATTTTAGAATATAGTATTGGATAAAACTGCTCTTAATCATATATAAGCACATACATACCAGTCACATACATATGTATTCATAATAAAGTTACATCTTAAGGGAAAAAAAATCACAGTCATCTATTCTTTATAAAAAGACAACATATACATAATATCAAAGGCATTTTAACACTTTTTCCAAAGCCATCATTTAAGGTTGTTTATTTTAAAATAAAATATAAAATAAACATCATTGTTGTGTTCAAAACCTCTGTTTGATCTAGGGATCATGCCAAAATTCTAATTAAACAATTGCGAAGCTGCTAATAATATCTCATTAAATTGATGCTATAAAAGTTGAGTCTGCTGGGCATTGAGATACAGTTGGATTATGTATAACCACATTTTTCTGTCTGTTTGCCAAGGCTTTAGAAGACTTTGTAGCATTCATGAAGCAGGAAAACAAGTTTCTATACTTGACGTGAAACAGATGTCATTGTTTTGTAACAGCACAAAAAGTTCAAGGTAAATCTTTCACAGTGATCACTTCCTTGACAACACTGATAAAAAATCTTGTTATATCTAACAAAAATTAGTGACATTTTCAAATCACTTAATATTATCAGAATCCTTACGTTTTGCTCAGCTGTCTTGGAAGCAGCTCTTAGAATCAATTCTCTCAATATACTCAGCTGAGATTTCTGGAAGATCATTAACAAGTTTAAATTCAAATTAAACATGACAACTTACCCTTAAGAAAAACTCAGTAAAGCAAGGCACATGCATCCTCACAGATTATGCAGTTGATTTCCATTTTATTATACCCTTGTTCTGAAATTTCAAGGCCTAGTTCGGGTAAACTGTGTTTTGCTGTGTTAGTAAAAATAAGGAATGTGGGTTTACTCATTACATAGCCAACGAAGTTAGTCTGCATAATCCTACCATATACCGCAAAATAATCCACAAATAAAGATTCATCTGGTGAAAAATATTGGCTATTCATGACAAATTTTCTGGGTTTTTAAAAATACTGTATATTTGGTATGTATTTTTATTCTAAACTGAATTTCCAGAAAAACCCAGTCCTTTCCAAGTGAGTGATGGGTGAGTAACAGTATACAGGTCTTAATACAATATGATCTTCTTTTTTTTTCTCTTTTTTTTTTTTTTTGTAATAAGTGCCTATAGGGTGCAATGGGTGTTAAAGATCCTTCACACATCAGTTAAATCACAGGTGAGCTAGCGAGCACAGCTCTATTACACAAGCTAGGGAATGCATTTGATGTCTGTTGTCTTTGACATAGAAGATAAGAAATGTCCTTCTCAGCCTGACAATTGGCTGAAACAGTTAAAATCAGAAAGAAATGCTTTATTTCACATGTAAATCCTAGTGGCTTGAGTACCTTCTTCCTTTTAATAGCCTCCTTCACTATTCTCCAGTCAGTGTTTAAATGAACTAAGAAAAATAATGCCAACCTCAGGCCTTATATTAGAGCTGTGGTTTAAGAACCATTTTCTTTTGACCCTAAAATACAATCTACCTAATTATTGTCATCACTGTGCTTTTTCCTTTAAAAGAAAATATTGACCCTTCCTGTAGCCAACACTGGAAGTTCTTGGGTGCCTGTAGTGGTAGTTTTGTGACACCTAGCATTCAAAGAATCACAGGTTAGAATTCACTAAGAGGGGAAGAAAAAGAGAACGCAAAATTAAACAGGAAAAGCGGAGATCTGTCCCAAGTCTTGACAATTCTGTATTCACACTGTGATGTGGGACACCCAGCCACAGGTGACAGAAGCTGACCTTGGTCCCTGACAGTAGCAGGTTTATAATAGGGGTGATGCCCTCAATTTCTGAGGAAAGGATTTGTGTGATATCACTCACAAGCACTCTCTGGGAGCAAGTCTACAGTCTAAAAGAAAACTAAAAGCTCCCACAAAGGTAAGACTAGCTTGAACAATCCAGTTAAATGGATGTAAGACTACATCCATTAAGTAAGGATTAAGTAAGAAAGGATAGCAGATCAGAATGTAGTGGTCAGGAAATGAATGATGCTAAAGAGATCAGTGAAATGCTCCATGCTTTGCAAAGAAACTAGCACAGATACCCCTTTCAAACTCCCTATTACCAGAAACATCCCTGTCCGAAAAAAACAGGCAAAGAGCAATCCTAACAAATGTTCTTCTCTGTTTAATTTCTTTTAATGTTGCTTCTGCTCTGCTGGAGGCTTTTTCTAAATCAAGTTCACAGAGAAGAAAAACACACATATTAATTTAACTAAAGCAATTCTCACATTTTCTTCTTTCCAAAACAGGGAAGTTTTAGGCATTTTATTAGAGGAAAAGGTCTTTCTGTACCAACAATCTCTGGATTGTAACCTAAAGTTACAACTTTCTACTTTGTGGTAGGCTTTTGGTCATTGGAGCATCTGCAGAAAATAAATTAAAAGGCCTAATGGTGAGAATATCAACAGACTTAGTTATCCAGAGATACATTCAAATATTTAATAGGGAAACTGATTCTAAAAATCTAAATAATTCCACAATGGTCACATGGGTTTGAATGTTTCACAAAAGCAAGATAACAGGTACAAATGATACAAGGCTTCAGAAGCAGTGCCCATGTTTATCTGTTGTTTTTACAACAGAACAGTTCTTTTGTTCACACCCTGACCAGCAAAGAAAGAGATGATAGCAGGATACACTGGAACATAGTCTTGAGCTAATTTTTATTTCTTTTTTAGTGACAGTGGCTTTCTATAATGAAATCTACAAAGCACTCATGAAACCTAGGAGATAATTTATAACAAAAGCAGCTTCTTCATCTCATGTAAACCACTCTAGCCTCAGTCACCAAAGGTTTCAAATAATTTTGCATCAGATGTTAAGCTGATAGAGCTTGTTCTCGTATATAAACCAGCAGAGTTTCTTTTGAGAGCTTACTCTCATAGAACTGAACTCTGACAGAGTATGGAAAGATAACACTGGATTGAGAGCTTGATTAGCACTGATCTGGTCGAGTTACAGGTCAAAGACAGAACATAGAGAAATATCTTGAAGTTATAACATTCTAAAACAAATTCTTCAACTCAATATTTTTAGAGAATTTACTTGTAGAAAAACCATGCATCCTTTTTAGCCATTTTGATGATGATATAAACCAAGACTATCTCCATTATTACAGTACAAACCCTAGGTCAAAAAAAGGCACAGAACTATCCTGCTTATATCACATCTGTTCCTGGTTTTCATATTTACCTTAGAATTTAATGTGCATTAATGGTGGTTTTTTTAAGATAAAGACAAAATTTTCTTATTTTAAAAAAATCCAAGTTAGCCAAACCTTATATTCAGCTCTTTTCTTCTTTTCAGTCTCAGAACCTCTAATCCATTTGCATTATCTTCACTGGTTGTGCTTGCTTGCTTTACTTAAGGACAGGCTTTAATTAAATACTCACAATATCTGCTATAAAAATATTCTATCATTTCTGTGATGGCTAAAATAAGATCATAGTCATCCAACCTGTACGTCAGTGAAACGTTTAATTATCTGTCTGCAAAACAGGTGAAATCATAAAACATACCTTCTAAAGGAGATAACAAGCTTTAATTCAGGATGTTTACAACCAAGGGGAATCATATTAACTGCAGATGTTAATTTACCATAACAAGACAGGTCTACTGCTAACTACTCCTTCTTTAAAAAAGAAAAACATTTGAAATAATTATTTTAACTGCAGGTGTTGGTAATGGCTCAGCAGGAACAAAAGTGTTTAAAATCTATCCTGTCTGGGGGCTGTGTTTACAACGACAGCTTTATTCTTTCTAACAATAGATAAAACACTGCTAAAAGCAGCTTGTTTACATACTTGTCAACAGCAGAAAGGCATCATTCATGGGCCACAGTCTTGCAGCGTGTTTATTGTTCTGACTTAAAAGCCTTTCAACTGTTTTGATAGCCAAAACCTATGGGCAGAAAAAAAATCTGTTAGACTTCCTTTTTTCCTTTTCTAATTCTTTATATCATCCACTCATTTACACTCTGTTCTAAAATTTAAAATTATTCATTCTAATTCATTGATTTTTCATGCTGGGATTTGACTTTAGTTTCATTATGGTTAATGTGAGAATTAATTTGGTAGATTCATGCTTCTCTCGCCAAAACGTTAGGTGAACATGCACAGATTACTCGGTCCAGATCATTACAACTGGAAGTTTCTTCTGAGGACAGACAATATATTGAAAGAAAATATTTTTTTCCAGAAGAACAATATGAACTCTTCATAACATTCTTAAAATTCTCTACTATAGAATGTTTACTAGTGGTAATGTAAAGATTAATTGTGATATGAAACAAAAATTTTAATCTGGAAGGTATTTTCTAATTAGAACATGTATTTCTGTACAATTTCATATTGGCATGCCAATCAAAGTAACAATCTATCGCTTCTTAACTATTACAACTCGATGATGAAAGGATGCTTATAAATCTAAATTTAAACAGTTTGGAAGGCTAGGAAATTTACTGTCAATATTAGTTGCATACTGCTTTACTTTATCTTCCCAAGAAAATGGATTATTCCTCAAAGTAAGGCTCAAGATTTAAGAACCGTGTAATAATTATATAAAAGTTTGAGATTAAAAGCAATTTTTCATTATGAGATCACTTGCTTATGACAGCCTTCAGAAAACTGGGCTGGTAATTGCTCAAATGTGCAAATGCCTCCCAAGCAGGTATGTAGTTTATCTAAGCATACTATAAACCATGATAAAACATGGCCACACTGCAACAAATTGAAATCAACAATTTTAATGCAAGAACTATAAATTTTTTTCCTGACTTCAATTTACTGTATAATTCCTAGAGGAATTTCTGCATGAACTAGAAGATAAAAAGACAGCTCAAGCCAACTGATTCCAACTGGTGGGATACACTGTGACGCTGCCAGCATTAAAGGCTGGCCTCTGATAACATTATTTATCAACGATCAAAAAAATAAGTGCAAAAGTATAATTTCAAGCTAAAAAATACATTGAAAACTGACCAAAGAATGCCATATAGATAATTTATGTAGAAAAAAATGTATTTTCTAGCTCATTAAACAAACATCATCTTAGAGGATTTCTCTCATATAACTTCTTCCTTTTTCTTTGTGTATTTCCCCATCCTGATCTGATCTGATTCTGTGCTCTTTCAGCTCCAAAGCAACAAATATAATAGATTTCAATGAAACATTTGCTGTTACTTTGAGAACCCAGAGAACTGTACTTCTGATCCTTTAGTCCCAGGTCTGTCACAGCCACATAGCATTTCAAAGTACTTTTCTTATAATGTATAAAATGCTACAAGTCCTGTGTAAAGTTTGAGGACTTCTGGTATTAGAGATGATTCATAGTTAACTTCCTTTTGCTGTTAATAAATCTAAAATCAGTTGTTTGATACCTGTAGGTGCAGATCAATAGCATACATCATATCTTAAAAAGAAAATATTTAAATAGAACAATTAAATTAAAAATAACACATTGGCATGTGTATACTTCCTCATTCATATCTATCTTTCATAAATACAAAATTGATTTCAATTCAGAAAAGTAGAAATGGATTTTGCATTTGTATTAAGTTTGGCTGAGATGGAGTTAATGTCCCCATAGCAGTCCTCAGAAGCACTGTGCCTTGGGTTGAAGATAACACGCAGCGTTGTGACTGTTGCTGGGCAGGGCTGGCAGAGCACCAAGGGGATAGGGTGGGCAAGATCTTGGGAGGGGACACAACCAGGACAGCTGACCCAAAGTGACCAAAGGGCTATTCCATACCATATGATGTCAGCTCAGTAATATAAGGGGGTGGAAGGGGGGCATCTGTGGGAAGAAAACGTCTGTCCCCCGAACAACCATTACGCTTTTCAGAGCCCTGCTTTCTGGGAGAGGGCCAGACATTGTCTGTTATGGGAAGTAGAGATTAAAGCTTATTTTTGCTTTGCTTTGCTTCGCACGCACAGCCTTGCCTTTCTTTATTTGCTTATTAAACTGCCTTTACTAAAACCCATGGGCTGCTTTCATCTCGTTCTCTTCCCTCTTGTTGTGCTGTGGGAGGTGTGGGGGGGAGGACATGACAGACAACCTTGGTGGGTACCTGGCACTTGGCCGAGGTCAATCCACCACAGCATCCTTAACATCTATATCCCTAAGCCAGCATTTGAAAGTCAACCCAAGTCTTTTCTGCTTCACACCTCATCATCGACACCAAATTAGATTTTCATTTGAAAACCCAAAAGTTGAAGAAATGTTGTTTATTTTTCTGTAGATTTGTCTACAGTGTAAAACAGTACTAAAGGTATGAAGTAGTCAGGAGTACACAGAAGATAGCAGCTGGCAAAATAGAAGTGGTAAGAATCTGCCTTATCGAGATTTTTTTGGCAACACAAACTTCAATAAAAGCAAACTATTCTTTTCTAAGAAAATATAAATACACCACAATGCCTGTCTCATTCTCTTTGCATTTTACTGCCTAAAATCTGACTTTGATCTGTATCTCATCTATGGTATGCTTCTGTTCTTTATTAAGAAATACATGGAAGCAGAAGTAATTTCCAATCCTGGCTGAAAAAAATTCACATTAAAATGAATGTGATAGCTGTGCATTGGGTATGCTTTTGGATGATTATTCTCACAGCTTATTAAAGTGGCTCAAAGAGAAATTAATCAGTTACTAACGTTGCTATGGTAGTTGAATCAATAATTTTGCTTGCTTTTGAGGATGTCAAATTTAAACAGAATAAATAAAGATTGTTGGAGTCCACTGTATTCTGCAGCCCCTGTGGAACCTCGTGTTCTCTCTTTCATCATTACTGAAAACCAGGCATAATTTCTGCACTGTTTTCACATAGTATAGGACGTTGATCCCCCCCTTCAGTGGTCCAGAGTGTACTATTCTGTTTGCCTAATTCAACTCATTGATCACTTTGGGGAAAAGTGGAATGATACAGTAATCAGAATCTCTGCTACCTCCTGCTAACCTGGATGCATTCCTAAATAGCTCCCATTATGGGCCTAATCACATCTTGTATCCCCAGCGCTGACAGCCTAGTCTCTTAACAGGTGGACACATCTGTTCTACTCTGCCAAATTCAACTTATGGTGATTGTGCTTTGAAATATTTGCATAGTTTGTTTCTAATACTACGCACATCTGTTCAGATCTGCTATTACCTTGAAACTATGGTTTAGTTAAATACAAATACCTGTGTACAAACACACGTTTTAAAATATCCCTAGAACATTTTAAGACCTTCAGGTTTCACAAACTTTGGTTTTGTTTTAGCAACTGAGTAGGTTATCTCCTTTGTTTTAGGAAACTAATTAGTACAGATAGAAATAATAACTGAAAAATAGCCATCTGCTAACAGAAAAATCACTCAATATGAGAAGGTTCATACTGTAAACATAATAGTGAGTATGTTTGAATTTTATGACTGTTAGAAAGCATAATTTTAAAAAAAGTTATACCTAATACAATGAAACAGCAATTGTCCTATATATTCTAACATTTTCTGAAATCAGAGAAGTAGATAACAAGTAAAGAAACATGGCTAAAGAAGCAAGGCACAGATAGGAGTAGAATAGAAACAGTAAAGAATATGATGGGTAACTTTAAAGGTTCTCATCATGGTCTTGAGTGAACAAACTTTTTTCCTATAAATATTTTGAGAGATATAGCTGCATTTATTGGAGGGTTTATTATTATAATTATTTACAATCATTGGGGAGGACTTAACATTAGAATATTCATTTGGTAATTCCGTACTTCATCCCATTTAAAGATACTGAAACCAGTTTCTGAGAAGAATGTGAAAAGTCTATAAAAACCATGGGGTTTAACAGACTGCTGTTTGAAGTTTATTAAAGGCATGAGTCTGATTCACCAAGACAGCTCTTACGGGTCAATTAATACTCTAGAGATCAGACAGAATTAAATCTGCAGAACAAATTAGCTGCATGTTATATCAACCTCACATTTTAAGTGCACAAATAAAGAATTGAAAACCTAAAAAACAACAGGTTTGTTGTTGCTCTTTTCTGAAGGCACTCAAGGTACCTGGGCATTTAAAACTTCTGCAATAAAATTTCTATTTGCCCAAGAGTACCTTCATTTTGACAAGGCTGAGTGTCTGCTACTTAAATTCTCTTTATCTCTCTGGATTTCAGACCAAAGGAGAAAACTTAAAAACTGTTTACATCTAGAGAGAAGTAAGGTGTGCAAGACTTCTCACTCTGCGGCCATTTCCTAACAACTGTACTCAGCAAGATGGCTTTCTGTTAGCCAATTCACTGAGCCATATATTTTATACAGAGTCAGATACCTTGTTCAGGTAGATCTGTCTTAGTAGCAAGGTGCTAGAAAAGTTCAGGAATAGCAAGGAGATCTTGCAGTCCTGTTGGCAAGTGCCATTTTCAACCAGTTTCTTAGTGAAAAATTTATCTAATCAATTAATTACACATTCCATCCCTTGAAATCTCTCCTTACCTCAAAATGAAAATTCCATACATTTGTACATACATGCATATAATGTAAGGAAATTGCAATAAACTGTTACTATATATTTCAGTACATATTGCCTGGAGAAAACATATCCTTGCAAAAGCAAAGCTTTTTAAAAATTAAATTGCATAAAAACAACAGACTGAAGAAGGAAGTCTTTAAGAAAAACTACAAACAATTAAAAAAAATAAACTTATGAACCATACAGTTTTCATTCCAGATCTGAAAATATGTATATAAACCATAGCCTATTACAAGTGAAAAAAAAAAATATAACAGAATGACTCTCTCCCAAAGTTCCAATCTCATTTCCCCCAACAAGCTTTTCCTCTTCGAGACACAGAAAAGTACATATTAATAATTATGACTGGAGAGAGATACAGAAGCATTCACATATTCTGGATTTGTCCTGGATGTTTGTCAGAATGTCATATGATATGATACAAGTCACTACAAAGATTATTTGAGAAAGTACTTGTGGAATATGACATAAAAGAAAATTTAGCATGTATTTGATTCTACACTTTTAGTACATACCATATGTCGCTTTTATATATACATACATAATTATGTATATTAACACATAATACACTAAATATTATACTTACATCCCTGATTTCTTTGACTAGGTGGAAACGTATCTTTAATATGAAATAATATTTTTCAAAAGTTCCAAATTGCCAAGGTCCCAATATTACATTGCAAAGGAAACAAAGAAAGCAGGTTTCAGACAAGGATTTTATTTTCCATGTAAAGTATTTCCTACTACTGCTTTAAGATATCATGTAAAATTAGAGCTGTGAAAATCCTGTGCATTCACTATCACAGACCATTATTTGACAATAGATATATCACTCTTAATTAATTTTTTTAATTTTCTGAAAACCTAACAAATGTCAAACTGTTCCTTTGTAGCAAGAGCAGAATTTGTTGATACACAAAAGAAAGAAGGAAATAGCTTTCTTGTTTGAGAAACTGATCTGAATCTTTCTCTCTACATTGTCCACCTGTATCCAGAGATTTTCCAATATAAGCTAAACTTACTCACTTCTGGCAAAATCATGCCTATGACTAGATGGTATGTTTTCATATATAAGTTAAAAGGAAATGCAGTTAAAATTGGGCCTACACTCAATTTATAGAGAACACAATACCTTTTCTTTGTATATACACTCTCTCATACACATCCTTATCATCACAAGTACTAAATACAATCAGTAAGGGTTAAATGTTTCCTTTGTCTTTAAAAAGAAAAATCTTTCTGCTTTCCATGGAGACAGAAATTCTGCTGGAATCAAGCCACGCAGTTGCATTAGTTCGAGTTTCCCACTGAATTTTATCACTCTAGCTTAATATCAAAAATGTTGAACTCTCACTGATACCGCTAGCATATAGTATGTGACATGTTCCATCTCACTAAATGATTAAGAAGGTTAGAAAAAACCCATAACTTTCCTCTAAGCTCTCCAAAGCCCAATAAAACCCTCCAAATTCCCCATTGCACTCTGCCTTGCCTGCAAAGGTCCAGTGTCCAGTGCTTTAAATTCCTGAGAAACGTCTACAGTGGTGCACAAAACCTGCACTTCAGCAGCTCTAGAACCACCACACTCTTTTTCCCACTGTGATTTCTTTAGTCTTTGTTAACACATTACCTTGTTATGGGGTCTGCTGCAGTCTGAAATACATCAGATAAACTGAGAGAACTAGGTAACCTACTCTGCAAAAGAGTTTTCTTCAAGAATTTTAGATGAAAGTAAAAATGATTAAAGGGAATTTTTCTGATACAAACACAATTACAGGTCAAATTCAAAGGTCTAATTTCCAGGCTTAAAATTTTGCAATTCCATTGAATTCATGGGAATGATGTTGAAACTGTATGTGAAAGTCAGGTTCATGACCTCCTGAGGAACCTGAACACATAAGTCTATGGGGCCTGATGAGATGCACCCCAGAGTCCTAAAAGAATTGGCTGATGTAGTAACCAAGCCACTCTTAATAATATTTGAGTAGTCCTGGCAGTCAGGTGAAGTCCCTAGTGATTGGAAGAAGGGGCATGTTACACCCATTGTCAAAAAGGTTGTAAATGAGGACCCTGGGAACTACCAACCTGTTAGCCTCACCTCTGTGCCTGGGAAAATCATGGAGCAGATTTTCCTAGAAGGTCTGATAAGGCACATGGAAGAGAGGGAGGTGATCAGAGACAGTCAGCATGGCTTCACTAAGGGTAGATCCTGTCTGACAAACCTAGTGGCTTTCTACAATAGTGTGACTACCTCAGTGGACAAGGGACAACCTGTGGATGTGATCTATCTGGACTTCTACAAGGCCTTTGACACAGTCCCCCACAACATTCTACTGGCCAAGTTAGAGAGCTATGGATTTGATGGGTGGACTGTTCAGTGGATAAGGAACTGGCTAGATGGTCGCATTCAGAGGGTAGCAGTCAATGGCTCGAAGTCCAGCTGGAGATCAGTGACAAGTGGTGTCCCTCAGGGCTCTGTGCTGGGGCCTGTACTGTTTAATATTTATATAAATGATATCGAGAACAGCATTGAGTGCACCATCAGCAAGTTTGCAGATGACACCAAGCTATGGGGTGCTGTTGATAAGTTGGAGGGGCAAGATGTCATCCAGAAGGACCTGGACAAGCTGGAGAGGTGGGCCCAGGTGAACCTCATGAGCTTCAACAAGACCAAGTGCAGGGTCCTACACCTGGGTCGGAACAATCCCCACTATCAATACAGGCTTGGGGATGAGATGATGGAGACCAGCCCTGCAGAAAAGGACTTGGGGGTGCTGGTGAACGAGAAGCTGGACATGAGCAAACAGTGCACGCTGGCAGCCCAGAAGGCCAATCACATCCTGGGCTGCATCAAGAGAAGTGTGGCCAGCAGATCCAGAGAGGTGATTCTGCCACTTTACTCTGCTCTGGTGAGACTTCATCTGGAATACTGTGTCCAGCTCTGGAGCCCTCTATACAGAAAGGACATGGACCTGATGGAGCAGGTCCAGAGGAGGGCCATGAAAATGATCAGGGGGCTGGAACACCTCTCTTATGAAGACAGGCTGAGGGAGCTGGGATTGTTCAGCCTGGAGAAGAGAAGACTTCAGGGGACCTACTAGTGGCTTTCCAGTACCTAAAGGGAACTTACAAGAAGGCTGGAGAGGACCTATTTACAAAGGCCTATAGTGAAAGGACAAGGGGCAATGGCTTTAAATTGGAGATGAGTCAATTTAGACTTGATATTAGAAAGAAGTTCCTTATCATGAGGGTGGTGGAATACTGGAACAGGTTCCCCAGGGAGGTGGTTGCTGCCCCATTGCTGGAGGCATTCAAGGTGAGGCTTGACAGGGCTCTGGGCAACCTGATCTAGCTGGGGATGTCCCTGCCCACTGCAGGGGGGGTGGACTAGATGACCTCCAGAGGTCCCTTCCAACCCAAATGATACTATGATTCTATGAAATAAAATTGGACTAATATACACTGGGGTTTTTTGCATCAGTGAGATCCCTGAGCAGCAGTGAAAGGAAGCAGGTGTTTATTGTCTGGATTCAGCTACTTGAAAGAGGGAGGAAGGCAGACAGATCATTTAGAATGGGCTCCTAATGCTGGAATTAAACTGTAAAAAGTTAAGTTCAGGTTTCATTTAAGAGAAAATACTACGAATAGGAGGCATTTTTTCTGTGGCATACTCTACCATACTCTACTTTATCTTGTGAGACTCCCTGGCCAAAATTGCTACTGACTTTGTGTGTCCATTACAGATCAGATTTTAAAGATGTGCAATATCACACTTTCTCGATTGGATTGGAAAAGCTTGATTATCTTTCTTACACTAAAGTTTTTCTTGGTACTTGTCCCATGAATGGCTTTTGATAATAAATGAAGAAAGAGATTCACAGTGGAGATGAGAATTCTCATCTGCAGGCACTTTTGTAAATTCAGACTGAAGATTAGTCAGAATTAAGATGGATTTGACTTTTCAGTACCAGAAAAGTCAGTATTTTCCAATTCAGAATCCCTAGATATTTGTCTTCTATCCATCTAGGAACTAGATGACAACTGAACAGAACTGAAAGGGTTAGCTGGCCGCTGCTTACTCACAACTTCAGACCCTAGTTCTCAAATACAGCAGGGAATAACCTCAGATCAGCAGAAATCTAAACTGGCTTATTGTGCTATATCTTTTCTATCTTTACTGTCTCAGAATCTTGGAAACTCTTTGCTAATTTAATTTGTTGTGATTAATACATTGTTCCAGTGTTTCCCGCTGTTATAGTCTGCAGGAGAATTTAGTTATAATGATGGCTAAACTCAACAGCAAATTTTAACAACAGGAATTATAGCACCATTATGTAGAAATGTCTAGCAAATTATGCAATTGTATCTACGACAATATAAACCTCAAATATATTAAACCTCTCTTTGTTTCTTTGAAACTGCTAGCCTGGGTGTCAGCCAAAAATCTAAAATTCACAAAAGCAATTTAATTTTTTATTTTTTTTTTTTAATTCTATGAGCTTTTCAGAAGACTGTTAGCTGAAGCTCTTGGTCTGTATTAGCTCTGTTGACGGAAAAATAGTATTTGCTTACAGAAGGACATATTTGGCAAAAGAAGCAGTAAATGTTCATCAGACACTGAAAGGCACAAAAAGGAGTGCTTTTGCTCTAACAAGCTTTCACTAGAAATGCATGCGAATGCAAAAAAAGGTAAGAAAACAGAGAAGTTTGAGACTGTAATTTGAAAACATTTTAGAGTGTTCTAAATAATTTGCCAAGCAGGTGACGCATGTTGCAAATAGCAAGAGACAAACTTCAAAAGCTTTCCCAGCCTTCTGCATGCAAAGCAACCAAGTCTTTAATCAACTCCCTCCTCCCCACTTTCCCAAATTCCCTTATCCTAAACTATTTTTAAATTTCCATCCCTCTGTGCAAAAAATCATGCAGGGCAGGAGGAAGACTCGTGTGGCTGAGCAATGACCTGCTTCTTGGGCTGAGGCATAAGAATGAAATGCACAGGCAGTGGAAGCGGGGACAAGCGGCCTGGGGAGAGTACAGGGAAATGGCTCGGAAGTGTAAGAATGGGATCAGGAAGGCCAAGGCTTAGATGGAGCTAAACTTGGCGAGAGATGTAAAAAATAAAAAAGGGTTCTATAAGTATATTAATCAGAAAAGGAAGATCAGGGTGAATGTTCCCCCTCTGTTGAATAAGGAAGGAAATTTAGTCATGAGGGATATGGGTAAGGCTGAGCTGCTCAATGAGTTCGTTTCAGTCTGCACTGGTAGCCAAACTTCCTGCAATGACCAGGACTTGGTAGCCCTAGATAAGTGCTGGGGGAGCGAGGGGCCTCCCACTGTATGTGAAGAACAGGTTCAGCATCATCTACTGATACTTGATCAGA
>VWZO01008451.1:302839-379734 GCA_013396975.1 Bucco capensis
GGCTTCGAGGGGATCTTATAGCAGTTTTCCAGTACCTAAAGTGGGATTATAAAATAGAAGGGGAGAAACTTTTTAGGTGGTCTGATTGTAATAGGACAAGGAGAAATGGCTATAAACTGAAGGAAGGGAAATTTAGATCGGAGATTAGAAGGAAGTTCTTTACCCTGAGGGTGGTTAGACACTGGAACAGGTTGCCCAAAGAGGTTTTGGATGCCCCATCCCTGGCAGTGTTCAAGGCCAGGCTGGATGTGGCCCTGGGCAACCTGGTCTAGTGATTGGCATCCCTGTCCATGGCAGGGGGGTTGGAACTAGATGATCTTTAAGGTCCCTTCCAACCTGGCCATTCTATGAATCTATGAATCTATTTCAACCTTTACTAATCCCTAAAGCTTGAATTCCCTGGGGGTTTTTTCACCCCAAGTTCTTTCTACTGCCCTGTTCCCCTTCAAGCTCCAGCATTCCTTTCATCTTTTCTAATATTACTATAGATCTTTAGCAGAGTCTGCAATGACATCTCATAGGCTCAAAGGGGCAGCTGTTACAAAGTTAAACTCTATGCAGTTCTCAGACTTCTATCCTCAAAATGCATTACATGTCCCAGAGCATGGGAGAGAATATGAGTCTGGAGGAAGAATGGCTGCCTTTGTTCCATCAGATCCACTGCATCCACATTTTTCCCTCTTCTACTTCATGTTTTATCACTATGACAGAATCTCAAAACATTGCTCTAAGACTTCTCCCTGGATCCTCCAGAGCTCTCAGTTCTGTGAATGCTCTGGGAAACTGCATATGATCCTTACTGAACTTATCCATGGTTCTTCTACTGCTGGCATACCTTGCATACACAAGCAATGTCACCTTCAAGAAGAATCATCACCATCTAACTCTGTATTGTATCTAACTTATCTTCAGTGAGGACCAGTTCTCCTCTTTTGAAAACAAAGCAGAATTAAATGAATACTGCCATCTACCACACACCACAACCTTCACTCTGCTCTCCCAAGTTTTCCAGATTTCTAGTGCATGCTTGCTCACCTACTGAGCATGACTTGATTGATTTATGGTATCTTTCTTCAATTTAATCTTTATTAATTACTAGCAATATAGAAGGAGGTATACGCAGTGAGGCAAAGATAAGAAAAAAAAAGGAGATATGTTATTTGTTGGATGGGACATTTGTGATAGAAATAAAATGTATATTGTTGAAAGGAGATATATGAAGAATGGGTAAGTTGTAAGCATAAAGATGCTTTTATGGGTTTGTGCCAGACATGATGTGTGCCTGAGTAGCTACTGAAATCACATATTTTAACAAAATGTTCTGTGTTTCAGCATAGTGTGTGTTTGGTTTCAACCACATTTCAGGTGGCTTTCCACTGTGGGGATCAAGGTAGTTTACTAATTTCAGCTAACTTCCATGGTGGCATTTTGACACAGTGTTCTTGTGCTGGCATAGAACCATAGAACCATAGAACAGTTACAGCTGGAAGAGACCTTGAAGATCATCAAGTCCAGNTCCTGCTGACAACACCGTTTCTGATACAGGCCAGGATGCCATTGGCCTTCTTGGCCATCTGGGCACACTGCTGGCTCATCAGCTAGAAAATAGCAAGCACAACAGTTCTCTGGATAGTTGAAATTTAAATCTGGAAAACTGTTTCTTGACATATTTATGAATTCAACTTTTGGAGGAAAAAAACATCTAATTTTATTCATTTCTTCACTAAATCACATATTAGTACTGTCTCCAAGGACTCATTATGGGCTCTTGTGGGCATATGTCTTCACTCAAAATAAAAACAAACATGTTTTCTTACAGAAATGCCATGCTTCTACAGTCTCCTGCAGAGACAATTATAAACTAACATAATGATCTGTTGGAACTATTGTAATTTGTAATTTAGATTATAACTATTATAATTTATTACAAATATTAAAACAATTACAGAGATAATTCAAACCCCTAAACTGGCAAAGATTCTGTTGCCTGAATTTATGAACTAAGACCAGTCATCAGGAGCAAGCCTTACAGATATGGGGCTTTGTCTGCATCTGTTTACCTTCCTCTGCAGAACTTCAACTCTGGAAAGGAAAAGGGTTTGGCAACAGCTACAGAAGACATTATATTTTCAAGAAACTTCATTAAATCTATATACAAAGTGTACTAGACACTTTATAGCCTATCTATGGCTATAAAGATTTGGTTCAGGTCCCAGAGAGTTTCTGCTGTCACTTGAAGACTTGGTGAATTGTGTGGAAAGAAGGCATAAAACTTAGTTTTATAGGACAGCAGCTATATAGTTAACAATATGAATAAAGAATAATATTTCTATACTTCTTATATATTTGGAGGATGTATTTTGAAAGGAAATCCACAAGACTCAACATGAAAACAACTCCTAATACACAAGCTTGTATGTTGAAATAAAATTGAAACTTATGTAAAGTCTTGATTAGATGAGAGACTTATTAAAATTGTAATCCTCTCTTTCTTCTTGACTGTTGCTGGATTATTGTGGGTTTTTCCAAAGAGGAGGTCATGTAATCATTGTATATGGCTTTTCATTACCCCTTTGAGATTTCTTGGATATGAATAAATTATTACTATTGAAAATTTCACATCATTGACACATTACTTCAGAGGAATCATAACAGCTTTTCACCCATTTTGAATTCTGTCATTTATCTTTCTTTAAATTACAAAAAACACCATTTAAATAAACTGCATTGTTATTTATCTACTTTTATATTTTAACCAGAGGAAAATAAAAATGTTTCCCAAAGTAAGAAAAAAGTCTCATTAGTTTGATGAATCTAGCACTTCCTGAAGAGTTCTTACAGATGATATAAAGACAGGAAAGCAAAACAATATGGAAGACCCAACAAGATAGTAAAATTTTTATGCAGTGTTGAAAAGCAAAGACCTTCAAGCAGGGAAGGGTATGATGACAATCTATAAACATTTCCAAGGCTTTCAACATGAATGAAGGAAATTTATTTATATAGCTAGAAACAATAATTCTCCCCACTGAGGGAATCACTGTGTGAAATTCTGTGGTCTGTCTTACTCATGAGGTTAGACTAAAAGACAGCAATTCAAAGAGACAATTATACCTAAGGAAAAAAAGTTTAACTGAGATATTTAAAAAAAAAAAAAAGAAAAATCTTAACAGTAAAATTCTGGATATCCATGTTTTTAATAATCCCTAGCTTCCCTCTTTACTTCCATCCTTCCCCTTTCTTCATGGAGAAAATAAAAATATCCAAAAATATGTACTGCTGTCATTCAACAGTGGGAGTAACATAGAATCTGATGATGTCCTAAGAACTAGAAATAATTAAAGTAACTCTCTTTTATGCCAGAGAGATACTTGGTTTGTAACTTTGACCTTTTTATATCTATGCTATAATACATCATTTTTTTTATGAGTTTTAATCAGTCTAGAGACTTTATAAGACTTCTCTACCATCAAAAAGTATATCTGGCTATACTGCTTCTAAAGGAGTACTCATGTTTTTAAACAACATTACAACTTTGTATTGTTAATAAAAAACAAATGTCTAAAACAGTATAGTGAAAACTGCCAAACTGAAGTTGCAAATTTCTGCACTCTTTTCCATACCTATTTCTTCCCACTAAAATTTGAGTTGAAACCTTCAGCAACTTAGAATTACAAACTGTCAGAAGAAGGTTAGATTAAGAGGTTAGCGAGTATATTGAATGAGTAACACTGCAGAATGCAAAGGTCAGATCAAGTGACCCAAAGGACTTTTTTCTCTGCTTCTAATATCTGTGATTCACTGACCTGCTATTCTTCCAAAGACATTTCAATGATTCTTACTTCTTTGCTTCTGTGTACACGTAACCCAAAGGGATAGCAGTGCTGTGAGAGTCAAAATATAAGGAGAAAATTCAGAAATATTGTACATGTGTAGTATGTGTTTCAGATATAAACCAGAGGCCAGATTTACAAATGTACTTATCTGCCAAAAATGCAAATATGTGCTTGCTGATATATATATAAAAAAAAAATGCTATTTAAAATCTACATCTCAATGTCTATATGTCTATAAATACTCTTCTACTTCCATCACCGCATAAAGAACTGATCCTCTCTAGATGGTTTTCAAGTAAAATAAAGTGAAAATCAAATGGATGGGTGCATGCATGCACATACAATGCTTTTGATTTGAGGAAATACCCTTATAGTGGGATTACATAAATAATAGCTATGTTGAAGTATTCTTTTCAGTTCATGGATGTAATAGTAACCGTTAGGCAAAGAGAAAAAATTTTGCTCTTAGGTACATATCATTCTTCACAATACCCACAGAAACACGGAATAACTGATCTTAACACTTAGTAGTTTACTGAAAAAGAGTGAGTTTGAAAGGATTAGAAAAGAACTCCAACACTCAATGAAGTTGTGTGATGTAACTCACAAATACACTTCCTTCCGTGTGAGAAGGACTGGTGTAATGCAAAACACAACTGCCTAGTTTTCAAGTGCTGCATCTGAAGTACAAGACGGTCAGCTTTGGCTCAGTTCTCCATGTATGAAGCAGGAGAAACAAAGACATCTCCACATCTTCTAATTTTCAGCAGGGTAATCTTATGTTTATCAAGATGCTTTTTAATGGCTTGCTTTCAGGTTTCCTAAAAAACATTCGCTACCCTTCACAGTTTCTTCTTAGCTTGATGTTCAGTCTACATTTGCCCCTTCCTATACTGCCCACACCAACTGCCACTATCTTTCCCCTCAAAAAGAGAGCTTAGTGAATGAATTTTTGCCTGGGGAAACTATATATGCTTCCCTTTGGGTAACCTGCAATGCAGTGGGACATGCTGCAGTCTGTACTTTCTCTGCTAGAACAGATTGTTTTACTCTAATACTTTTCCCTTTCTTCATGTAACTCTACCCATACCAGGGAAGATAAATTGATAGGAGGCATCTAGTTTGATATTTTGCTTGTGCTTGGCTGCTTGAAAAAAGTCTGTTATCACTATGTGATACAGAAAACATTCTTTAAAGTTACTAGATGTTCTGCATAGTGTGATATAATACTTTATTATGCAAACTTAGTCTTCTTTGAGAATTCAGTCTTTCAAAAACTGCTCTATTACAGCAAAACATCGTGTTATTTTGAATTTAAATATCTTTAGGTGCCAAGAACTACACTTCTAGCTGGGAACAAAATTGCTGTAATTTGACCAGCACACATAAATCCACTTAAAGATCAGTAACTAGGTTTCTTTCAGCTTAGTCTCTAAAAGGTCTCATCTCATACACGTTCTAAGAGCTTTCCTAACAAATACTAACTCCACATAAAATGCAGTCACCAGTTTATTCAGGATTTTGTTTGAAACATAGCTGGGAATGATACCAACTTTTATACCAAAAAACAAAGCCCAGCATATTGTAAAGATTATTGAGAGAACTTGTTTAGAAAGGGGGGAAATTGTTCCCTTGCTCTTTTGAGCCCTGAGGGAAAAGTCTTACAACCACATTTCTCACTTTCATGGGAAGGCTCAGTCTCTAGGGTTAGAGTTTACCTTTGTGAAAACACTGACAATCCCCCTACCCCTCTTGACTGAAGCTGTGCCAACAAACAAACAAACAAACAAAACCCACCAACAATACCAATAAAAAACCCACTCACATAAAAATTCCATGTATCATGGTGATGGAAAGAAATATGACGAAGGCAGAATGCATGTTTCTGCAATGTCATGATCAGCCTACAAATCAGTCGTGGAAAAACAAGAACTAAGGTCTTAAGGTACATTTCCCATGTAACATAAAACAGCTGTAGTAGGAGCAAGAATCAGAATAAAAGTATTTCTGCTCCAGCATATACAAGATCTTTGCTTATAGAGCTCTGACTCCCTCTTGCTTTCTACTGCAGCTTTCTTTTCCCAAAGTGAAAAGGTAACATATGACCTCATTATTGTTCCCCACAGGTCCTAAACTGAGAGTAAGATGATCATTAGGATCAGACTTTGAGACACGGATTAAAAATCAGAATGTTGCCAAAACAAAACAATAAGCACTTTCTTTGTCCCCATACCTTTAAGCATCTAGTGAAAGTTAAACTGCAGAGAATTAACGGTCACTGCAGCTGGTTTTATTCCAGCAAGTGGAAGATTCCAGCTTTGATTTTAATATTTCCTCTTGTGATTGAGTGGCCATAGATGACTTCCACCACACCTGCTGTGGAGGTGTCTTTCTCATCACTGAACAGGAAAACACCACCCAGTTTTCCCACTGAGTGTGAACACACTGTGTGGAGACATCTTTTATCATTGTCATTCTGCCACAACATTATTTCCTGTATTATTTAAGTTCTGATTGGACTGTATCAGGTCATCAGCTGTGCAGTTGTTTCTCAGGAAGCTAGTTTAAGTTAATAAAATACAAAAGATTACAACCTCAACATAAGGGAATAACAGTACAGGGAATCTGCTCAGTGCCACCTGTTCTCCTACAAACACGTAGCTCTGCAGTATACAATAATCATTGCTAGCAAGCCATAAGCTTTGTACTGAATTTGCACAGCCCCAGGACTGAAGTTTGCCAAGCCTTCTCTGTTGAGCTTTTCTGGCCTGCCTGCAGCTTTGTTTTACTTGGTTAACTGTAACAATAATATTTTCAATTGTATATGTCTCTATGGCTAAGGTGTTTCACTTTTGTTTGTTTTATCTGTGATATCACCATAGCTTTACAAACCTAGCATAACAATGTGGCATAGAAAATACATAAACTGAGGTCTTAAGAGATGAAGAGAATATGGTGTGGAGGAGTACAGTCACAGGATAACAAAAGACAGGGCACAAACTGGCTCTTGAGGTTCCACAGCTGTAAACAACATCTCAGTAGACCATTAAAGAAATGTAGACCTTGAGATATCCCAAACTGAGCTTACTGGTAACAGAGAGTACAAAGAAATACCATCTGAACTACATAAAAGGTATAAAGTGTAGTGAATTGTGATTAACATGGACCTGACGACCAACAAAGATCCAATACATACAAGCTTGTTAGATAACACATAAAAAGATCAAAGTGTATTCTTCAGTGAAGAAGAAGAAAACATCAGCATGAGCACCATATCCCTTTCGGTGAAGGACTCCAAGTGCTGACAACTCATTGTAGCATTCCCCAGTCCCACCCACCAGAATAAAAACACCGACACTAGGACCAAAAGAGCAGAGAAAAGATAACATCAAAAAACGGGGTAGGAACTAAGTGCACATGCAATAATTTTAACTGTCTTATTATTCCCACTTTTTCTGTAATAACTAGATCTGGACTAATAATTACTAGATTACATTTCAGTTATTTTACTTTTTTTTTTTCTTTTCTATATATATGTATGCTTATGTGTACCTCAGGGGTACTTTCTGTTTGCCCATAAAAAGATTTTGAGCTTAACGTGCTAGGTTCTGAGAGTTAGATTCTTACTGGGGGAAGCTCCGTGGGTTAGGAGAAGTCTGAAAGGCATTTCAAGTAAAACCAAGAAAATAAAGGAAAAAAATTAAAATCATTTCCTACTGCACACACAGAAAGTACAGATAAGTATTAAAATTCAGGTACACCATTCCAACAATAGCGAACTTGCACAGTAGCTATTTTATTTGCTATACTTTACTGAAATCCTTTCATCTTCTTTCAGCAGATATTAAGCTTTAAAAAATTCTGAAGTAAAACCACCTAACCAGCTTAGGTTATTTTGCTTCACCACAATATCTGTAACTCGATGCCAGTGCCATAAAACATGGTTTTGATATAGAACCAAGAGGGACTGCAGTTCTGAGAATTCTTCTGCAAGTGTCAATGACAATATAGTTGGAAATACTTTATTCTGGTCCTAATGTTCTAGCAAAAACTATCCCCCCAGTACTCTGGTAACATTTATGTCACAGCATGCATGGCAGGGCTGATGGAATGAAACAATCCATGGTCTAGTTTTATCCTGCTGGGCAAATTTTTGT
This sequence comes from Bucco capensis, assembly GCA_013396975.1. Taxonomy (NCBI): domain Eukaryota; kingdom Metazoa; phylum Chordata; class Aves; order Piciformes; family Bucconidae; genus Bucco; species Bucco capensis. The sequence continues at coordinate 310,833 of VWZO01008451.1, forward strand.
AGCTGTGTGCTGAATCCAAAAGTGATTAGCATACCAGAAAGACATGTGGTGCCATCTCTAGTTCTTTGTCAGAAAATAGAAGCTTTATTTCAGGTAGCATTTTGGAAATTTTTTAACAAGGAAGGCTGATGGAAAACCCTGCAGCAGTTAAGTCCCATGTCATCCCCGAAATCAGTATGGGAGCCCCAGATTTCTCAGTCCCTGCTTACCAGAGGAGAGAAAAAGAACACAAATCATAGCTTTAAAAAAAATCACAACTGTAAAGGAAAATAAGCCAACTTCTTTTTTTAATCTTTGCACCTTCTGTAGTCATTTACATGAACATAATGTAGTGTAAAATCACCCCAACAGCTGAGAAAAAAGATAATTTTCAATTGTAGTCTTGTGTATTGATTATGAATAAAATAAAAAGTACATGACTGTCTCTAGAGAAAAGGTCAAATGCTTCAAAAGCACAACATTCATTGAGATACATAATGAGGTGTTACCTATCACTTTAGGTCTCTCAGGCCTCAAAGGAGTACAGGTTCAACATACAACCAGTGGGGAAAAAAAGCCAGGTGCTTCTAAAGAATGATTGAGAACATTTAAGTTAAACATAGCTGCTGCCTTATTTGGGTATCTTTAATCACCCACTAGATGTATCCCTGTCTGCCACAGAACACATGGAACAGAGGTGCCAAAAGCAGGCACCTACACAGGCTTTGACTGCAGGCACCAGAAAAAAATTATCTATCCCACCATAAAAACACGTTCAGCCTACCCTGAACAAGGAGAAATTACATGTAGCACTTGCAATTTTTTTTCCTTTAACTACAGAAGCTGGAGATGGAAAATGTTTATACCTTCCCGTTTTATATTTTTTTAATGAATGTTTAGTGGTTTCAAGCTGTGGAAGTGTATTCTTTCCTTTGGAAGTTGTTTTACAACATAAAGGTTCTTGCAGAAAAGGAGGGGTTTGTTTCTGTTTTAATGTATTGCAAAAGAGGTTCGTTTCTATCATGAAAAGTATTTCCAGCAATTTCTGTTATGCTAATAAGCCTATGTTTTCAGAAATGTATTTGCATGTACTCAATCACTTGTATCACTTACCATTTAGAAAATTTAAGCTTCTATAATTTTTCCTCATCCATTTTTTCTACTCATTGGACAAGTCTATTTCTTTTCTTTTCACCCCTGTTAATGTAAGACAGCTTTTTCCTTCTGTTATGGCACGTCCATCATTTACCATTTGCTCAAAACATAGTGTTGCTAGAATCCATTGCTTGGATTCTTCTCCCTTTATTTTTCTGACACAAATAAAGCTGACTGCAAAATGGAGTAGGCTATGCATTGTGTAGTGTCTGGTTATAGCCCTTCTGTGCTACCTTTTACAGATCATCCTGTATCTACATAATCAGATGAAATCCTTTCAACAGAGTAAAACAAAGTACATGAACTGGCCTTTGCCCTAAAAGTCTTTTAAAGCCATGTCCCCCTTACCTCATCTACCTTAGCATGTACGACCACATGAACCTCCAGGTCCTCTGCTCCACAGAGGATCACAGAGATCACTGGCTATCTTTCAAACATTCAGGTTTTGCATAGCTAGCATAATAGTTCCCCGTTCATCTCTTTCCTATAGGACAAGACACCAATCCAGGTCACATTGAATTTCTCTCCCTAATGAATGCTATTCATAAAGGTATGCCTATGCTATTCAGATAAGTACTAATACGTAACATAGTGCATATCAGCAGTGCAATCTAGAGGGTACCAGATGGACAGTATATCAACAATTACATTAAGCATAGTACAGAAAATCCTACATTCACAGAGAAACCTTCTTATACTGTTACCGGTGTCAGTATATCTGGGATACTAATTTAGCTGCCTTTTTCATCATTCCACTGTTACATTGTGGTTGATCAAATGCCTGAGCCTTTTAAAGCAACGTGGTGAGATTACTGACACAATTATTTCCAACACAGGATAGTAATATGCCTTTCTCTGCTATTAATATTTGCCTTTAAAAAAAAAAACAAAAACAAACAAAAACCAAACAAAAAACCAACAGGTCTTTTATCAGCTCAGAGTTTTCACAAAACTGAAATTAGCAGCATTAATCTTCTCTTCTGCAATAAAAACGTGTATAAATATTACACAGCGATAGCCTTAAACATCCATTTTCCAATTCAAATGCTGAAGTAGACTCTCACACTGCCACTTGGACACATTACTCTAGCATGGCAGATTTGTTACTATAGCAGGACAAATGCTTTTCTTTTGTGCCTTGATTCCTTTTTAAGTCAGGTGAAGATCACATTTCTTCCCATTTTAAACACTGGTGGGGGAAAGGGAAATGTGGAGTATGGAGAAAACAATCATTTTCTTTTTCTAAAGAGTGCATTACAAGATTAGCAGCACACAGGAGGAAAAGCACAATGATGCTGTAAAATAACTCAGTGTCCTGTATTTAAAAATGAAAAAGATTAATACAAATTCATTCCATTTGGTTAGCTTGTCTTTCTTTTCACAGATACTGGCAGTTAGGATTTGCATAAAGTAGAACTTCAGTTTTGCTTTGCCATATTCTGCCATTCTGAGCCTAACAAAGGCTGCCTACGATTTCCAGGTCTTTTTGCCCTTCAAGTAAACTGTAATAAGCAAAAGGAAGATTCACATAAGAGCCCCTGCATTAAAACACTTCTCTTCCAGCGACAGGAAGAGATTGCCATCTACTGGTCTCTGGCCTCTACATAAAGTCAGGCAACGAGTATACAGTGAGGACCTCCGCAGTGACTTTCTTTAAGGCAGATAATATTTTTCTTCTCCCTGTTCATCGTAACCATATTTAAAGCATAGATTTGCATAAATAAGCATTTGTTTGAAAATAAAGCCAGGCTATGTGGTCGCCTGTTCCAATCTAGGAGCTGATATGATAGATGGCAAGTAGTATCTGTATGATGTAAAGTTCTGCCATTTCAAATATAGGGCTAAAGGACAGCAGTATGACAGTAGAGAGATTCTGGTACATGTATGGACCACATCATACATCTCTGCCAAAATGTGATTCTTCTGAACGGCAAGAGAGCACTGTTTTGGCAGAAAAGTGGAAGCTGGAAAGCAAGACTATGCAGACAGCCTGAGGACGTGCTGTGTCCATGTGGCAGCACATGGAAGTCTTGCAAGTTTCTACATCACTTTGATATCCTCACTACAGCAGTGTGGCTTTTGGCACAGGATGTCATGTCTGCTGCAGAGTACACTCAGCCCTGCAACTGCAGCTACCAGGTAACCTCCCAATGCGTTAAAACATCCATGACATCATGCTTCTGCATAAGATATTCCTGCTTATGACTGTCCAGCTCCCCCCTCTTCTGGGCACCATGTCTTTCTTGTACTGCTGACAGAAAGGCATGGATGCCATTCACTGTCTTAATTGCCCATGTAAATTAGGAGAGTGCTAAAATACTGCACTGCGAACAGAAGCAGCTGACACAGGCACATTCTCCATCTCACCAGCTCTGCTCAGGGCCACTGACCTCTCACAGAGTAGACAGACAGTACGTCAACTGTGCCATGGCAATTGGCCACTGGGTATTTTTCAGTCCTGGGAGAGAAGCGTGCAGCACTACTGTGAGCCCGTTTCATTCCCCACAGAGCCCCATGTAGGCTGCAAAAACACAGGCAAACACACATGCTGCCCTGTGCTGGTGCATCACACTTTTCGTTTCCTAGTCGAGCAGAAAAAAACCACAGAAAAAATGGCTCTTAAACAGGAATATAGGGTAGGTATACATAGTATGGAATCATGAAAAAATATTTTTGTTATAAAAGTCTAAGGGAGTAGGGCACATGAATGGCTATATCCACACAGCAGCAATTTACTGTATTCTGCAGCATTACCAAAAAACGTATGAGTCCTGAAACACCTAATACTCAGACATAACCCACTACTCCAAGGTGCCCAAGAGCTTAACTCAGCCCCCTCTGCCATCCAACCCACCTTCCTGGTTACCTGTGATCTCTGTGAAGGAGCTGCTGGGCAGAGAAGCAGGCTGAGAGAACTGAAAAGTAGAAATTATTTCTTGACCATTCTGGTAGTTAATTTAGCTGTAAGGCAGTTAATCATTAAATGCAGTACTCACTGCACTAGATTTCAGTTTAATAGCAGCATAAGCCTGAGATAGCATCAATACCCACGTGTGTGTGTGTGTGTGCCGTGTGCATCCATACAGCCTGCAATTTCTGGCTTGGTATTTGTTTTCTATGTACCTTTTGAGAGAGCAAACTCTCAAGAAACTGGCATTTTCATGCAGAAGTTGAAGGAAATATTTCACTAATAGCAGAAAAGCTTTGAGTAATTATTTTCCTTATTTTTCAACTACTGAGGAAAAAACCCAAGAAACTGAAATCATGTTTTAAATGAAATTGCAATCCACCTATGCTAGATAGCTATGCTGCCTTCTCTTCCTTAATATATTGTTCAGAATTATTGATTATACAATGCACTGGAATTCATGTTTGCAATCATTGCTCTATAACTATTCCATCTCTTTCCTAATCAGCATGCTGGATAACTGCAAATTTAGTACATATCCCTTAGACTGAATCCTTCCTCCCAGGTGAATTGTTTAACATTTTTCTACATTAAACTGCATTTGCTACTTTACTTCAGTGACCTAGAATCTTCTGTTTATTACCACCTGCTTTATTTCTTTTAGAAAACAAAAAATACATAAATAAACATAATAGAACAACAACAAATATTACAAAATTCAGTTTTTAAAAAGATTTCCAACAGCTTCTGTTTGTTATCCATTCTTTTCCCCAGAATAAGGTCAGAATGCTGTTTTTCATTAGAAACTAAAATGGATACATTGAATTAAATGTGTCTGAAATAATATCAAAGACAATTCTGAAATAATGCAGTCAGATACAAATTGAGTGAATGCATTTTTCTTGGTTTTGTAAGCATGCATTTCCAATCCATAAATAAAGAGTAAGATCATCAAGGACTCATATTTATGCAAATGATTTGTAGTTTTAAAGCTTGTTTAGAAGGGGAAGGCAGCATTGTTTTCAAAGTACACATCTGACCAGAACTTACATATTACAGTATAATGCCTTTACAATAAAACAGGTACAGACATGATAAATTTAAATCCTGCCCTATGCTGATCCTATATGAGGTATAGTTAAAACATGCTCTCACAGACATTTTTATTCTAGAGGAAAGCAATTTATATTGTGGTGCCTATTATCTGATTAGGCTGAGATTTTATTAACCCATCTAATGCACTGCTCCTCTATCAGACTTTTGCAGCAGTGCAAGTCTTGTTTCCACTACCCTCTCAATTTGTAACAATAAAGAAGCTTTCTTTTAGTTAGAATTTATTAAAGGTCAGAAACAGAGAAAACTCTCTCTACAACAGTTGCCCAACAAATTAAGTAGTAAATTGCTTTATGGAACATGTATAGTTCCACCAACCAGGCCAAGACCTCTGCTGCCCTGCTTTCAAACGGCCTTCCAAATCTGTGTTCACCTGATTGTGTTACAGCTTTTTTTCAAGATGGGTGGCTTTCACTTCTGTGCGTCAAAGGGGTTATTTGCCTTCTTAAGGCTTAATGCAAATATTAAATGAATGCTATTCTGGTCTCCCCTATCCTCCTAAAAAGCCTGTAGCATGTTTTAATGACCCAGTTTCCTTTGTGCCTTTACAAAGGTTTCTGGTTTTCTTTAAAATCTTGCTGTTTTGATTTCTTATCACAAAGCCTTCCCTATGGACATGTTATCACTGGCAAGTGTTGCAGAATGAAGCAGGTTGCAATTTCTTATATTTGCGCTCGCTGCTTTAATCAGAATGGCATTTATATAAACTCCTCCTGCTAGAATTTATCCTGCCTCTCCAGAGCTCTTAGAACTATAGGCTGAATCACCCTGAATACATGTGTGCTGCACATTCCCTTTCCTCCTATGCAGCCTTACAGAAAGACCATGGTATGAATCCACATCCCCACTGTGAGCAGTGTAACCAGACAGGACCCCACTGTGCACAGAAGTCCAACCACACATGACCCTTCCTTTGTAGGGCAGTCCAGTAACCAAGCAGTTTGCAGACTGCTGTTGTTATCTGCATTTTTCAGTTTGTGCTAGTTCACAGTGGCATTAATGGATGCCCTGCTCTGACCACCATCAGGATTTTTGAGGTATTACCTACCAATCTATACCACAGCTCATGTTACTGCAGTGTCTCAATATTTACTGGCTTTATCCCCACACATCTCTAAGACTACAAAATAAAAGGGGAGGAGTGTGGGCACAAAGATAGAAATAATTACACTGCCACACAAAGATACTGGACAGAACAAGACAGGGGTTAATAGCTCCAGCATTTTAAACCACCATCCACCTCACTTCATCCTATTTCTCAGCACTGTTTGCAGCACAAATCACATAATTCTAAGAAGCACACACAAGAAGTAGAAAAAGAGAGGAAAATATATGTCTCTGTGTGAATGGCATGGAGATTAGGAGCTGACTTGTGTCTGAAGAGACATTCAGCTGGTATAAACTGGCCTGATTTTATTGACATCAGTGAAGTTACATTATTTACACCAGCTTAGGAACTAGCTCAGAAGCTTCAAAAACGGAACATTTCCAGCCAAATAAAAAGAAGGCTGCTAGAAGACTTGTTTATGGCTTAAAAATAATGAGCAGGATCCCTCAAGGATCTAGGTAGCAATTTGTTAAGCTATGAGGGCAAGACCTAGGGGCAAATCTGGGGCAGAAAAGCGTTTCCATCCAAAGACTGCTACCACATCAAATGAGCTACCTAGCAACACAAACAGACTCCCTGGTGCTAATGAATTTAAACATAGCATAGATACATTACCACCTATGGTTCCTTCCCTCCAAATCACCCAGATGAGCTCCATCTTAATAAAATAAAGACAACAAATGTTTCTGAATCTGAAGTTGCATCCAGTGTTCAGTGTTTTATCATTTTCACCCCGAAGTTCTTTGCAAACTATGCTTACTGACTCACACAATTTCTCTCAGAGCATGATCCTCTTGTCAGTCTTTTCACCTCACTCCTGCTCTGCTCTGCATCACCAGCTTTGACATGCAGTAGCATGTTGGTGGAAAGAGAGAAAAAGGAGACCTAACAAGAAATCATTTCTCTTTTGACCCAATATTGTAAAGCTTAGGGAGCACTGTGTAAAGTTAATATTACAGCAAACAGCACATCATAGAAGCAAGTGTAAAGCACTATCTTTTTTTCTGTCTATGCACTGAGTGGGCAGAGAGTTTTTATTTCATACTTCATTTACACCTTGCTGAGTGATGCTATAGAAATGGCAGAAGTTTCATCTCCTCCCACTTCTGCAGCAGCACCGTATGTGTAACAGCAGCAGCTCCCACACCGCTCACTGGAAGCTGAGGCCTGATGCCAATCACAGGTTCATAACTACTTATCCTAGATGACATTCTCAGATGCTAGAAAACATCTTTTATTTTCTTATTAAAGCTTCTTGCAGAACTAACAGCTAACAGAAAAGCTGCATGAGAATTTTAATCATGTAAACTAAAAACACTGAGATTTTCCTCAAAAGCTCTTGATAAGGAAAAATGGGAGAGCAAATTAACATAAAATCTGTTTAGGAAAATGCTGAAATCAAGAGGAAAAGCATTTGGCTGTAAGACAGACAGTCTGAAGTAAGCAGAAAGAGGTGAAGCAGTATATCTTTTGTTTATTAGTATTGGTTCACTGAAAATGTAGCAAGCACCGCATCTGAAAATCTAGAAACTTTCCAGAGGACTCAGAGAAAACTCAGGCTAAGCAAGGTCAGAGGATGTTAATAACAGCCAGTACTAGTCACAAAAGTTAGACATAGAGGACCCAGGTCCTGAGCAAGCCGAAGGGTCCTGTAAGGTGCTCAAGGCCATCACCTTGGTTGGCAGTTTCAAAGGCAGCCGATAAATCAAACAGAGGTAATGAAAGGACACTGTTATTAGACAAAACTGTTCTTCAGTCTGAAACCTTCAGAAAGCAGATCATATGGTCCACGAGGTTAGTAATGAGCTCAGAACTCTTTTCATACAAGATAATCAATTTGAAACTGGTTTATGTCAGTGGTAACCTGACTACTGCTAATTCTACCAGCTTCAAGATGTTTCTCATTTGTTCATGGTCTGGTTTGTCCATCACTACCACATACACTTCTTACAAGTTGCCAGAGCAAACTTCATTAAGTATCCTGTTAGTAGGTGCACTGATGTGACCAAGACCTGAAGCTACATATTATTTGAATAACTTACTCCCATATCCTGTCCATGTGAAATATTTTTCAGCAAAACTTTCACACAACTCTACCCTGGCAGAGGGGAGCACAACGGGACCACCATTTCAAACACAAATGTCAACGAACTTTGTCTGCTATGAGCACAAGGGCTGACATATCAGCCTATGTACATTACAGTGAAATGGCGTTTGTGGAGATAAGTAGCAGAGATAGCTGTGAACATTTGGGGAATCAAAAAAAAATGCCACTGTCATAAACAGAAATGGCAACAAAGATCTCAGTGTCTGCCTGAGAGGATTATCTATTCACATAAAAAGTTTTCTCCAGGTAGAATTGTTGCATTGTAGTTGGATATCTTTTTGTCTTTTAAATTTTTTAGTCTAAATTAATTAAAAAAGAAAAATGGTTTGAATTAAAACCCTAACATTCTCTTAATTAAGAATGACAGATATTTTGACCATTAGAAGGTTTTTTCTAACAATTCCTTATGTTGGGAAATATATCAAAACATTCTGATTTCAGCAAATAGTAATTTGAGGCCAAAAAAAAATCAGCTGTTTGTCAAAATATAACCAGCGCAATATAGGTATTGGCCACATAAGCAAATTTTATTGCCCTTCCAAATTACAGCTGAAGTATATTTGCAAGCTATTGCAAATCACTCTATTTAATAAATAATAGAATGAACAAGGATTTGTTCCCAGGAAAACATCCTGCAGATTTAGGAGTCCTACATTCTAAAGACGCCCTAAGTTTACTTTTCAGAACATGACATTCTAAATGAGCCCATCACATTGATATCACAATGTTTTCAGAATATAACTATATAGTTTGTCAGTAGCATTCTTTCCTGCAGGGAACCAGGACCTGCACATGCACAGCAATACTCCCACTCTCAGCATGCTGCAGGGACAGCCACATTTCTTTCATGTCTGCAGTAAGAGATATCTTACAGATCTCATCGCTATGCTCCAAAAAAGCCCAAGAGATGCTTTGATACACAGAGCTGAGTCTCTTGCCTCTAAAAGAGCCCTGCTACACTATAAGGCACAAGCATGACAATGCCCAGAAACTTGAACTGCCAAAATCAAAACCAGACTGCTGACAAATCTAGTACAGAATAAGAGAAAGTGGATTGCATATTAGTGAAAATTTGAGAGGCTGCTATGTCTGCATCCAGATTCAGTCCAGCTCTAAGTCTAAAAAGAGTCATCAGAATTCCCAGGGCTAAGATCAGAGAAATTCTATTATTACATATCCCATGGATCTGAAAGCAGAATCTGCTACTCCGATAACAAGGTCTCTCCATCCAGGACAGTCAGGGATTCCACGTGGCTTACTTATTACCCCACCAAATCCCACCTTCAATGACTGTCACATGAGCACACAGAATATCTGACAATTAAAGAAGCAACTACCCCATCAGAGTAAATGGCAGTTGGTCATGCCTCACTGCTAGAACAGGCTGGGAAAGGAACTGCACAGAAACTCACCATACAGATGAACTCAAGGATGCCTCAGATGAGGAGGCTAGAAAGGACAGTAAACTTAAGTCACTAAGTGAATCAAAACAGAAGAACACATGTAAAGTGGTAAAGTGAAAAATATATACAGAAAACATTATAAAACATTTGAACAGTTAGCTGATGTAGAAAATCACTGTAATGCTCCTATGGACCTTTACTTTTTATGGAATATTGATCACAGCAAGCCTTTTGTAGTTTGATATTTTATGCAAAAAGAGTTCACAAAAAACTTGAAAAATAGTGGCTGAAGCACCCTGAATTAGATGCTCTGAATACAGAGTCCTGTAGCTCTGTTGGATCCTAAGGCCATAGTCAAACACTGAGTTGAATGGCCAGAAGTTTAGGCTACTGAATTTACACAAAAATTAAAAGTGAACATGCCAAAGTTGCCTTTAACTTTCAAATCCTCCCATATTCGTTACTTATAAAGAAGAACTTGACTTTCTGGACACTTTCACAGTACTACAAAAGCATTTGGAAAGGAATTGGTTGATATTCCTGATGTTCCAACATCTAAGGCCTTTCAGAACTCTCCTCCTTCCTCCTTTCAACATGAAACCAATGGCAACATAGAGGCTAGGTTTATGTTACAACACATACTAATATTAACAGTCACCAAATTATTCTGTTAGGCAAGGTAGCAGGAAAGGATACTGCAAAGTCACTGAAGGGCTGAGAGAAATTGAGAAACTGAGAGAAAATACCTTGCATAAGAGGTATTAGCTGAGAGGTAATCACGTATGAAGTTTGACATCAGTTCTAACATTTGGGCTTCTGATTTATTCCACTTGTAATCCCCTTTGGTCTTCCTATGTGTCTGTACTTTCTCCAGCATAAATGATCCTTATCCAGTTCAAAAAAACCCGAGCAAAACCAAACAAAACAACAAACAAAGCAACAAACAAAAAACCCAGACAAACTAAAAAGCTCAAGTAGCAAAACTCTGCTTAAATTAAATTTTGGAAGCATGGGAAATATCCAATTTTCATGTGTTCATTCCTAAATTAAGCTCAGTGACTAAGGCAAGGAACACACTGTAAATGAGCTGAAACACAAAGGTCCTTTTAGTAGCAGAATGGAGAATGATAAAAATGTGCTTCCTGTGGATTCAAAATCCATTGAAAGTGTCACAGAAAATAAAGAACTGTATGGAAAGGCTTAAATGGCACAACAGTATCTGAGAACTGCACAAATGGAGACACTCTGTGCTCTCAGAGAATGTTGCTGTTTACAAATTCTCCTAGAAATGTATGCTGTCTTGCACTTGTGATATTTTCATATCCTTATGTGGGTATAAGCATGAAAACAAAAGAGATACATATAGCACTGGAAACATCAATTATATAATTGTATGTACAGCTGAATTTAAAAAAAAAAACAAACACCTTGACGGAAGCAAGCATTTCCTCACAAAAATCTTCCATTTATTCCAAAGCCATTTTTATCATCAATAACAACAAAGTTTTAACAAGATGTTGTGAACAGCTAGTTTTTTCTTAGCTGTTCATCACCTCTTCCCACACCCAGGAACAGCTAGCAATGGATGGCAATGAGATTTGAAGTTATGATGTTACCATCTGTGCCAGAAAAAATTGTTTGAGAATGTATTAACCAGAAATGCAATAGCTCTAAATGACTTGTAGATTTATAATTTCTCTATAATATTTCATAATTCAGAAATTAAATGCATGTACACACAAAAAACTATGCACATACTGTCTGAATGGCACTTCCACACACATAGATAGCTCTTGCTTCTCCACACTCATCCTATTAATATGTGTGAAGTCAGAAAACACACAGACAAACAGTGCAATAAAACTAAGCATTATGGCCTGCACTGCATTTACAAAAAAATACCATGTCTAAAGGTTTTGCAAACTAATTACTTTCTTTTTGTATATAGAAAACTGTCTTTTTCCTGTATAATATTTCTCAGTACTTCCATGGCATAAATGACTTCAAAACACAAGTAAATGTCAATTTTAAGGTCACCAGCACAAGGCATTTCTTCCATTTTCCTAACAACAGGTGCTGGGTCTGTGTCTGGCAGGGTTTTGGTAGTGGAGGAGGGGGCTGTTGGCATGGCTTCTGCATGAAGGTTCCAGAAACTCTCCTAGATCCAAGTTGGACCCACCTCTGTCCAAGGCCAAGTCAATCAATGCCTCTTCAATAACACATTTAAGAGACGAAAATCTGTTGGGCAGTTCTTGTGTTTGGGGAGCTCTTTTGTTTTGGGCAGAGGAGTGGGACGGGAGAGAGACAACCATGCAGACACTTAGGTAGTGAGGAAGGAGTGGGGAAGATATCCTGGAACAGCCATTCCCCTTTGGCCTGTGGTGAGATCGCAAGCTGAGCCCTTGCAGCACTTAGAGATCAACAGTGGAGAAGATTCCCATCTGCTGCCCACAGAAGACCCCATGCTGGAGCAGGGGACTGCTCCTGAAGAAGTCCATGGCTCAGAGAAGCCTATGGTGGACTGGTCTATCACTGAGATGACAGCATCCCACAGAAAGGGACCTACAGTCATGTGAGAAGTTTGTGGAAGAATGTCTCCTGTGGGAAGGATGCCACATTGCAGCAGGGGAGGACTGTGAGGAGTTTTCCCACTGAAGAAGGAGCAGCAGAAACAACATGGGACAGACGGGGACTGACTGCAACCCCCATTCCCTGCTCACCTGTGCTGCTGCCAGGGAGTAGGTAGCAGAGCTGGGCCAGAGAAGAAGAAAGGGGTGGGAGGAAGATGTATTTAAGATCTAATTGTATTTATCACTGTCCTACTCTGATTCAGATAGTATATTGGTGGTGGTTTTGTTTAAATTAAATTGATTTGTTTGCCCAAGTCAAGTCTGTCTTTTTCCCATGACCGTAATTGGTGAGTGAGCCCTCCCCAGCCTTTGTCTCTACCCTCTTGTCTTTTTTTGTATTTTCTCCTCCCCATCCCACCAGTGTGGGGTAGGAGTGAGTGAGCAGCTGCATGGTTGCTTTGTTGCTGGCTGGGTGGGCTTAAAACACAACACAGTAATTTTCTAAAAGCTATTACTAAAATGAGAACAATTATACACAGTTTTAAAGCATTTTTATGTAAGAAAACTGCTTATCAGTGTCTAGACACTGTCTTCCACAAAATTCATGGATCCACATGTTACCTCCGAATGCTGGGTTTAGCCTTTGGATCTTTGATTTAGCTGACAGATGTGCATAATCTCAAACCATTGGTTAGCTCTCGTAGCTAAATAGCTCTTCAGATACGTGTGCCAAAACTGTTCCAGCTGAGGGAGCAAATTCAGATCATTACATTTCCTCCAGATCTAGATGTTTTAAGTGGTAGATTAGTAAAGATAAAACTCTTCCTCTAGTCCAGTTTTATTCCTCTTGCTTGATCCTGAATCCAGTTCTATTTTGTTCCAGAGGTCACCAATGTCACAAATGTTTGAGTTCAGGCTTACAACTCTGAGTGGTTTGTTTATAAGAATCTAAAAGAGTTTAGCCCATAATATTTACCTTGTCCTCTTGGAACAACTGTTAGGCTGGATAAATAACAATTTTGAAGTAATATAATCAATGAAGTATAAAAGAGTAAATGATGCAAAGCAACAGTTATATGGAAGAGCCACGTAGGGGGAGATGACAGGATACTTTGTTCTATGACAATCAGATGAGAGTAACTCTGAAGACTGTAAACATTTATTTTGTTCCCTGCACAGGTTCACATTTCCAAAACATAAATTCACATAGAAGACTGTTTGTGCATGAAAGCAAATTTTGTACATGATTATGCTCACATCAAAAAATAATTAACATCAAGTGCTCCCCTTGTCAGAAATTGAATTGCTGCTTAAAATTAGAAGTCAGAAACCCAGAAATGCTGGTTTTTTTGAGGCAATGATTTTTAGATTAGATCTAAGAAAACTTATGATTATAAATAAACAAAACTTGAGTTGAAACAAAGGTTTGATCTTCACTACTGAGGACTGAAGTAATATTCACAACAGATTAAGTCTCTCAATAAGTGACTAGGCTTATGATTAAATTTCTTTTTGTTTTTGTTAAGGCATCTAGTGGTGGCATGCAGCAAGCATGTTTCAATAGCAGCACAGATGCATGAAATTAAATGCTTCCAGTTCACCTCCTTTGCCCCAGAGAGGGAAGACCCTTCCTGGAAACAGGTGCAACATTACACAGTTTGATTCTGGGGCAGCAGCCCCCGCACAAGTTTTGGCTGAGGGCATCAGCAGAGGTAGCCTGGCTTCACACACAGAATCACACAGAATATCCCAAGTTGGAAGGGACCCACAAGGATCATCAAGCCTAACTCCTATTTAGGCACAGGACAACCCTAAGCCACTGTGACTAAGAGCATTGTCCAAGTGCTTCTTAAACTCCACCAGAGTTGGTGCCATGACTGCCTCTCTGGAGCCTGTTCCAATGATCCACCATTCTCTGGGTAAAGAATGCCTTCCTAACATCCAACCTGAACTTCCCTTGGCACAGCTTCATGCCATTTCCCCGGGTCCTGTCACTGGTCACCAGAGAGAAGAGGTCAGCACCCACCCTTCCCTCTCTTGTGAGAAAGTTATAAACTGCAATGAGGTCTCCCATCAGTCTCCTCTTCTCCAGGCTGAACAGACCAAGTGATTTCAGCCTTTCCTCATAAGACTTCCCCTCCAAGCCCTTCACCATCTTAGTGGCCCTCCTCTGCATGCTCTCCAACAATTTCATGTCCCTCTTGTATTGTGGTGCCCAAAACTGCACACAATACTGCAGGTGAGGCCGCACTAGTGCTGAGTAAAATGGGACTACCACCTCTCTTGATTGGCTAGTGATGGAGTGCTTGATGCACGCCAGGGCCCGGTTGCCCCTTTTGGCTGCTGAGGCACACTGCTGACTCATCTTTAACTTACTATCTATTAATACTCCCAGATCCCTCTCTGCAGTGCTGTTTTCTAGTCTCACATTCCCCAGTCTGTAGGTGGTTTTCGGGTTGCCACTACCAAAGTGCAGAACCTGGCACTTGCCCTTGTTAAACTTCATATGATTTGTGACAACCCAGTCCTCTAATCTGTCTAGATCTCTCTGCAGTGCCCCACTGCCTTCATTGGAGTCAATGGCATCCCCCAACTTAGTGTCATTTGCGAACTTACTAGTCCTTCAAGTCCTACATCCAAGTCATTTATAAAGATATTAAATAGTACTGGCCCTCAGATGGATCCCTGAGGTACCACTCATCACCTGTCACCAGCCCAAAGTGTCTCCATTTACCAAAACCCTTTGAGCTCTAGCCTTCAGCCAGCTGTATACCCATCTCATGATTTTCTTATTGAACTGTATGCTCGACATTTTGTCGATTAGGATACTGTGGGAGACAGTATCAAAAGCCTTACTGAAGTCTAAAAAGATGACATCAACTGGTCTCCACTGGTCAACTAGAAGGGTCGTCGTCGTCGTCGTGGCTAGGCTTCGCAAACGAAGATCCGGGGAGGGCTCCACCCACGCTCCTCATCAGCGCCTTATACAAGCGTGCTGATAAAAAGAGGATAGCGGATAGCACCCTCGAGCCTGCGCAATGGATTTTTTTTAGGTGAGACACAGCATGCGCAGAGCTGGACCCACCCTTTAGTCCTAAGGTTCATCTGCCAGGGCCTAGCAAGCTTGGATGCTGGCAGTGAGGTCCTTAGCACGGAGGTTTAACCTCTTAGATGGAAGGCCTTACAGGGCTAAACGAGCTCCATCTGCCCGGGTTTGGAATCAGAGTTGTCCCTCTCCTAGGATGACTGCCAGAAGGCTAATGAGCTCATCCTACCCATCAACTAGAAGGGTAATCTTATCATAAAAGGAAATCAAGTTTGTTAAGCGTGACTTCCCTTTCATAAACCTGTGCTGGCTATGACCAATGACTGCGTTATCTGTCAGATGCTTACTCATAGCTCCCAGAATTATATTCTCCATAATTTTACCCGGCACAGAAGTGAGACTAACAGGCCTGTAGTTCCAAGGGTCATTTCTGTTGCCCTTCTTGAAAATTGGAACCACATTTGCCCACCTCCAGTCAGTTGGGACCTCCCCAGATTCCCAAGAACATTGAAAAATCATTGAGAGAGGACATGCTATGATGTCTGCCAACTGTTTAAGCACACTTGGGTGCTTCTTGTGGCAAACACATACAAGCAAGGCAGGTGGCACACAGAAGGTCGATCTTGGCAGGGGGTGCAAGGTAGTTTGTTATCTTCTGTCGCAAAGAAGGCTGCTTGTGGTGAAGGCAGCTAGGGACTTGCTCTGATCCTACTTCAATATCAAAAGAGATGCAGGGAGAGGCCCTCCTGCTGCAGGGCCTAAGGCAGGAGGGATGACTAGGCTCATGCACACAGAACTGATTAGGTGCCCAGTTCACTGGCATTGCCCCCGGGCACCCAAAAGAAGCTTAAGTGGAACCAAAAGAGAATAAGAACCTGACCAGTGGTGACTGAGACTGAACACTTATGGGATCTGAACAAAAAGCTGCCTTTTCGTATGAACATCCTAACTTCAATTCAGTAGCTGGGTACTGCTTTTTCACAAGTCCGGTGGGAGTCTGTTTGTTGTTGATAACCCCATTCCTGGAGCAGGAGAAAGCAGGCTTCTTGCCACTCCTGCAAATTACCACATCAGCTTTACTCCTCTTTGTGGCTTAGGTAAAATTCAAAGAATCATTTTGTCTCTGCCCCACAAGTCAGGGCACAGATAGAGAAAATCTTGTTCTAGCAACTGAGAGCACAATAAGGAAAATAAGATGCCATTCAGAGGGACCTGGACAGGCTTGAGAAGTGGGCCCAAGAAAACAAAATGAAGTTTAACAAGTCTAAATGTAAGGTCCTGCATCTGGGCAGGAGAAATCTCAGGTACCACTATAGATTGGGTGAGGAACTCATTGATCATAGCCAGGAAGAGAAGGACTTGGGGGTCATGGTGGATGAAAAGATGGATATGAGTCGGCAATGTGTATTTGCGGCTCAGAGAGCCAATCGCATCCTGGGCTGCATTAGGAGAGGTGTGGCCAGCAAATCGAGGGAGGTAATTCTGCCTCTCTACTCTGCCCTGNTACCTTGTCCTGCAGTGGCATAGTTCTAATTAAGGTCTTCCTTCCAAAACCTTTCCCTACCTCCATACGCTTTCTACAATTCACATGCACTCATAAAAAAAGGTACATTTGAAAACCAGAATTTTGTAAAAATCTGAAACAAATCCAGCTCTACTACGTCTCCTCTACTCTGCTGCCATCTCAACAACAAACAGTGTCTCCTCATCAGTGGTAGACCCAGGGTAGAATAGCCCTCCCACTATAAGCAGAGCTTTGAAATAAATTTCTATCATTTAAAGAGAGAAAATAAATTACTTTAAACTGTTTTTCACCAGCCAGGCTCAGTGTGTCATCCAGCTTGTATAAAAATGGATGTTTCTACACAATTACTTGTACTCTGGACTCAACTGCTTCATCTAATAATCAATGCCTCCCACTCATACACGTTTGCTTAAGTTCTTTATCCTCTTCTGCTGGTTAGATTGCAAAAATTACATATGTGGATATGTAGGAGTAGACATACACATATACATCTGGTACGAAGCGTTTATTCTGAATAAATTATTTGGCCCTAAAGGAAATTAATTACCTGAGAAGATAATTCATAACTCTAGAACCTCTGAGAAAAAAACATCAGAGATAATACATGTGACTGAAATGCCTTTTTTCTAGCATTATATCTCAAAGCTCACACAGCTTGCTCAACTAGAAAAGAACAAAATATCTCAGCCATATTTCACTTAATCCACTGAAAAGGCTCATACAATAAGAAGCAGTGTTTTTATTTTCCAGGCAGCTCCACAGACAACTATCTTATTCTCATTTTGGAAAGTGACATCTTCTAAAAAATCCAAGATCTGGAAATATGAGGGCATGGAAAGGGTTTTCCTAATAACAACCACTTTTCTCTACATTCATCCTTGATATGACTTTCATTTACACCAGTATATTAACCCCTCAATGAGACAGTTCTTCCTCTGAATTCAGATACTGAAACACTATATAAGCACTCACCCTGTCTCCAGAGCATGGCTAAACAGCTTGCTTGTAGGCACAGTCCATTTAAAAGAGAGCTGAAAGTGCCAAAAGAAATTACTAAGTTCGTGTTCCAGAAGTTTCACATCAAAGGAACACAATTAGTCAACAGTCACCACGAAGACAAATGCATAAAACAAACAATTTTAATTCAGTTTTGACTATTGTTTTTACTTGCTGAATACTTGATAATGTAAAAGCAGCAAGTGTGCCAGACCTTGTGTATATATTGTGCAAATATATTAATTAGCAGCCAGTCTCTACCTTGAACAGCATCTATATGCTGCAACAGACAAGACAGATCAATGCAAGAGCATGAGGTGAGGAAATGATGCTTGGAGGTTCAATTTCCCAGTACAGGAATGCTGTGTTAGGAACTGAACTCAGCACCTCCATCCCTAATGATGATTGCCAAATTGCTTTCACTGAGGATTTATCTCCAGGAGTCCATAGACCACTACATGGGAGAGCACTCACTCATCCAAAAACAAATCACAGCAGGGTCTGTTGCCCCACCATAAGCCACTAGGCCTAAGGGGAGGCTGAGGAGAGGTTAGTTCGCTCACTGCCACATTCACTCACACAGCCACTCTATGACACCGGTTTCTTGGTTAAAGTTAGACCTGTGAGACTGGAAGGGCTCCAAAAGGGATCCGAAAGGGTTCCGAAAGGGACTACAAAGCCGGGGCGCAGCTGGCTGAGGTCTGGAGGAGTGCTTTGCTACTTGAGGGCCGAAGGAAAGGTGTACGCACCTGCAGACCCTGCGGGTGGCGTTACCGCTTGCTCCTCTCGCTGCCAACGCCGAGCCCTGTAGGGGAAGCGCGGGGAGAGGGCGGGCAGCGGAGCCCTCCCGTCTCGCGACGGCGGCACTAGGCACCTCCAGGCCGGCGGCAGTCACAGAGCCACAACCGGAGGGACTGTTTCTCCGCATTCTCCCTCCGGCCACCTGCACACAAAGTACCTGTTGGCACAGTCCGGGCTTTGGCTCGCCTAAACAATGGCAAAATATTATTCATCCAACAAAAGGCAACTATATTTTTTGATTCTTATTTCCTCTTCTCAGTGACTTATTTTCGGGAGTGGCGGAGGGAGAGGTGCAGCGAGCCCCTCCCGCCGCCGGGGCGGTGGGAGCGCGGCTGGACGCGGCACGAGGGGTCGCAGTGCCATCTCGTGGCCTTCCGGGAGAGTGCAGGCTGGGCGCTGGGCAGTGCTCCCCTCACAGGGTGTGTGCTCTGGAGTGGGACTCGGGAGTCAGATCTGTAACCTGTCCTGTGAAACCAACTTGTGGAACTGTAAATGCTGAGGCTATGCTTATAAAAATGTATGCATAACATGTAATTCTAAAATTCCTGAGCTCTTTTCCTCCATTTCTGATTAAACCTATTGCATTTTCCAGTTCTTTTCATTTATTTTTCTCTATGTTGCATTTTTATGAATAGGTTTTGCTGTTGTCACCTAATGCAAGATTTTTAGGTTTATGTATGTAAAACCAACATATGCTAAGCTCTAAAACACATATAGATGAAAAACACCAGTTTGTGTTGACAAAAAAGTTTCGCTTGTCTTCAGTGGTAAGATGTTTTTATCCCACATTGCCTCCTTGTAGCCAGCATCTTTCCAGGGAAGATAATTTTCTGTATATCCTTCCCCGATTAGAGAAAAGGAAATGTTTACTGCAATCAAGCAATTTCTGAACTAGAAAAGCTGCTCATAGTTTTTAACAAGCAATGTGTATCTTAATCTTCAAACTAAACTTTATTTATTGCCAATGGTAATATCTGTTTAGGGGGGAAAAAAGCACACAAAAAACCCCAAACCAACAAACAAAAAACAAACAAACAACAAAAAAACAAGAACAGGGGAATTTTTTTCCTTTTTTTTTTCCCCCTTTAAAGCCCAAAACCTAATTGCTAAGATTAAGATTATACACTAGCAACAATTAATCACCTTTTGACTATGGTTTTGTGATGGATCAGCAAGCACATATGGGCCTGGAACAAGGAGAATAGTCACAGCTTGAATGTTAGACAGTTGCTTGGGGATAAGAGTAACACAGTAATGCTACTTTCAATGCGGACTGAAGCATATTTTGATGCACCACAGGATATATCTTCAAGGTACAGTCTTTGCCAATTCTGTCACCTCAGGCTTCTTTGTAGTTTGTGAGTTCAGAAGATATGAATTCTTGCCAGCAAACCTGGTTTGGAATACTAAACACTCCTATGCAAACACAATCAACATGACTGAGTTAGGACAAAGCAGAAGCTTGTAGTGTCCAGTGTAACTTCTCCCCATTGCAGCCCTTCAGCTATGGAGACTGCTCCAGGTCCAGCCTTACTTTACTTTTGTACTATCACTTCTTGATCAAGGAAGGGGTGCAGAACCAATTTCATTAAAACACCAAAGATACAGACAAGGTGAGGCACGGCATTAGGCTCTAGTTCATCCTCAGCATCATGGCCACACTGCCGGCTGGTAGGAAAGAACAATATTCATACAAGCATCATGCATTCTTGCTTTTAGTGTTCTCAAAGCATCATGTTCAAGAAACATTGTCAAACTTCCACTTGACAGAAAACTAGGAAAAATATTGGTACCTGCTTATCTGAGCTGACAGTGCCATTGGCAGGCTGATAGGTTTTCCAGCTCCTGAGGAGGTACCCAGCCTACTAATGACCCACACAAACACTCATTCAGTGACTTGCCAAAGCAGTTCATTTGCTGCCCAATAGTCATGTTCATTCAAGATCAGTCATCAGGAAAAAAAAAAATTTGTCTGTCTTTGAAAAATTGATGAAATGATAAAATATAAGGAGCTGGAGGTTTTAATAAACCACCGAAAGGTTCATATGGAAGGAAGGAAAAAAAAATGTGAATCAGAACTTCCTGCAAATTTCCTAGGCAATGAACCCTGATATAATTCAAATTACTCTCCCTGAGAAGCAAGAGCACCTACTACCTCAGAGACAGATTCGTTAAATTCCCCAGAGAGCAAGCACTGAGGTGTACATAACTGCTAACAAGATGGACAGACTGGACTCAGTGTGGGAAGGCAGGCTGCCTGGAATATACCAGCTGCTAAAAAGAAAATATGGCCTGTAATGTACATACTACATCAGGTATTATTAAGGCATTAATGTGGTAAAAACTACTTTGGCCCTTCTTCACCAGGAAACACTGCTTTACCCCAACCAAACATTAAGACTCATCAGACTCATCACCAAAAGAAGAGGGTTTCTCAAGAAAATGTCTGCCTTGGAGATTCCCTTTTTTCACTGAAATATTTTGAATGTAGAGACAGAGAGAGTCAGACTATGCAAGATAGCATTATTATTTATGCTTTCAATTAGCTGAAGGAAAGAACTGATAATCTCATTAAATAAAAACATTGTCACCAGTAAATCTACATACGTATATATAAATATATATGCATAAATGCACAGTAGACAGGCATGCATATATGTAATTCATTTATATTTATGTAGTTTAGATATTGTAGTTGTGCAAACATCTCACTGGCATACTTGATTCACACTGACAGCAAAGACTGCAAGAGCAACACTGTATGGTTAGTGTCCCCATCAAGCTGCAAGGAGTCTCCAGTCCCTGCTCTTTCTTCTTACATGATGCTCTATACTAAGCAGTGTGAAATGCATGATATTGCATGAAATTTGATGTTACACTCTCAGTCACATGCAGAATACAAAATTTTGTTGTTTCTAAGAGTTTTGCACAGTGTCCCCAATGCTAAATTAATTTTGAGAGTTGGGAGCACAGACTGCTACAGGATGAGCTGAAGTACTATTCCTGCTAGTTTAAAGATTAGAACAAACTCATGTTCTCAGTAGATCAATAGAGAAGTGGTCATGTAAGGCACCCTGTCAAGCAAGTTTCACAGACAAGTTATTTGTAGATGATTTTCAAAGACGCATCCGAGGATATAGCGATCTACTCCTTGGCAGTTCACAAATGAAAGACACAAAAATAGCAAGCTAAATTTGTTGACTATGCTATTTGTGGGCCTTATTATCCCCATGGTAATGTCATTCAGATACAGAGATGTACTAGATAGATAGATGTGCAAACCACATATATGTTCATTTATGTACTTGCCCACACTTTAGTATCACAAAATACTTCAAGGTCACTGCAACTATCCTCTTTTAACCAATATGATGTCCTTATAGGAAATACAGGCATCCCCTATAGTCCTTCATCTCACTGAATGCATACATGTCTGAAAGCTTTTCAGGATTAGGGCCAATATGCCATTTTAACAGCAATGTGCAATCACACATGGCAAGTAGATCAGCAACGGAGTGCTAGAATGGCCTTTTGAGCAAGGGGCTGACTCAGCCTCTTCCACAGCCTGTCGTATAGTGTTTGTGGTCCAACTCTGTATCCCCCGTTCTGGTGCACTCTTCCAGTGGTGACAGGTTTCTGGGTGACTGTTCTGTGGCTCATGATCAGCTGGAGGCTGGCAGAAGGAAGTGCAAAGAAGCTCTGCTCTGCAAATAACAGGCTGCAAAGAGAAGCCGACGTGAACAGAGAGTGTAAATAAGATGGGGAGGAGGAGAATGACTGCCAAAAAAAAAAAAAAAAGCTCTAAAGGCCTGGTTTCAGTGCTAAAAAGTCCAAACCCTAGTTTTTCTACCTCTAACTGAATCAAATTCAGTTGCAGCTGATCCCTCTTACTCTGTTCTTTCCCACACATCGATCTCTAAAAAAGGTTATCCCACATCTTTGTGAAGCTTTTAACAAAACGGTAGTGAATATGATTCAAAGCTGGCTGAGAAACACCATTTTCCAAATACCACTACCACACCACTGTCATTCCCACCATACAGAACTGTGTCCTGTGGTTAGTTACACCTTGCTAGAAGGAAATATAGATGAATCAACAATGTTACCTGCAATAATCTAGACTTTCACCTTTTAGGGGTTGT
This sequence comes from Bucco capensis, assembly GCA_013396975.1. Lineage (NCBI taxonomy): Eukaryota > Metazoa > Chordata > Aves > Piciformes > Bucconidae > Bucco > Bucco capensis. The sequence goes on from VWZO01008451.1 coordinate 333,686, forward strand.
TCTTCTTTGAAATTCCCTGAAAATTCTGCTTTTGATTATTTTTTGAAGGAAATGTGCACTATTTATGCAAACAGACTAGAATTGGGTTCTGGAAACAGACACAATGAGAAAATGACAGAATCTACTCTAGTATCATACCAAGCTCTGGAAGATCATTGAGTTGTGACAAATCCCATATACCTCCTTCAGCAGAATTTTCATGTAGTAAGGATCCTAAGCTCTAAGGTGAGATTCTAGTATACCATCTATATAACTAAGAATGTTCTCTCACTTGTTTGGATATTTCCTAGGCTTCTAAAAACCTCCTGGACATATGTTTATGAAAAGCTAAGAAACAGAAATATAGCATAGACTTTGTTTACTTCCCATTACAGACATCTAGAGGAGACCACCTGTTCAACAAATAAGGTCTGGAGAAATGAGCACTACAAGTTCAGCCTGAAATGTTGAAGAGTGGGACACGCAGTGTCACCTTGACTGTGGGAGAAGCTAGTGCAGAGAAACCTGTTATCATGGGAGGAAAGGAGAGAGAATAGCCAAACCTTAAGAGTTTCAGTGGAAAAAGATGCTGTGGAACCAAGTACAGACTTTTTTTTTGTAATGCCAACAAGCAAGTCTGAAGTCCAGAGGCCTCTTTTAGCAGAAACAAAAGCATGTGCCGATTCCAGTGGAGGAGCTAGCAGGAATCACTGTCCTGATCCCCCGGTGACAAAGTTTATGTGCCTCTCATCTTATTAAAACTTTCCTGGCTACCAAACGAAATATTAAGACTTCTTCATATTTTTTTCCTCAAACTCTTCTGGAAAACTATTAGCCTGAAGACACTATCAGTGATGGAACTGGGAATTCAATAGCTCAGAAATCTTACAGATCTAGGCAGTCACACCTTGTTCCATACCCAGATTTCTCTGCACCTACACAGAGACTTAGAAAGTGAAAAGAGAACAAGAGAGCAGGTGAGGATTTAGTGATGTGGTCTGCCACTTTCTTTGCTGGTTTAGTAATTTTGTACTTCTACCTCTTTTAGTGTTGTTCTGCACTTCTGACTGACTGCTAGAAAACTATGCTAAATAAAACACCATTTTTATGACATACTACTTACGCTTCTTTATTGTGACTATTTTTACATGACAACAGATGTCATTCCTAATTTCTATAGCTGTCTTGGATTTCAGGGCTCATATCAACTCCAGAGATGCTTTCTGGTTTTCAGATTGATAAAACAACTCATCAAAATCCCACTTCTACTTCAAGAACCTTCTGAGAGCACAGCAGGCACAAGTACACTGTTTTGCAAGACTGATAGCTAAATAATTTTCAGTGTCCTCTGCTCTTCAGTTTTCCATATAAGCTCTTCATTCTCATTCTTCTATTGCCACAAGAATAAATGAGTGCTCTGAGTAGCCATATATTGATTGTCCAGACAGGGTTTCATCAACCACAGCAAAAGAGAGCACAGTCCTTCAAAATGAACTGTGACTACCCATGCCTAATGCTTAGGTTAGTAGAAGGAAATGGAATTGTAACCCATGCAGAAGGTGACTGCTTCATCTTAGAGCTAGAGAGTAAGAGAAAACATGCCACTGTGTGGATCAAGATAAGATTCGTGAAGATGAAATTCAAGCACCAGGGTAAAAAATCAAGAAAAGACATGATGGAAGATGAGAAGCAGGGCTTGATGCACATGATGAATTTGAGTGTGGATCAGGCTTGCTGGCACAGTCCAAGGTCACAGGACAAGCCCCAGAACACAGCCACCTTTGTTACTATCGATAGGTGGAGAAACCATCTGAAATATTTGGCAAAATCACTTAAAAGAAAGTGGAAATCTCTGGAAGTTTCCACATTCATAGTGCCTATGTCTCATAGACTTGTTTTTCAACCAGGAGATGTTTTCTTCTGGGCATTTTGTTGTTTTTCCTTCCTTATGAAGGTAATGTTACTCTCTTTGTAATTCTCTTCCTTTTGCATATTCTGTCTGCTGAGTCTCCATGAAATACAGCAGGATATAATGAAACCTATTACCGTTTAGAGACAATATTGAGCAGATGAGCAAAAGGTGACAAGTTATCTTTATTGCACTGCTATGTAACTCACTCATGCCAATTAGTCTTTACTGGATTCATTTGGTGTAATAATAAAAGTGCATGACATGGAACACATGAAGCCTATCTCTTAGACACAGTTCAGGAAGTCATTATTATTTTCCTAATAACATTTCAGATAATGTCATGAACATCATTATTAGTAGCATCTCAGGGATGGAGCATATAAATTACTTTGCTTTGAATCCTGTGAAGTTATTCCTAAATTCCTTTTGTTTTGAAGAAAGAGGGATTCAGAAAATAAGGAGGAATGCTATACTGAGTTGATTGCAAGGTGATGGTGTTCATGAATACCACACATTGTGTCAAATGACTCACACATCTGTCAGGTGTGCAGCATTAGCCCACAGAAAGCCTTTTGTACACGTTGTGTCCTATTAAAAAAATGCTTTGTCTCTTGATGTCAATCATGCTGATGGATGGGCCCAAGGTGTTAATGAGTAAGCTTTAAAAAAATATTTATGCTCTGCCAAATCTCTGCATCACGTCAGTAGGCACTAAGCTAGGCAGTTGGAAGTAACAGAATATTTAGAAAGGACAGCTCTTCTTCTGACTCATTAAAAAAAAAGCATGTTTTTAAGCTCTCTCTACCAATTCTCTTGAGCCCTTTGTGGGTTTTTTTATAAACATGATTTAACAACATTGTATCAGTTTACCTAAAACAGATTAACTCCAAGTGACTTTGATACTTCTTCAGTTACACTTGCCTTTACATTTTGCTAAGTGTAAAGTCTAAAATCAATGAGCCAAATTCTTGAGTTACTCCAGATTTTTTTTTTTCTGGGTAACTAAGACAGACATCTTAACACATTCTGTTTAGTACGTGTCATGCAACACTTTCAATTTTATTCTGTCATGGAAATAATATAACACAAGAGTCTCTAACTGTGAGATACCAGAATTGTCGTTTGGGGGGAATCAAGTGTGACTCGCAGTTTCTCAGAATTAAACCCAGAAGAGACTGCTTTGACTGCCCTGTTGGATTTCCTCCAGAGTGGAGCCCAGCAGGCTTCCCACACATCCCTCTACCTACAGTGAACCTCCCAAAGAAGTGTACTGTCTTGCTTTCAAACTGCAGATTGTGGTGCACTCAATTTGTTCTGTTGAATACTGACTCCAACTAAAACCAGTTCTCCCAGGCACAATATATTAAGCTAAACTTCTAGAGACACTAGATCATTTAGACCTTTGTTTGTTCCTCTAAAAAGGATCTACTCGCAATTACCTAAACACTGGAGATCGGAAAAGTGGTGGTAACTTTGGGGGTCATGTGAAATGTCTTTCAGTATAGAATTCCAAATTACTTCAATTTGACCAATTCTATAGCCATCAGAATCTTTCTTTAAAGTTTTCAGGACAAAAAGAACTCTTAAAATAGATTACTTCAATCATTTCATCCAACTGTGAAACTATTAAAGTTATAATGATACACTTTTTTCATTAACTCTGTGCTATACTTGATTTTTCTTTTTTTTTACAGTCCAATGCTGTGGGAAAAAAATCCGTATCACAAAACATATACTGAAATAAAGATTCTGATTAGCTTCAGTATGATATCTAATGGCGCTAGGTTTCTGTAAAATCTTTGACTAAGAGAATCTTAGCTAAACCCAGTATTGGCTTTTTGGCAGTTTTTAGTGAAGCAATGAAATATGTTATATATGATTGGACTGAGACATATATGTCATAACACACAGCACTGTTCAGTGCAGATGTGATCAGAAAGAAATCATGTTTTTAAGAATGCTTAAAGATTATTACATATAGATCACTGATAAAATTTCAAAAAATTGCAGAAAAAGCATTTATAAAATAATTTTTCATTCTTGTGTCTACAACCTCTGTTATCTAGATGCTTTGAATACAGAGATTCAGCCTTAAAAATTATAAAGGGAATGATTTAGAACTGGACACCAAATGTTTTTCTTCCATTCCTGGAAGAAAATTGAGATTTAGAGAAAAATTTCTCAGCTTGATTCTAGATAAAAATAGTCAAAGCCCTGAAAATATCTAAAAAAACCCAGTGAACTAAAAACCTCAGCATAAGTCTATCATAGTGTTTGATCAGTTTATTTGTATTTTAGTTTTTTTCCTGTTATATTTAGTTTAAAATTATAAATAAATCAGCTTTAAAAATTGGAACAGGAGTTTAATTTTTAAATTTAACATAGAGCATTTGACTAACAGTAGACTTATTCCTGGAAGCTGAAAGTAAAAAATTAATTAAAAAATATTTTCCTCTCAGTAGCATCTTGTTTTGGTGAATCATGGTTTTCCAATAAAAAATACATTTTTCACCCTCTCTTCTACAGGCTTCCAAAAAAAGTTCAGGTTTTCAGTCTCATTTTTGTAATATTAGCAGTTCTAATATGTTACCAAATGGAGTAGATTAGTTTTTCCTCTGAAGAGCATATGTTAATGCCAAGCCCTGGCTTGATTGACAGCAATGATGATCAAAGATGCCATCTAAATTGCTTTTCTATTCTTACTGCTAGTATATTTCCCAAAGGACTCAAACCAAAGACTCAAACTACACACCAGCATTAGCAAGACTGAAAAAAGCACTGAAAATGTTTCTGAGCAGATCCTCAACTAGTGAAACTTGGCACTGCTCCACTGACTTCTTGTTTTCACTCCTTCTCCTTCTGTCTCGCTTGCGCTTATGTGTGGGCTGCTGCCCTGCCTTAGACATTTTTTGAGGAACAGACTCACAGCAAACAAAGCAGATAGATTAAACAGGTAGAAACTTTTGAGCAACAACATAAAAATAAAACTAGTTACAAAATAATAGTATTTCTTTGTGCCAGAACACTGGGCTAAATTCTCAGCTGCTATAAACAGGGATATGTATTGCTGGAAGTGTAACTAGACCAACTGACATCAAATTATGATCTCAAATGAGCTACATCAGCTAATGATGATCTTGCCTATTTTATTAATCAAAATTGTATTTAGTGCATGCATGACAGTTTTGCTCTGAGAAGAGATAAGAAATCTGTCTAAAACAAGAGACCTGCTTCTCGCCTTTGTATGTATGGCTAGGCTTCACGAACGANTTTGTAAAATTGTTGTAAACCATCAATAGCACAGCTTTAAACAATAACGGCATAAAACTCATAGGGATGACATAGATGCCAGCAAAAGGAAAAGAGGAATTTCTCAGATTTATGCAAAGATCAGGACTTAATTATGCTTTTTAAAGCTGCAGAATGAGAGTCTGTAACACCAACTGAATAATTCTCTAATTTTTAACTGTACTGAAAAGATGGTATTTTTCTGTTGAGAAAGAGGAAGGGAGATCTCCAAGAACCATGTATCTATGTCACTATGGCTTCAGTACCCAGTCCTTAGCTAAAAACACAACAAAGATTTTCTTTCCTCTCAAACCTGGCTCTTTGTGACTGACAGCAGTGCTGGATTAATGAGGGTAGCTGTTTGTTCTCTTCTCTAACCTGAATTCTAATCACTGGGACAGGTGACTGTGTGCACACATGTAGAGAAAAGAAATTAAAGCTTGTGATGCACAAAATGTGGAAGATTTTGGACCAAAAGTTCTCTGTCACTACACTTATTTTTCTTCTGTCTTCAATCTGATTTCGAAACTAGTTCTTGCACAAGGACATCTTCTGGTTTTGGTCTTTGCTGATTAGAAATTACAAACAAAATTAGTTGAAAGAAAGAAGAAATATTTAAAAAAGAAAAAAAGGAACATACTCTAATGGCTAAGGTAAAGTATACTTTCAAAACCAGCAAATCCTTTAAAAAAAAAAAATACAGGGAAAAAATAAGCACATACTGTTTGACTGTTGGATTTGACTGGACCTTGGGACCCTGCTGCTTGACTCTGAGAATACTGGATGAGGTTCAAACTGAGCAAGAGCTCAGCTAGAGTTTCAGTAAGCCCAGATTCTCCATGATTCAGCATCTTTACTCTAGGCTGAGAGGAAAACCAGGGTGGCAGATCCTGGTTTGGAGAGTACTGAATATGTTATTATAGATGCTGGAGTCAGTTATTTGCAGTTCCAATGGGGTATTTATTTCACATAGAGTCTCTTGGCATGGTCCGCAAGATGAAAGGGATAAGTGTGTTTGTTTTTCCATCAGCATTGAGTGTCTTGGTATCATAGTGCCACAAATATTATCACCAGAAATAAATAGGACTCCGTTTAAAGGGTCCTAAAACAAACTTTAGTCTCATCTTTGGTTCTTGAAGTGTTCAGGAACTTTAGGTTCATCCCAGATGACCAGAAATTCCTTAACAGGAAGAATACAAGGAAGATGCCTCTTATTCATGCACAGAAATGGAATCTGACTCCTCAGCTTGCTGCACTTGAAATGAAGAGACGTGTATGTCATAGAGGTTTGAACCTACTAAATATAGGAGGTAACTTTTGCACAGCAGATGTTTTATCAATAGACAATCTGTATGACAGAGGGATTGAGTCACTTGGACAGAGAAGATCTAATCGCAGTTGGTCATGCTGTAGATACTTTCTACATACTGTGGAAATCCATAAGAATGGTAAAACTCAGAAAAGCAGATGAGCAGAAGGGAAGGAATATATCACTGTGCATATCAGTGGAACTTGGCATTTTACTGGGCTACAGTGGAAACAATTTTGTTCATCACAATGTTTTGGGACAGGTAACAGACAGCTACTGAGCTCTGTTGCAACTGGTTCTGTAATAATGAGCTTAGAAAATTAAACACTAGTAATTGAAATGCACCAAGGGGATGCAGGGTATTTTCTACAGACCAATGTTTTCTAAGGCAAATATGATATCATTCAGTTTAACTTTGCAATTCTGAGTAGGAAAGTAAACTGAATTTTGAGATAACTGAATTTTGAGTGGTGGGAATAGACTGGATGTAAGGAAACCAAAAGTAGCTGGTTAAAACTATTACAGTAGGATAGCCTTCAACTGTTGAACAAGGTGTTTTGATAGAGCAAAAACATTAAGCACAGCACCAGGCCAGATAAGGGTTAAGGAAGTAAAAGTTGCAAAAAGGCATATCTATGAGAAGGCTCTAATATAACCAGTGGCCACACCTGAGAGATTAAGTTAGAAGGCCAAAGGACCTCAGTGGTAAAAAATTCATCTAGAACAGTGGTAGGTATCCCATGGGGTTTATGGCAGAAGGAGTGAAAAATAAGTCTCCCAATAGCCATGTAAATGATTTAATCTTTCCCCAAAGATCTACAATTAGTAACCCTTGATAATAAGCTATGAAGTTTATATTGATGCTCTTGGCACATCTTATCTACCTAGCATTAGCTACAGTTACTTTTGTTTAGTAATAAAGTTGCCACCTTCAGATTTGAAGCAGGCTTCTGATCAAGTCCAAAACAGTGTTGGGTTCATAGAAAGGGAATTAGAGTGGCTGTTCTAAAAATACATTCATCAAAAGAAACATTACCAGTGCTATTTAAATGTAAGTAGATAAAAGAGAAAAATATCAATATACAGAGCAGAGATAGAAAGCAGAAGACAAAATCTAGCCAGTCTAAAACAGAGATGACATCACTGGAAGGTTAATGGTACCTAACTAAAGATAAAAAAAGCTGAAGAACGTGATACAGAAAAGTCATCGAGAATTCAACAAGTCCTTATATCATTAGAGGAGTTAAAAAATTGAGTATGGGTTTAAAAATCAATTGGCTCTTTTCAATAGAAACCAATGTTAAATAAAAGAGAATGAAAATCCCAATATCTCCCAAAAAGCAAAAGCGGTGACAAAACTTATGCATATAACTGCAGAGATAACTGGGTAGGAGATCCAATAATGGAAAAAATATATTTGGGCTTTTTATGAAATTATCAAGATGGATCAGTGAGCTGTTTAAACAGTGTTTATAGCTTCTTAGCATTTCTAGTAAATGCATGTGGGGGTTTTAGGTTATTTTATTACTGCATCATTAGTGAGAATCAGACATTCTCATATTAAGTCACACTTTTAAAAGACCAACAGTTTTTCTTTTCCACCTATTTCACTTTTGCCTAATGCTAGCTATGCATGACATCATTGTTTTGTCACTGAAAACACTATTCGTACTTTTGGTTACATGGCCAGACACTCACAGCTCCCCTGGGCAATCCAGCCTCTCTATCTTGATGACTTCTTTTAACTGAGGCAAATACAAAATAACACACAAATCAGACCAAAATTAACCCAAAAATTCATGTTTGTCCAATAAATGTTATAACAATAACTACGCTATAAGATAGTTCTCTTGATTTTTTTGTAATCACTGTGGTTCTGCATTCACCTCTTTAATTATTTGTAAAAGGTAGTAACTTACAATGGCATTCCTTAATCAAATGTCAGGTTCAGCATGTTCTAATGTGTTATATTTTAATAGCAATCAAGACAGTTCATAGAAGACATGGAAAGGAAAAGTAGTGATTGGTGAAGAAAAAAGTCAGGAATAGAAATCTCAGACTACTGAAGGGCAAAGGTTACCTCTCACTGGAAACTATTCTTCCTGAGCTGGTATGTGCCTGCAGAAAATAAAGAAAAGAAAAATTATTATTAATGAGGCCTCCATGAGAGAATGGTATTTGCAGGCATTAAGAAATCAGCCAGCAGAGGAGAAAAGCATGAAGTGATTCCAAACAAATGAAGTCTGAGCTGTACTCAGCTGCTCTATTTTTTTTTTCCAAGGAGGAAGAAGCAATCTTGGAGCGAACAGAGATTTATCAGTCATCAGAGATTTAACAGAAAGAAATAGCTGTAAGACTTTTTTGCAATAACCACAGAAAGAAAAACTGTATTTAGACTTGCCAGGCATCTGGGCTTGATTCAGACTGTTGAGGTTACAGGGTGTTTCTCTTGAGGGACTGCAGTGCAGCCTGAACCAGTTTTGCATGGGTCACCACAGATGCCACACGTTTTATGAATATTTTGTTCTACTATACAGGAAATTTCAGGTAATACCCAGGTTTCTTGGCATTTTTGGACCCTGTATCTAGCCAGAAATGGTAGTCACGGCACTCAGTGAAGTATATATCCTTGGTACAGATATTGTAAGTTTTGGGGTAACAGTGGAATAGGGTCAGACTGGTAAAACTGCCAAGTCTTAGCGCATAATGCAGCATGCCAGAAATAGTCTCAGAAATTACTGGATTTGCACTCGCATCACAGAACGATGACTCCTTGATTCTTTCTTGCCCTGTGTGATACTCAGCAAACTCAGGAATGAATGATGGCTCTTTCCCACCCACTTTGCCTTCGCTGGCTGATGGGGACATGCGTGTACTCTTGAATTGTAGCCACCCTGTAAGAACACTGTCAGGCTCTGTGAACAAAAATAGAACATCGTAAATTGTATTTGTGTAAGAGTGACTGAATCATCACTGGTATCAGTAGATATGGGAACTCATAGCCTATAAAACTCTAATAGCTTCTCTTCATTCTACTGTTCTTGGCATTATTCATATACACACAATTTGTCATTAAAAATATCTGCTGATTCCAAGGTATTTTTAGGATCTGAAATGACCTCCCAATAGATACACTTTTCGTGATGAATTCAGGTTAATCTTCAGAAGAACTTCATGAGCTTCATGAGTTCATATCTCTGAAGACAATTCATTTCAGCAGACTCTTCTCAGACTCTTCATCTCAAACTTATGTAGCCTATGGATTTTCTGAGATGTTTAGATTGCTTTCAGTTCCTCATTGTCTCTGAACCATCATTTTTAATTATTTATCAATTTGTCCCTACTCTTTCTCTCTTAGAGAGCTGCTTGTGAGCATAGATAAGGCATCCATTATTCTAACATGCTGCTGCACAGCATCAGACAATCTCATTGCTTCAAAAACTGGTTTCATTGCCAGTACCCGCTTGCCCAAAAGATTTAACCAACAAATTTCTCTCAAAATTCTTTAATTCATTCACCTATGGTAGCCTCACTTCTCATGTGATAGCTTTGAGCAAGCTTGAGCAGACAATATCAAATAAAGATAGAATTACTACCTGAGCTATTAAGTTAAAAGAAAAGCTTTATTGTAATGCACAAAAGGGTTGTTATTTCTAATCTGTTACTACAAATGTGGTTTGCAGTTAGAAATATTTGTTTCAGAAGGATAAACTTCTGTGAGCTCATTTTAGAATTTTTCTTGATGTATCCTTCCCACTGCTTTAATTCTCCTTTATAGCAGAATCACAAGGTAAACATTCATAATCAGATTACATGACCCAGTGATTCTAAATATCACCTGATTACTTCATTTCCCAGGCTCAGAGTATACAATGACATTCTTCAAAACTAATTGAAAAGTACAGATAGAAATATAGTGATACTTAAGAGGGGGGATACCTATACTGGAAAACATCCTGAAAAACAATTTTCTAAAAGATATATCAAAATGATTAGGCTGCCTCTCAGATATCAAGGAATAGGTCAATTACTATATCTTGATGTTTTAACATAAAATGTGCAACTAATGCACACTGGAGTTACACTGCACTGGAACAACACTATGGACCAGAACCAATTCTTAGTTTCTGAACTGATTCATAAACATTTTCATTGCTGTGCTTATAAAAAAAAAAAAGATACAGTGGAGATGATGGTCAAGCATTCAAGATGGGGGATGAAATGCTTTAAAAGTTTTGAGTTTCCATTCTCACCTTTGCCTGAAGTCTGTCACATTACACTGGACAGGTTGGTGGTGCACGCTGTGTAATATTGTAATGAACTTTATGGGACAGGACAGTTAATTTTTTAATTAAACTACACTTCACTTTGGAAAACCAATATGAAAAAATACAGCATAATTGGCTGAAAGGAGCAATAGCCTTTGAGTCGTCGTCGTGGCTAGGCTTCGCGAACGAAGATCCAGGGAGGGCTCCATCCACACTCCTCATCAGCGCCTTTTCCAAGTGCGCTGATAAAAAGAGGATAGCGGATAGCACCCTCGAGCCTGCGCTATGGATTCTTTTTTTAGGTGAGACACAGCATGCGCAGAGCTGGACCCACCCTTTAGTCCTAAGGTTCATCTGCCAGGGCCTAGCAAGCTTGGACGCTGGCAGCGAGGTCCTTAGGACAGAGGTTTAACCTCTTAGATGGAAGGCGTTACAGGGCTAAACGAGCTCCATCTGCCCGGGTTTGGAATCAGAGTTGTCCTTCTCCTAGGATGACTGCCAGAAGGCTACTGAGCTCATCCTACCCATACAAGGATTATAGGAACATGGGTATCACTCCCCACACTTTCCCGTGGGCAATGAGTTTAATGCTCCCTCTGCTGTCGGCACAGTTATTGCACCAGGGGCCACAGGAGACCCCAAGTGATTTTCAGACTGTGCCTGAGCCTTTGAGTAAGACAAAGACTATTACACTCCAGGGTTAAAATACTAATAAAAGTTCAATTAAAGTCTAGAAAAGTCTAAATCAGTCTTTGGAGTTTTTCCTCATTTGCACTTAAGAAATGTCACAAAAGAAGCTTTAGTAGGATACTACAGAAGAATATAAACGAAATGTAAAAGGAACTCTTAATTTTTGCTTTAAAACATCGCGCTTACACATTCCAGGAAAAAAATACTGAACAAACTTCTGCCTCTGTATTTTGAAATCTGCATTTTTGAGAAATAAATTACCCAACATCAAATATATATAAATCAGACTAATATCAAAAGACAATGTCAAATTCAGGCCTGAGGCAAAAAAGTGTGGTTCCACTTCTGCCAATAGACTGTTTCGAAATTGGTATACAGATATTTTTATAGACTACCAAGATAATTTTTGAGCACACTTAGAGCGGTGAATACACTCCCTAACAAAATGTTCTCTTTGAATACCTCCATTGATATACAAGGAGTGGGCAGCTCATACTGCTAGGTGAATGTGATACGAATTACTTTAAGACACAGTGACTCTGAAATTATCATCAATTAAAGTTGCCAAATTAAGTAAGAGAAAATAGTGGACAAGATATGGAGGCGGGAGTTATGGAGATAGTTACTACTAAAAATACAGACAAAGCTATAAAGGCATCATGACAGTACCAATGATTTGCTTATTATTCAGCATCTATTAAAATATCAGCTTTTTAAGAACTTACATTCTCTTTGTTTTCTAGATCTAATAGTTGGTAAATCATGTTTCTACTGGTCCTAGTACTGAATGGCTTCATTTAATGTTACATTTCTAATGCGACAGTGCTAAAGAAAATCATTGTTAAGCAAATTATTACTTTGCAAATTATATCTTATATATACATATACTGACAATATGAATTTTGTCAACCTGAAGTGGTTTAGAGTCTATCCATTTAAGCATCTCTTGAAGATTATGGAACTAATCAAATCCACAACAGTCAATACTTTTACTAGACAACTAGATTTCTTAATCAGAGTTCATCATGTGTTTCTTATGCCACTCTGTTAAGGACAAATATAAATTTGGATTCATTTGAATGGTTTTTGCCCTTTCAAGGTGTTTCCTCTGCTATAAAAAAAAATCCTTAAAAAAAAAAAAGGAACATTTTTTTCAACAGTTTATTTGCAGAAAACTCTTTACTGATTAGTGTCACAAAGTGGTTTTAAAATAATTGCCTAGAGACTTGAGATAAAAAATATGCCCAAATTTTTACAATCTCAAGATTCAAAACAGTAAGCTTCTTGGGGCAGAGACCATCAAAAGATTCTATTTGTACATGGTGCTTAGCACAGCAAGACCTCAGTTTTTGACTGCAGCCCCTGAGTGCTACTGTAATAGAAATAATAAACGATAATAATAAAAGTCTGCTTAACTTGACAGGCAATTTTTGAAATAATGAGTCATCAAGGAAACTAATTTTTTCCCAATAAGCAATTCAGCCATTTTCTCTCATCACAGATAATATACATCTCTCTCCTATGCTGTTTGTAGAAATTCTGTAGATGTGCTGTGTCTTCTCATGAGAAAATTGGTTCATGAAATGGAACAATTTTTCTCAGACTCATGATTTCTTTATTGAGGGCCAAATTGAGCCTGTGTTCAATTGCCCATGCCTAGGACTGCAAGTAGTTACAGCACCTCCAGAGCAAGCCAGGGAAGAAACTGTGACTCTCCGAGTTCCAGCCCCTTTCTCAGCCTCAGCTGCCTACTTGCTCCAGAAAGAAAGCTGCCAATGCTCTACAGTATAGACTATTTACCACCTTTGCCAGCTCAGCTCAACTCACTGCCATGCTTAGGGGCAAGAGCCAAGATTATTTTCATATCCTCCTCATGTCTGCAGAGGACTTGAAAAAGAAATGAGTTCTAAATGAAAGACCTTTATTCTCCATCCTACGGCAAACTCAGAATCTATGGAGGACATGTGGAGACTTAGCATTTCAGTAAGGACAAATCTAGGCATAAATCTGACCCCTTCATTGTCAGCTAACAGCACGTGGTTAAGTAAAAAAATCCCCAAACATGGAAAAGTTAAAGCCTTCTTATACCTAACCAAAACAATCCTAAAATGTTATTTTTAAAATAATTTCTCCTTGACTTGAGACACCACCTGTAAAACCTTAAGGCCAATATATGGGTCTTAACCATACAATGTCATGTTGGCATGCTTGGCATATTTCTCTAACAATATTCTACAGTGAAGCAATAATGTTTATAGTCTCTTCTTTCAGAGATTTTAAAGTTGCCAGGGGCAACTGAAGTGCCTCTGATTGCCTTTATTTGCTATGTGGATCCATATTAATGACTAAATATAATAGCCAGATGATTTGAGCTCTCTCAAAAAAAAATCACCTCTGATTTTGGATCAAAGACATGTTTAACAATATCCACAGTCCTCATGCGTCCACACCACACAATTTGATGTACTCATCATCAATCATATGCCTTATGATTAATTTGAGTCGTTATGAGTAATGTCTATCACTGCAGTCCTGGCATGAATAATTACTGTTCTGCACCCTGCTGTGATAACTCATTTCTGACAAAGATCTGCAATTTGATATCTGCATAAGAATAAAGATGAAACAGGAATAGTTTATTAGAATGGTATAGTCTGTACAAAATTTTTGCAGTAAACTTTTTTACATCCTAGGAATAACTACTTCAAAGAAAAACATGTGAAACAGACTTCAAGAGCTTGGAGATATTGTCTTTACAATTACCCCTGGATCTTTTCCATCAACATGTGGGATTTGTATATCAAAAATAGTAATGGGAATTTTAGAGCCTGCTGGTTTCCTGGAGACTTGTACTGCAAATAACAATCACAGAATCAAAGACAGGTCGTTCTGAGGAAGACAGAACAACAACAGCAGAATTAAAAGGTGGAATTTAACACAAAAAGTCCTGTTAAATATAGAGATTATGAGTCAGACTGGAGGAAGAATGGACAACAAGACAGAGGAGCTGGAAAGCTAGTGAACAGAGCTGGTACCTGCAAACCAAAGTTCAAAGTGTGATCTACATGGGCAAAGAAATTATCTTTGGCCAGAGCCGCAGTTTGAATGGAACCAAAAGGTTTCACCATTGTGTGTCATCAACAAGTTCCTCTTTTGGGAACATTAGTGGTGCTGCCTTGAGCAACAGCCCTGGTGAGAGCAGCACCGTGGCTCACACAGCAGAGTGAGAGCAAGTTGACACAGACCCTGTTTGTGTCTATCATTAAGTCAAACAAGACCAAAACCCTCAAGTTCTCCATCTTCCAGGCAGGTGTTCAAGGCACTAGAAAGCTATTTTTATTCTAACTCGAAGAACATATAAGTATGATATGTGAAATGAAAAAAACTAACAGAAGAGACTGAGAAGTTCTCTATTTCAAAATACCCTACAGTCTGGCAATTGAGTTTCTCCTTACCAATGAAATTAAAAAGACTTATATTTTCTAGTCTTCCAACAGCAGAAGAGGGATTTGAGCCCAGGTTTTCCACAGGCTGTATGAGAGCCCTTACTAGTGTGCAACTGAGTAAAGCAGACAGTGCCTTCTGCTGTGTGAATCTAGACTTTGAAGCCATAACAAGACATTCTGGCAGTTAGGGCAGGATGTCAGTTTAATACCACCCTGCCTTCTTTCCACATGCACTTGTGATGAAAGAGTAGCAAAAAAATAAGTGGTAAAAGCTTTTTACCTTTACTGTCACAAACGGCTACTCAGAAAGTCAGCATATGGGCCTCTTGCCCCAGCCTTGCTAGTTTTACTTCCCCCCTCCCTTTCTTCCTACTGAAACTGCAGTTCATCAGCTCTTCTAAAACTTGAATAGACCAAGCTGTTTTAAACACATCTTCTAGTGATTCAGCCTTAGTATCATGGCTCTGGTACAAATTCTGCCTACAACTGTTAAGGAAAGACAGTTTCCATCTTTCTTGGCGTGCCTCTACAACAGCATCCCTTCCCCACCCCCACCCAAAAAAACCACTGCCTGCTTCAACCTTCTTTTCTAAGATATGAACTTTTATACTAGACTTAATTCTTCATTTCAGGTCTTGTAAAATAAGCCTTATTTTCAAACAGTAAGCAGGTATCCCTTTGCAGTTACTGTCTAATCCACTGTTTTTCTAAAAAACCTTGCATGTCTTCTATAGGGACATATTTCTTGCCACACTTGCATTTCTGACTGATTTCCCTAATAGCTTCACTTTAATTACATGTGTTAGTATTACTAGTATTAAATGTGTATTATTGTATTGTACTTTATATAGATATCTTTTACTTATTCTTCACATAAGGGTAAGCAAAACTATAGATATATGCCTGAGTTTGCAGACTCTGAAACAGCAGCAAGCAATAGCACCTGTTCTTATGATCTTGGCAGAGCATCATTTCTGAGGCCTGAAGATGAATTATTGTATTTACGGGTTGAATTTTTTCATTCAAGAAACTTTTGGAAAATAACTAGAGTAAGAATCTTTTCCATATTTCTACAGCTTCCCATGAACTCAGATAAAGGTCTTGAAAAGAACAAAGATGTCTATATTTCATGACCTATCAGCAGATTTTAAGGTCAAAAAAGACCAATAGGTCACTTGATGTGTTCTTTTACCTCACAGCCCAATAAAGGTACATTTGCATTGAGGTAATTACTTTTGTAATTAGACAACTCCCTGCAACAATTTGCATGAGTCATCCTTCCTGTTAAATATATCTTCTCCTTTCTGAATTAAATTTGTCTGACTTCAACTTCTAATCATAATTTTGCCATTGCTTTCTCAGATTTTGCTTCACTCCATGAAGTTATTCACAATAAAAGTCACTGCTTAGTTTTCTTACTGATATGTACACTATTTTATCTTACTGTCCAGCATTTATTCCATCTGTTTAATCCTGCTGGTGTCCCTTTCCTCTATTTAAACAAGTATTTCTGTAAATGGCACTGTTATTTCTATGCTGCTACTGCTAATGCTTTAACTGATAAAACTGCACTTGCCTTTTCATGTCTGCTCAAGTCAGTGGTTATGCTGTGATTAGCTGAGTCTTCCTTACCATCGTTAATCCAAACAGGAGAATCCAATCCTCATTTTACTACCTCCACCCATTCACAGCTCAGAATAGCCTGGATTCAGATAAGTTTCCAGGTGCTCTGCAAGAATAAGAAAGCAGTTTTAAGCAAGGTTCAAGAAACACATGTCATAGTTGTGAAGGGGTAAAAACAACTAACTCAAGGTGTTTAGCTTGTTGGACCTCTCCTGCACAAGCTACTGAAATGATGATTTTTGTGGAAAAAGTATCATACTGCACAAAAACGAAGTGGTAAGTTACTTTTTTAACTAGTTTTACATCCAAGTAAAGAGAAAAGAAAAGATTTACAGAGTCACACTAGGGAATTAGCCTTAATGTAAGTAGAGCTATGTTTCTTTGATAACAGACATAGCTGATAAATTTTCTATGATATAAAAGGCTTAGATATTTTTAATTCCCTATTTTACTTGTGCACATGCATCCTTCAGCTTTCAGATCTAAAATTGTCATTTTTCTTCCCTGTTTATTCACTATACAAATGAGGGAATGACTATGGCCCAATTAATAAAATATTAAATTCAAATTTTAAGAGATTGAAAACGCAAAGAGTTTTCAGTTCCCAGATCATGAATATCAACATAGCTCTTTACTTCAGTGTAAAAATTTGAGTTCAAAATACAGACAAAATTTCCCATCCCATGAATAAATTACTATTTGGAATGGAAGAAAGAGGAATAATCATTGGGTTACCAGTTCAGTAGCCCCGTATCACACTACCACATTTGAATTCAGAAAATAGCAGTGATATGTTTGAAGTAGGTATGCACTTTTGTTGTGTGATCACTAATTACAACAATTCCAAGTATGTTTGATAGCTTTAATTAAAAAAAATGAGACCAAAAATAAGAACAACTTCATCACATAAGTATTCTTTAACAAATTTCAACTATTAATGAAAAATATATTTAGTTTGAATAGGTTTTGTATTCTTGTAGCGCTTGCACCTTCAGTCTCCTGAATTGTTATAATTGAGTTTCTCACTACTGGTAGGCACAGGGGAGCTTCAGCTCGGAAGTCTGATCAGCTGAGTGTTGGAGAGGTCCAAATCTCCTCACCATAGACCAGATTTCTGGTTTTTCAGATCCTCCCCATAATTCAGGGATGTTACTTTGGCAAAGTGAAGTTTGTTCATTTGTTTCCATTTTCTTCATTCCAGCACAGAAATGAAGCAAAGAGAGAATCAGATGCATCAGTAGGTTTTGCCACAGGGAAGGATTTTCTAGTGCTGATTCTGTATTGATCCAGAACTTTAAAGTTTAAAAAAAAAAACCCTCAGTGAAACAGTTTCCTTAAATTTCTTGCCAGTCCACAGTTGCTGCCTGACTGCTCATTTTCCACACTTCTCAGCACAGGCAATGATACACTGGATGATTTCAAGGAGCAATATTGTAAATTTGAACTACATGCAGGCAGAGGGGTAAGTGACTTCTGTCACCTTAGGATGAATATCATGCATGTGAAAGAGCCTCTTGAGGTACATACAGGAAAGAACCAGAATAGCTCAGTATAAACCCAACATAACAAATATTTCTTTAATTTCTGTGTTAAAAGACTGAAGGCTTAATTGATTCTGTCTAAATTTAAGACTCTAAGGGAGGTTCCTAGGAGGGGTTTGGGATGAATCTGAACAGTCAGACATGGTTGCACCAGCAGTCTGTACTGCAGGAAGTCCCCCCAGGCTTCACTGTTGTTCTCCTTGCTCCTGGATTTACTTGGAAAGGAAAAGTACGTAGGCAGGAGGGAAACATGGTGGCATCCAGCCAGGGCACTGAACTAAATAAATAAAGGACCAAGACCTTGGGATATCTCACTGCCCTCCTACAGTTTGGACATAACTTCGCTTAACCTAGTGTCTCATAGCCAAGCAAGAGAGAGGAGTACCTGGAGGTGGTATTCTGATCTGATCTCTCTGTGGTCCAGCTCTTGGAAAATCTGCAACAGTAAAGGAACTTTACCCTTTACCTTTCAAAAGTGACTGCTAGCACTCATACTAGAACCAATGGTGCTTTCTTTCATTGTAAAAGAAAACTGAAAAGCAAAAAATTTTGTTCAGCTGTTTCAATCACTGTTTTAATGTACCCTGAAAATTACACATGCGTGTATGTGTGTGTGTGTAGATACCTTTATATTTACATATAAATATATATCTACACAATATCTTGTTTCTATCTATACAATATCTTAAATAGAACATAGGCCGTTCAGACATCTTAGCTTTTAGTCAAAATCAGGAAGACATTTTGGTTGTTCTAACAGGGAAACAAGTCCTTTGGAAAACTTTATCCATGATAATGTGTTTGATATTAAACATTTACTTGCAGGCAATGCATTTCTATTTTTAATATGTACTTGAGATTTTTTTAAGATTTTTTATTCTCTCTAACACGAATTTTCACATTCAGATTATTTTGTGGAAAACTAACCAGTCCAAGGCTAGCTGCAACAAACTGTGGCTCTTAAAGTGCAATCTCTGAATTGTTGCAATGGTAACTAAGACTTAATTTCAGGAAACTATTGATTTTTTTCCTCAGTTCTTCCTATAATCTGGCAAGGTGCCATATCTTTCAATGGAAAGTAGTAAACATGAACGAAATCTTAGATATTCCTAAACACTGAAATTTAAACATATGCAGTCAGATCAGAGGAACGAGAAACCTAACTCTAACTAATTTCATCTGAGTTTATTCCAAGCCTGTAACTTTCACTCTAGCCTGGTCTCTGTGGCAGAATCTAGCACCTAGTAATTCTTTCCTTACAGTCAGCTCTACATACCTTTCCTTTATTACTTTATATTTTCTTTAGTCTCTCCTTTCCACCTGACCCCCATTTCTAGAAGTGTTCACTCCTAAAAGAATGTGTAACACATGAGCATTGAAAAAAGCTGGATTTGGTTTTCAAATTAATCTTGTGAGGATTCAGTAATTGCTGCAAAACAAATCATTATTAATTGATCTGTACAATAGAACAAGCTTTGGTACTTTCTTTTGTAGTTCTCTTGTTCTGCACCTACAGCTTAGTATTTTAAGGTCTTAACGCCTACACCTTTTAATTTTGCTATGAAATGTTCTGCAACTTCACTTTTCTGTTATCGCTTTGTGTTTTGCAGGCAGAGTATTGATTTAATTTACAAGCATACCAGTTTTCTACAGCTACAGTACTTCATTTTGCATCCTTTTTATATGAATGTCTCAATCTCTAGAAAATTGAAATGCCATACTAGTAATACCTGCTTTTACTTAATATGTCAAAAACGTAGTTTTATAACCGAGTATAAAAAGACATTCTGATTATTGACATTTAACTGTGAAGAATATGAGACTGCCATTATTTACAAGTGGTTTATTACTTTCTTTTATGAATAGGTTTAAAGAACTTTGTTAATTATATGCTGTATGAGCGCAAAAAAAAGCCTTTACTTATACATTTTAAATGCCCCTTTCTCTATATAATTACCTTTAAAGTAAGATGAGCATTGCTGCATTGCGTTAAATTTATACTCTGATATGTTCTCTGAATGCACTATAAATGCAGAGGTTCTTTCTTAATAGAATTTCACTTTTCTCATCTAGAGTTTCAATATTTCAGGTCTTTTCATTTGATTATACATGCAAATCACTTGGGACACCTAATATACTTATCTAAAAATTACTCACTCCTGTATAATGAATTTAACAATCTCATCTACAGCAAATAAGACTCAAAACTGTTCTCAGTTCCTCCACAGAATTCCTCTATTTCTCTTGAATACAGATCCTGCCACCCAACCAAACTGTGATCAGTGCACTCTAAGGTCATGGGAAGATTAACGCTCACATAAAATACAAAAAGTTTAAGCCACCTCTGGACATTGTACGTGTCCTGGTTTAGGGAGGGTCATGTGTACAGCCCTGATTCCTATGCACGACTGAGTTAGCTTAAGCTGGAAAAAAATACCACCAGGAGAATATCACTATCAAGGCATCTGTGGTATCAGATAGTCACAGCCATGCTCCTTCATTCTACCTCTGCTAAAGAGACTTTGAGGTGAGATGTTGCCGGTTTCCCCCTTGTAGGAAGACGCCCAGGTGAGGCAGGAGCGGTATGCAGGCAATGAGTAGTGTGACACAGCAGCTACTGGGAACATCACTAGGTTAGTAAGGAAGGTAACCTTCCGGCAGGATTGGAAACAAAAAAAACCAAACAAACAACTAAGGCCCTAAGTAGCTTTAATAAAGATTTGGGGAATTAATACAGTTTCAGAGTAAATGTAAGTATAATCTTACACATCTGTCTTATTACTAGCACTGTTTAACTGGCCAGGTATATGTACAGTCATTTTTGCCACCCTTGCTCTAAGAAAGATTTCAGTCCCCAGTATTAGTGAACATACACCCTGTGTAAAATATTCCACAGAAGCAGAATTATATTACAAACCAATGAAAGTCAAACTGTAATGGTACCATGGTTATCTACAGTTAAGGTCTGCAAACCCTGGAACAGAAAATTAGAAGCAAAGTGCTGAGATAAAGATATAAACTAACAGAGTCTTGGAATATTTCCCACTGGAGTATCACATAAGTAAAAAAGCATTTCAAGGGAGTCTACCTCTAGATAAATGTACAAGCAAGTAATAAGACTAGGGTAAAAATCTGAATTTAGTTCCAGACTGCGAAAATTTTAAGAATAGCTAGATCCAAAAAATCCTGGGCAGAAAAATGTTTGGTGCTCATAACATGTGAAAATGGGAAAAATAGCAATCCAACTGACATTCCTCTGTACAATTTTTCTTGTGCTGTATAATATGACACTCTTAAATTCCATTGTTCCTAAGGTCCACATATTACATAAAATCTTTTTCTTCTTTTGACTTTCTTTGTAAAAAGTTTCCAAACTTCGTTTGATGAAAAAAATCTCAAAACATTTTTAAAGCATATCTTCTGAGATATCAGCAAAAAAAGGAATAAAAAATCCAAGTATTTTGTATGTATAAATATACAAATATCAGTTGTACTTCATTATTTTCAGAAACTATGTCATGATTCATAATTTTAGAAAAGACTAGCTGGTCACACTAATATTTAAAGTCAACAGGTTAATATTTCACATCTTAGTCTGCCTGTTTCATACACAAATGCTACTACAAAATTTATGGGATATAAAGTGTCCATTCTTGCCTTCAGATATATATAAAGACAACAGAGACTCACTTCTATTTCATATTTCCAAAAATAAAATTTAGCTAAGGATACGATAATGATGAAAAGTTCAAGTCCAGGACAGAAAAGAGTAAGAAACAGTAATCAATTCTCAATAATTTTATGACTCCTTGTGGTACCACTGAATACTGTACTCTGAATATTGTTTCAGTATTCCATATTATACTAGCTACTTCAAAAACAAATTGTTTTTATTGTCAGGAGGTTTAAAGCATATTAAGCAAGATACTGCTATATATGCTCCTAACTGGTCCTTCTATATTCTTTGCAGCAAATTTCAAACATAATGAGGAACTAGATCTTCCAGTTAACTCATGCCTCCAGGCTCCAGCTGCCATCTATGCTACTGCTCTACTATTTCTCCAGAATTTTTTATCCTTTGTGTTATATTATATGCTAAAGAACAATTGTTGGTTGCCCTGTCAGATATACTCTTCAGTAAATCATAATAATGTAAATTGCTCAAATTTGCAACTGTGAAAAAATAAACCTTTGCTTAGCAAGAATGAAGTTAGTGTTAATAGCTCAGCATCATTCAATACTTTAAGATAAATGTTTAACTTCTAATCTATTTATAAATGTATGTATTCTATAGGAGAACATAGTCACTTTCAAAAGAAAGCCTAATACAAAGGCAAGTGTTCTGTAAAATAATTTGGAAAAATACCATCCACAGACAACAGCCCGGTCTGTGGCCTATCAGCCAACATCAGAGTACAGGACTTCCTACATTCTTTTCATTTATCTCTTATTGTCAACATTTAGCCCATAACTGAAGCTAAGCTACAGCAGTTGCTCTATCACCCAATGACCTCTCCTCATCAGAGAGGGGGAATTGGGAAAAAGGGGAAAAAAATGGGTTGAAGTGAAAACATATTTAATAAAACTAATACCAACAGTAATATAAAGTATACAAAGTTATACTCACCCTAGTGAATGTACAGCAGTCACCAGACAGAGGAAGGCCAAGCAACAGCAAACTCAAGCAAAAAAACCTATCTTTAACAAACTTCCCCTTTTATACTGACTATTACGTTTATGGTATGGAATACACCTGTAGCCAACTCAGGTCAGTTGTCCTGGCTGACTCCAAACTGCTAATATCCTGCAGCCCATGGCTGGCCTAAGATTCTGTTCCAGCAAAACCAGGATGCTTTTTAAAAAATATTTGGAATGCGGCTCTTTATTTTCATTTTTTGCAATTAGCTTGTCACTTTTCCTGATGGTTGATTGAGCTTCGTGCTTGATGGATCAAGTGGATGTGTTGGATCTATTGTACACGTGTAGTTTGACTTATCCCTAAAAGCACAGGCTAGTTTGTCCTCAAAGTCCATATGAACAGCAGGATACATTTACAGTACATCAATACTATGTCTATAGTGCTGCAGGGGAGGGTTTGTGGTCTTAAGTGCTTTTGTGTATTATGAATTGTAGTATTCTCTTAAGAGATGCCTAGCTCTTCCTTCCCATTCCTTCTATAAAAAATGTGGTTAGTCAAAGATAGATATCTTCATGCTTAGCAAACTGAAAGAACTTCCATCTCTTCAAGGTACTCAAACTGCTCAGTGTGCCTGAAATATTTAGCAATCATTCTGGTAAAATGTCCCTGTTTGACATCATTATTCACTTATTATTATTATTATTATTTAGAATCCTGTGTGCAGAAGATGGTTTTTCAACATCCGCCTCTAGATAATGACAATGATTCTGAGGAATAAGCTCATGTTCACCACCTTGAAATCCAATTATAACATCCATCTTCTTGCAGTTTAGCTCCCCAGCATCCTTGTTCAGTGATCTTATGGACATGCATATGATGTCTAAAAAAAATTTTTAAAAAAATTGCAATGCACAGAAATTGTATCAGAATAGATAAGACTACCCCTTCTATCCTAAAAATAAACCTAGGGCCCAAAGTCATTGACCCTGCTTGTAGTCAGAGTCAGTTCAACATAGTTCGATAACAAACTGTCGTTTTCATATGCTAAAAAGCTAAACTATATTACCATTAATGATACTATGAAGAACACCACCTAGATCATAACCTAGGACATGACAGAAAAAGCAGCATTAGACAGGGAGTTGGTTTCCTCTCAGAGAAGCATCAGTGAGAACTGGAGGGAAAATGATCCCTCTCCAAACCACACATCAGCAACCTTCAACTGCAACCCTTCTTTCACCTAAAGAAAACCATTTTTTTAGAGAATTTGCTTTTCATTTTTTCAAATGAAAAAAATATTTGTTCCTTTTCCTTTCAAAGAGCTAGGATGAAGTTGGTCTACTTTGTCTGGAGAGCTAACTTTGCTGTTCTGAAAAAATAAAAATCTCTTAAATGAATGGAGTAAAAATATGCCTCAAAATAGAAGACTGGCTTCAATTGTAACTGTGCAGAAATTATGAGTTGATATTAGACTCTCAGGTGTAGAGTTATAACCTGAGAAAGCACATTTCTCTCCCCCTGGGGAAATGGCTGTAGTAATTGACTTACCTGTCAGTTTTTAGTGTTCTTCTTTCTCCCTTTTTTTAAAAGTTCTACTGTTATTAAAAATTCATACCATTTTACATTATGAAATATTTAATTGCACTTGTTGATTTTATATTATGTGTAAAATCACACTGTGGAGTTTAGTGGAGTTTTTTTAAGTAGAAAAATTATTTCTTGGTGATATCTGCATAGGAAAAAAGGGACTATTAATGGTGAAAGAATGTCACTTGGCTGAGAGTTAAACAGATGATCCAATCATTTCTAAACTGACTACTTTCTGTTCTGAGAAAGTGCTAACGGAACTAAATAGAGATGATCAGAAAAATGAAAGAAGAGTACATATTGGATACTTTTGACTTGCCTGCAGCACATTGTACTTTTGAATTTATGGCAATTTTTTATAAGCTAGGATCCCTTCACATGAAAAAAAAAAAAGTTAAAATTATCAGTATATTCTAGAAGATATACTGGAAATTTCAACAAATGAGCTGCAGTCAGAAAGAAGTATAGAAAAACTGTTGATATTAGAGGAAATGGTTCTATAAAAGGTAGAGAAATAGATACACTGAAACTGTTCAGGACAGGAAAAAAGTTTCATAGCATATGAGCACTTACAAAATGAAAATGACAGATTCTAGCAGGAAAGGTCTGAAATAATTGAAGGACAAAAGAAATTTTTTAGAAATCTACAATTGAGTTTAAAGGACTTGTAATAAACAATGCAAGTGCAAAAATTTCACGCTTATAACCAATTAATTCAATAGATGCTTTAAATTATTTCATAAATACAGCATTTGCATGGTTTTTATGCTTTGTTTATAGGATAAAATTGCTCACATATGCCAGTTTGTGTCTATGAGCTCAAAAGCACTGAATTATATATTGCACTCAGTTTAATATATTCCTGAGACATTTGTGCAGGCAGCCATACTTCCACTTCTCATGCTCCATCTCACTGTATAGATGTACATGGGCAGACACACTATTTCTATCCAAGAAAGTGACCATATTCAGGCCACAGTAGCTGGAGAGTTTTTGTATTTGAGTCTCAGTGGTCACGTAACTAACATGTGGAAGACTGTTGTTCAGATGCTCATACTGTCCCTGTAGACTTTCCCAAGGTAGACAATAAAAGTGCTTCTCATGCCACTTTTCCAGCTGATTAATGTATACTAGCTATGAAACTCAAGTTTTAAGCCTACATATTACCAAACATCTTTGCACTCCATTTTCTAGAGTTGCAAAATGTATTCCAAGTTAATAAATCAATACAAATTATCTGCTTTAATGAGACAATCTGCGGAACGCAAAATTAGTGGTTGCATTCAGTAGTAACGAAGTGTAAGGACTGAGATGCTTACGCAACCTTCATGAGGTCTCATCGTGGTTAAGTTTTGATACTATCATTAATTAGAAACTCACATCTGTTTTACATAGGATTCTTGACTGGCCAATATATAGGACAGATAAACCAGTTTCCCTTGGAAACTGTAACTCTGTGACTGAATGAAGAGTGGAAAGAAAAGCTATGAGCTAACACCACTAAATATTGCCACATTAAACTGTAATGTCCCTTCCCTCCAGATGCAGGAAACAGATGAATCAAATCTTCTCATATCCTTTGTATGTACAGATAGTCTTTTCTCCACACTGCCACAGTCCATGCTAACACTCAGCGTATGCTTGCTCTTGCTTTCATACACTGTCTGCCTTTCCCAGGCTAGTAATTTCCCTACAACCTTGCATGTCTTCTTGTGCTAAAGATTAGGTTATTGTACAGAAAACATGTAGGACAACACTCACCCTCCCTATGGCTATAGCACAGGAATAACGGTGTCTTTAAAGCTTCAGTACTGTGGGATATTTCTGCAACATTCTTAAAGCAAAACCAAGAATTTCATTAGCAACATTTTGTTGTTCTTGGGTTTTATAATTTTTATTAATTAAAATATTACTGGATGAATACTATTTAAAACAACAGAGAGTCCAAGGAATGCATACCTAAATGTTACAAAATTGTGGGATTTGAGCATCTTTCTTTGTAAGTATTACTGTACTTCAGTAATAAATTTTAATCTAAATCATTTGAAAAGCTGTCCACAGAACACTAAATGGATTTAATTACAAATAATACTGGTCTGACCTTTCTCCATTTAGATGCAGACATTTCACCCTCTACCAATGGCATTTTTAAAATTCACTGATGGCATATTGTTATTAATAGACAAAAGACCATTGATGATATCCACAGATATAAAGCTTTTTATTTAATCATCATGTTCTCTTGATTAAAGAAACTGCTATTCTTTGGTCCATTATTCCTGCTGTTTTCCTGGGTTGATCTTTATGGGCCACTGTAAAAAAAGTTAGACACAATTTCTAATAAAGCTGAGTACATTTGTGTGTTATTTGAAAATGTTGATTGACCCTTGTTTGTGCTGGAAAAACAAACCATTCAATAAAGAACAGCTCTCTGAATTGAATATAGAGGCCTGGGAATGTCTGTTTTGCCACAGATCAGTATGGCAGAACAGACCTATACAATCCTGTGTTTCAGCAGAGGTTAATGGTACCTTGAGGCTGCTGTAAATGATGCCAAGAAAATACATTTCTGAAAGAACTATATGTTAGCAGAACATTGTTGTGCACTGTTTATGCTAACAGCAAGACATCTGAGCTATGGCTGATTGGCATGGGTCTGTCAGAAAACAGCTTGAGCTTTGTCTCAGGAAAAGGTCTTTCCACTTGGACTAGGTACTATGCGGGAAGCCCTGGATGTGCCTGCACTTCCCAAAGCTCTTAATGCAGCCACCTAGTGCACCTGAAAGGGAAAGATTTTCCTTCTGTATAGCATCTCAGCTGGGTCCTTCAGGACCAAGAGGCCCTATTTGAGGAAGTTTTTCATCCTTCACTGGCCTGTTAGAGTCACCTATGAAACATAGAGGGAGGTCTGTGCTTGATCAAGCCTACCAGCTCTTTTTATTGCCTTAAATACAAGAAGCCAAAATACAATGAAAAAATCTTGCCTGTGGATTTCAGAACATTTCTGAAAACCACCCATGAGACTTTGTCCCCTCTAAGACAGAGACAGAAATTCAAATGCAATCAATGAAGCCAGTAGCATTTCTGTAACTAGTTTCTGTGACTATATGCCAAGCAACCCACAGGTTGTAATGCTAGCTGAAAGTTACATTAGGATCCTACCTGTTTACATGAGCCTGTTTTCCAGTGAAATCTCTGACAGTGCAAATACATTATTTTTGCTTTGAAAGTCAGTAAGACTTTACAAGCTTAGTCACTCACTCTTACTGAGTTAAAGTATAACTGATTCAAAAGTCTTGTTCTTCCAGTTATGAACTGACATTCTTCTTCACTTCATGTGTCTTGAAAACATCTCTGAATCAAAAAGTTTAGTCATGTGGATTTGTTTAATATATTGCATGTTTAGAAACCTGCGGCTTTGTTTTTCTGTGTTTGCTCCTACTTCCTGCAACTGACCCTATATCTTTTAAAAAAGAAATTATTGACTTTCTGTTATCCTAAACATGATCTAAAATTATAATTCTACATTAAAGGAGCTATCTATGCATATACAAAGTGGGTGGGTGTTCAGGTGGGGAGGGTCTGTGTACAGACTTTGTCCTTGACAAAAGATTCCTGAAGTAGTTGTGTTCTTACATATTTCCCTTGTAGACAATCGCACCACTTTGGGACATAATAGTCACCAGATAGACTACAACTACTTTAAATAGAGAATTTGAAAGAAACTGTTGTCCTCATAGCAAAATACTCAATGGCCATGACATTCAAACACTAACCTGACTGCTTATTTGCCTTATTATATGTATTTATTTTATCTGCTAGGTAGCTCCAGAAAAGGAAAGTGACCTCATAATGAGATTCAGTTGTGAAATCACAGAAACCAAAACCATGAATGAGTAATATGACCATCTAAGTTTTGTCACTCCAAAGCTAGATTGCTTCTTAGTACATATATTTGATAATGCAGCGAACTTTTTCTTATTTCCCAGATAATAAAACCTTTAGTTATGTTTTTAAAGTTACTTTGCAGTCCAATAGATTAATAGCCTTTAGAAGTTTTAAATATTGTAACACTTCCTGTAATTTATTTCTTCTTTCTTATGAATACGTACCCTAAAACTGCTGTCTTAAAAGGATTTCCCTTCCACATATGTGAAAACTGTTATCACATTGCTCTTACTTGCTGTTTAACCAAACTACATGTATTCAGCTTCAAAATTAGTCCCAGATGATTTTTCCCATTGATTGAAGTGGATTATCTCTTAAAATCTTGAAATTTTTACTCAAATTTTTCTTCTATAAATTTTCCATTTGTTTCCTTATAAAAAACACTTATCCAGGTTAGTAGTGACTGAAATTCATTATCATATAATGGCAGCTGGTATTATTACAGTTTTCCTTCCCCTGTGGCATATGTTTTCAATACTGCTATTTATGATACAGCTTGAATGCGCTAACAGATAGTCAAAATCACGCAGCAAGCATGCAAGGTTCTGAGCCAGACAGAACTCTGAAATAAAGAAAGCATTTCAGTGTCAGTGCCATGATTCAAATGTTCTTTTTGCAGCCAAGACGGACTCATAGCTAGTATATTTTGTTATAAAGCCTTTAAAAGATGTGTTTTTCTCTCATTCCAAATCTATCAAAAATCTTTCAAAGTATTAATATGAATTAGGAATAAAAGTTCCATTAATTTTCCATTAAAATATATTTTGTATCTGAAAGACAATTTGTTTTGGTTATTTACTTGGTCCTTTATGCAATATACATATTGCATAATTGATTGATCTGATTCATTGTCTGTCAGTATCCCCTGTCCTCATCACTTCCAAAAGTGCTGGCCAATTTCAGCCAAAGATGAAAATGAGGTCAAAGCCTTAAAGAGAAATCTCACAAGCTTCACTGAATTTGGTGGCTGGATAGAGGACACAGAGCTGAACTGATGTCCCACTAGGAATAAAGCACCAGTCATAGTTCAGCAGTTACCTTTTTTGATAGACCTCTTGCTATCCAGTTAGCAGGTATTCTGTCAGCACATCGGTGCAAAAGTAGGTCTGAACTACTGAGAGCATATAACGTCCTCTGCACAGCTGATGTCTGCATATATGAGAGACAGCTCAGGGGACTGGAAAGGGAAGTCTGATTGAGTTGGGCATAAAGCTCACCAGAAATGAAGAAAACTGCTGCAATGGGGCAAAGGGAGGGATGTGAGAACATCAGATACAAATCCTCGAAATATCACTTCATTAGCTCTGCTGTTCTCAAAATGATATGTTTTATTATTCCTATTAAGATGATAGAAACCCAACCACAGCCAAGGAACTATGACAATAAAAAGACTCCCTATTACAATTACTTCCGAACACCAACAGGAACAGAAAATAAGCTCAGTATCTAAAAGTAAATGCATTCTCTTTTCAGATTGTATAGATTGCACACAGCCATCTAAGTGATCATACTACACAATTTTGCAGAGGAGCTTGAAGGAGATATACGGCTACATGATATTGCAGTTAGTGTGATAGCATCTGAGGAGTCAATCTCGGCACTCTGCTGCACTCAGCACAATGCATGCATACGAAGAAAACAAATATTTTCCACTTCCCATGTGATTTTGTTTTCACTGATCTTCTTTTATGTCTCCTCCATCTATACAGAAGGATAATTCCAGGGGTTGAAGAGGAAAACCTCATTCACAACAAACACCTAAAAAGAACACTACTGTTAAGTCAGTCCCCTGCAACAGCTATTCTGGCAACAAATTTGTAGTGTTTTAGTGGCATAGGGATAAGATGACTGTGTGATGGACCCCAGAGTAGTCCCAGTAGTATTGTGTCAACTTGTTGTCAGTTTTCACTCCTTCTCATGCCACCGCTGTCAAGCTCGTAAAACCGGATGCTAGTTACTGATGCAGTGAGATCAAGTTGCACTGATATTGCAGAGGTAGGTTTGTGAGAAATTATAGAGTGTTGGATTGCTGGGCTCCTGAATGATACTGTCTTGGGCAGTACATTTATCTCAGAACAGAACTGAAAAAAAAAAAGAAAAAGCAAAAAATTGTTTTGGCTAGTTGTTTGGTTGACTGGTTTGAAGAAAAAGGCAAAAAAGGAATAAGGAAGACAGAAAAGAAGATAAAAAAAGAAAGATAATATTAAAAAAAGGAAGGGAGAAGGAGAAGGAGGAGAGGGAGAAGGGGAGAGGGAGAGAGGTTTGTTTCAATTCAGAAAATAGAAAAGAAAACTTAAAAAATGGTATAAATAAGAACCTCTAAAAGCTCCCAGGACTTCATACTACACATTTTTTTGTTTGTTTTGATATAGTAAGGCATAATGCAATCACTCAGTCATGAAAATATTTTGAGAGATCTTTTTCAAAACTTTTTTTATTTATTTTGGATAAATATGGAAAAAATGTATCCAAATACTAAATAATTATAAATCAAGCATCATTCCTCTCCCCCCTAAATGACATAAGATTCCTTAGAAACAAGTGATTTTCAGAAAACACCATAATTTGAATCTTCTTTCTTTTTATGGGGATCTTGGAAACATTTTTACTAGTGAACTAGAAAATTCCTTCTTTTTTAACATTAGAGTCTGACTTTGTAAAAAGCAAGGAGCTGGTCTTTATGAGGCTGGGGACCAGAATTGCAGCCAACACCATGTTTCCCTTAGGCTTGTTGCAAGGCTGTGAGAAATCCATTCTTGGGAATCTTTCACTGCTGTACTGGCTTACAAATATATCTCATTAGTTTCTCTTTGTCCTCTCTATTTCAAGGATATCAGTAATTCAGTAGGAGCCTATACCAACAAGACATTAATCCTAATCCAAAAGGTTATGAATGTCACCTGTAAGAGACCAGCCTCCTCACAATCTCCCTCAGCCACTGTTGCAATGTGCATTGTGAGCACTAAACAGTACTTTTTCCCTAAAACAGGGGGCCTAGGCAGACCCTCCTCCCCTTGAGCCATGTGATAACAGCGTGGGTGGCATAGGTAAGGGCTGGTACACAGCCTTGTCCTTGCCTGTTAGAGAGGAAATATTTTTTCCTTTTTGTGTCACTTCATTGTTATACAGAAAGAGAAGAAATGGCAGGCTAGTTTCAGATAGTATTAAAAACTGGTACTGTAGAACCATATTCAAAGTACTTCCCTGAAAAACTTCCTGGGAATAAGAATGCTCCATACTCAATAGAAAATAGCTACAGCTTGGTCATAACTGAGGAGACACAGCGAAGAACTGTTTGTGATAAAGCAAAAGATCTCTTTTTTTCACCTTTCTCGACTCCTTCCTATTGTGCTCTGGAGGTTCTTAATGAAAAATATGCACTCAAAAGACACATATGAGCTTTTTACAGTCTAGCATGAGCAAAGAAGCAGCAATTTATAGAGGCAAATGCCCAGCAGCTTATTTGAAATACTGTCCCTGCAGATAGCAGAGCAGCATCTGGAACAAGGAGTTTGTTTCGGACAAAGCATTTTTTACAGTTACTATGTGATATGACAAGAAGGGAATACAAAGAAAAGTAGCAAGAGGAAGGCAAGGGCAGAGCTGATGTGGTTTCATCAGAATTACTGTAATTACAAAAGTTTTCAGCAGTACTGTGTACATGGGTGCACTGTTCTTTATTGAATACTTGGAATATATCACCTGCACCTCTGAGAATGCTGATGGAAAATTCAGTACTGGCAGGAAGGTGTGGGGATCTGAAGTCACTGCTAGTCAGCCTGTGAAGCTTCCTGATCATCACGGTTTCTTCCTTTGCTCTTGTGCATCATGTTCCAGCTCCCTAAGTGGTGTCAAACCACCCAAAGTCACTTTCAGAAATGGGTCAACAGCAAACCAATTAGATCCCAGCAACAGTTTTGTTGGCTCCAAAAGACTTGAAGCTGGGTAGGTGTTTTACTGCTCTCTGCATCCAGACCCAGTTCTCGTGCTCAGGCTTAAAGATGTCACAACACATTTCCAGAGAATACTTTTTTAAAACACATTTTTAAATGTGTTTAGCTGAAGAAACGTAATTAAGAAAGCAGTTTGGAAAGGAAAAGCACGTGAAAGAATACTTCCAAGTCATCCAGAGCAATAGAACCATAGGAGACCATATTGATAGTCTCATGTTCTGATACTGTCCGTACACCTCCCAAAAAGGGGCAACTATTCACTCAGTTATTGTTCTTTCTTGCTTAAATAAGCTTTTATTTAAGGGTAGGGAAAAGCAATTCAGTGCCATGGGTTTATTTGCTTTCTGTTTTGATTGTTTGTTTTGTTTTTTTTAAATAAGGGACATGGTTTTCATGTCACAGGTGTGTTGAATTGTCACAGTAGCTAATAGAAGGGTCATCCTTGTCATCAACTCGCTTGATTCTATCTTTGGTAAGACATATACAATAAGCTAGTAACATGATAACTGACTAATGCACCGTAGACATTTTTTTTTAATTATAAGTTCCTTTTTTTTTTCTCTGTCCAAGCACTAAGGGTCTTGTATGCTCTTTCCATTAATGTAGCTACTTATGCCAGGAAATATCACTGAAATCAATGGGGCTATTTATGGAGTCATTTGCTATTCAAAGGGCTTAATTCTCTGATTATTTATTCTGGTTTTTCACTAGTGTTACTCTGCTTACTTGAACAGAGTTACTTCTATTTTAGCTGATGCAAAAGAAACTACAGTCAAAGGTGACAGAGTCTGGCACTAGATCACTTTGTAAATAGTTGCTTCAAAATAAAGAAAAATAGTATCTTTGAATAAGTGCAAATCACAGTTTAATTAAAAGCCCAATCTGGATTTTGTGTGCTTGGTTGGATATCCCAAACAAAAAATGAATGCTCAAAGGTAATACTGTTTTTGAAGCTCAAGCACTTCCTACATGCTTGACAAATAGCATCTGTCTAAAATTAAATCTTGCCTCACTGATGTCATTAGGAGACCTTAAACAGAGATCAGATTTCATCCTGGGTAAACAGGCTTACAAAGGCTTTTGTTAACAAAGTTCTTCATTTCATAATGCAGAGGTGTCCAATTTATGGGCCATTCCAGCATATTTCAATTATTTAATTGAGTCTACAATCTACTTCCAGCTACATCCTTTCCCAAGCACCTTGAAGACGTGGATGGGGACCAAACCACAGGTGAGATGGATAGTCCTGATAGCTGCAACCTCCTATTTCACAGCCATCCTGACAGTGTGGTCCTATGTCCAAAACACAGGCATCCTAATTGCCTGACAGATACAAAGCTCACCCCCCTTGCAGGATGGGGTTTGAAAGCTCCCCATTTTGACATTTCCAAGGCAGGCAGAAGGCAAGAAATGATCTGCATCCGCCTGTGTACGAGCTATTGCAAGAAACAAAAAGGCTTCTAAGAAGCACCAGACTTATTTTGCCTGCTTTGTATGGGCTCTGTGTAAATGTGTGCATACTTTCAGATTTTATGCACATGTGAAGATCAGCTGTCCTGGGTATGCATGGTGGGTGGCATGCTGTGGCAGGAAGAATGGGCTCCACAGTCGTAATTGGTAAGCTTCTGATGAGCTGACTGAGCACCGTACACATCATGTAGCACTTTTCACATTGCCAAGCTAACAGCTATCACCAGAGGTAGAATTTAAACTGCTGGAATAAACAAAGTCAAGGGGAAGTATCTTGCTGAAATGTCACCTCCCACGGAGCTTGTGGAAAGCCATTACTATTGTAAAGATGCATATATGGGATTTCAAAATGTATATTATGCCTTAAAAGATATACTTCAAGAATGCAAAACATACAGGAAGGGCAAACAATTATCTTCCCCAGAATTTAAATAAGGTTGCCATGTTTTAGACATTGCAAACTTCCCAGTAGCTTTCAGATGGTTTCTTATATACAAAGTAATCTTTCTAATTCAATCAAAGTAGTTCACTTGAGGGGAAAAAATAATTTGTGGTTGTAAACTTTATAGAGGTTTAATTTATCTTTCTTACTTTGTCTGAAAGATAGGGCTATAATCTCAGACAGCTACTAGGAGAACTAACTGGCTCACAAATTGGAAGAACTTCATCCATGTGCCAAGTGTACTATTGTAGGAGGTAGCCCTGCTCAAGCAATGAGCCTGCAGCAAAGTAGCCCCAGAACTGTGGGTCTCAAGAACAAGTATCCTCCTCCTTCTTTTGGGATGTTAGACACAAAGAAACCTCCAGCTACCATGTTTCTCTTGTGGCATGTCTTTCCTGAGAGAACAGGACACCTCTCTAGCCAGTGCAGCTGGCTCTGCTAAGCTTTGCAAAGCTGGACTGAAGGACACGGCCAGAAACAAAGCAGCCTGTGCAAAATCGGCCCTATAGGTTCCCTGGGGGATGCCTGATGCTCAAGTCCTGAGCAGGCTTTTCTGCAAAAGGGAGAGCTGTACCACATGGAGGGGGATCTGCATGGCTGGGATGGTGACCCAGCTGGGTGTTGAGTTTTGTCATTGGCCCTTTTTCTTTTCTTCACGACCAGGGCATAAGGATAGGACCCTGAAGCACTCTGGCAGCAGGCATCTCTTTGTGCTAATGGGACCTTATCTGAGGGGCAGCCCCGGCCACAGAACAGGGAGGAAAATGTGGAAAGCTCTGAATCCAGCTAATACTGCCTGAATGATTGTTTATAGACACCAAATAAAGACTCAGCTAGCTAAGGAAAAGGGCAGCACATTGATACCCTCAAAACAGAAAACAGATTGGAGACTGAATGTTTCATGGGGGGTTTATAGGCTGATAGAAAAAATGCATTTAAAAAAACCCAAACAAACAAGCGCTGTAGGGATTGATGGGCTGCCCAGTCTCCTCCAGAATATTTTGCTCTTGCCCTGGCAGATACAGCACTGGTCCATAAAAAGTGTCAGCTTAACCTGAGAAACAACTACAGGGATTGGGAATGAGTAAAGATGGGGATGGTTGCAGAAACGTGGGCTGCTGGTCAGAGAGCTCCCAGCTCTGCCCTCAGCCCCAAGCAGAGTTCCGACCTGGGTCGCGGTCCCGGCCCCGGCCCGGCACAGCTCCGGTGCAGTCGCCCGTTGGCGGGGAGGCTCCAGCTGCTCTCTGTGAGCGGAACAAACCGAGCTCTCTACTCTCCACTCGCTGTAGAGTGTTTGCTGGCGACCTTGGCCATGCCAGGAGTCTTTTTTTTTTACTTGCTCTTTACTAGCACGGATCACCCAGCCCGTGGCACTGTTTCACACAGTCCCTGGCGATGAAATACGTAGCTGGAAAACGGAAAACGAAGCAATTCAAAAAGGAGAGCAAGAGCCGGCGATAGAGAAGTGTTACCTTGGTATCAAGCACTGTTCTGTTTGAAACCCTTACGCCCACGAAGAACTGTATCTTTTTTTTTTTTTAATTTTCCTTTCCCCTGCCCTTCCCTGTCCCTAAGGCGACCCCGATGTATGCCATGGATACGATGGATGCGACATGTGCAAGAGAAGCGTTGTTACCGCGAATGTGAAATCCCAGAGCGGCGCGTGGCGTCCCTGGCCCTGGCATCATTTTCTCCCCTTGCACTGGAGACTGGTGGGAAAGCAGCCGAAGTGCTGCTAACAAATTAAGGAAGCTAACAAACCTTAAAAGGGACAAAAGCAAGGCAGGAAGGGTTAAAGCAGCCCGCTGCCCTGTGCCGAGGAGAGGAGGCGATATCCAGCAACCCAGGCAGGGAAAGAGGAAAGAGCAGCCCGCAGCACCAGGAGGAAAGCAGGGCTACCGGGGCCGTACCCTTGAGAGATCAGCCGGGGTTCCTGCCCTCCTGGCTGCTTTGCTTTTTGATTGTTCTTTATCCACGATTTGAATGAGATGTTTTTTAACAAGGTGGGGTTTTTTTTGTGAAGAGGGCAGAAAAAACAAATGATTATTTTGCTGCTTGCTTCACTTGAGGGCTAGAGACTTTAGCCCTTTCGTTGGTTTGAATTAATGTCAGGAGGAAGAAACGCACCCGGGAAAATTAGACAGGGGAAGGATCGCCTTTTGCTAAAAACGTGTTTTAGTTACTTTAACATATTTGTACTCATTTTTCCCACGTCAGTTCTCCGATTGTAAGGAAATATACCAAGTGTGAAATAAAGGTTTCGGCAAAGCAAATAACTGTTATTACTTCTTCCCGTCCATAAATATGGTATAAAAATAATAATTGATCACATTACTTTTCATTTCCCTGCTTCCACTCACCGAAGGACACCGTGCAACGAAAACCGCCAAGAGCATTAAAGAAACGAAACGTGCTTCGAGGCGAGGGTGTCCCTGCGCAGAGGGGATGGTCCTGGCCGACAGAGGTGGTACAAGACCTGTTCCCCGGAGAAGAGTTAGGGAAGATCTGTCCGAGAAGTGTGCCAACGAAGAAGTTTATTAGAAAAGAGGAGGGAGGGGGAGAAGCTCCCCAGGCTGATAGCGAGGTTTAAGCTCACCCGTTAGGGTTATGAGGGCCGCTCATCTCGGCCCTCAGAACCCCATTTTTCCCGCCCAAACCCAGGGTTCAGGCGCCGCTTGGCAAGCTAGCGGCACTCGGGCCAGTGGCGGGTCTCGGGTGGCATGTCAAGGGGCGCGGGAGGAGGAGGGGATCCGAGGACTGACTCAGGGCCGCCGCCGAAGAGCCGAGACTCCCTCCCGGCCTGGCTGGGCCGCACCGCCCCTCCCGCCACGCCGCGGTCGCTCACAGCCGCGCCTCTGAGCTCGGGCGGAGGAGGCTCGACGAGGCTCCGCTGCCGGGCCAGGTGGGTTCCTGCGCTGCGCTCCCCGGCTCGGCCTAGCCCTTCTCCAGAAGCCAGTCACCTAAGGTGAGATAGATGGGAATGCGCCAAGGTATTCCCCTAGAGACACCTCCTGTGGTGGCCCCAGTGTATTTTAGCCTCCTCTCCAAAGGAGTCGGGGGCAAGGATTGGCTTGGTAATAAACATTTCAAAATCAAGCATACTGGCAGGCTCCTAACAACCCTCCAGGGAAGCTGACACGACTCCTAGGATGCGACATCCAACAGACACCTTTCCCCTTGCAAGAGACCCGTAGTCTCGTCTCCTCCCCTCCGTGGCTATAGCGCGGGGTTGACGAAGAGGATTATCATTCATCACCTGGGGAATTATGCAGTCAAACCTGCCCACCTGCAGGAATCGGGCAAACGAGGAACGGGGGTGGGGGAGAAGGAAATTACAGGGCTCAAATTTTCCTTAGTTTATCTGTCAAGGCTTCCAAGCAGGAGGGAAAAGGAGCCTTTGGCTTTTTGCTAAAGGAATCTCTGTACATTCCCGACCGGAACGAGGTCTATCCGCCTCCAATCACCTCTCTTTCGAGTACGTTCACATTAGATATGATGTTCATAATAATAACAACAACCCCGAGAATTATGAGACAAGAGCACGTTTGACAGTGTTTGAGAAATTCAAATACAGCTGCATCGGCTTTGTCTCCGGTTCAGTCACATTTATTTCCCCAATCTAGGCAGACAGCCTGAGCGAAGCATGACAATGAGTTTTGTAAATAGCAAATGGAAGGGTTTGCTGGGCTCTTGAGTTTGTGGTTTGTTTTTTTCTTTTCTTCCTCTCCTCCCTGTTTGATTTTACTCGCAATCCAAATAACCTTCTTCAGTGACTGTTTCAAACAAGAGAATGAGAGCGGGAGGGGACGAGGGGGGCTGATAATTGCAGGTTCCCTCTGGAGCTGGAATTAAAGCGCTGACGGCGTGCGTTGCAGAAGCAAGGTGCAGAGGCAGCCTCTGCTCTGACTGCAGGACGGCTGTGTTGTCACTGCCAGAGCGTTTATTTACAGCCAAGCACTTAAGAGCAAACGCCGCTTCCAAAGCGGGAAAGTTGTGGGCCCTACTCTTTATGCCTGAGGAACTAGGGTCCCCCGGCAGGAGAGAAGGGACCCTCTGCAGGAGAGACATCCGAGGCCCTGCGCCGTCCTCTGGGACTGAGCATCCCGACTCCGCAGCCGCGCAGGGAGCGCCCAAGGCGCCGTGATGCCTCTGGGCAATTCCACTTTTACACCTTCCCTATTGAGATCTGAGCGTCCTGAGATGGGTTGGAAAAAACGGTCAGCTGGAGATGGCTTAAAAAGGTCTTATCAGAGCAAAGAGTTGAACAATAAGACCGCTCGTTTCGATCGGTTACTCTTGACAGGTTCAAGTGCCCTGCGCTTGGACCTGCGCACAG
The DNA here is from genome assembly GCA_013396975.1 of Bucco capensis. NCBI lineage: Eukaryota > Metazoa > Chordata > Aves > Piciformes > Bucconidae > Bucco > Bucco capensis. The sequence continues at coordinate 372,117 of VWZO01008451.1, forward strand.
ACCTGTACCCCAGCGAAGGCACTGAGGATGGGGTGAAATGAATAATTCCTTTTTCGTGCACAAGAATCCTCTCCCTTGCTCAGGTCAGGTTACCACTCCTACGGACCTCTCCTGCCTTCACTGGGTGAGAAATGTATTCCTTCCTTTTATCAAGCCCTTGCTCCCACCCTTCCATTGTCTCAGAGGGGGAAAAAAAAGCAACAACAACAGAAAAAAAAAACCCAAAACCAAACCATCAGCTTTTTCTGCCCTGACGAATTAAAACGCATTTGCAATGCATCTGTCGGTCTTCAAAACTTTCCCTACTTCCTTATCAAAGCCACCTTCCCGGCGGGAGAGTCATTGAAGCTTGTTTGTTTTGGGTTGGCTCGAAACTCTCCGTCTTTCCCCACTTAGTGCATGGAGTGCCCATCTCCTCACGGCCGGCTTCTCTGGGCGATGCTGTGGTCCTGGCAGCTGGATTTGAGCCTCTGAGCACTTCACCTGATGCACAAATAACCCCAAAGTTTCCCGCAGGGACTATTGTGCTTTGCTAAGTTTGGCTGAGCATACCAGTAACTCTTTTTCTAGGACTCTTTTTAGCCTATGCGGCTTCAATGAAAGCCTTTTCTTGTGGCTGCCATTGCAAGAAAGGCAGGAGACGGAAGCCGGAATCCTTAACTTTTCCTGGGAGGGCAAGAGGGAGGAAAGAAGGGAAAAGCGTGGTGGCTTAAAGAAGCCCGGTCACGATGCCAGCGAAGCCTGTCCCTTTTCTCCGCAAGGCGAGGAGTGAGATTGCAATAATCGAATACAAACATGTGTTTTGTTTTTCATTAAGTCGATAGATCAAAAACGGTCTGCCTGGGGGAAAAGATGGCTTGAGCTCTTAATGAGAGATGACACTAAGATTTAAATAGTAAGGACTCGTTTCACCAGTGATTTCTCGAAAGTATTAGGATTTGGTTTGTTTTTCCTTCTTCATAGCTCCGGGAGGTGGCCCCGCTAGCCTCGGACAGGGGGGATAGGGAGACACCTTGGACGAGACGATGAAAGGGACCTGATGCCATTCCTGCGTTACTGCTGTGTGGGAGTTGGTGGGGTTTTTTTTGGGGGGGGAGAGGGAGTGGAAGACGAAAGAGTTTAGATTTTTTTCCTCTTAGTGTCCCGTTTACCTAAACACGCAAACCTAGAAGAGGAATCACGCCTCTTATACTGATACGATACTGCACCGAAAACTGGGGCGCTTAAGGGGTGCAGTACAACTGTGTCTGGTCCTTGAGAAATTAGCAGGAAGCCGAAGGGTAGAGGAGTGAGAGCTGCGTTCTTTCGCAGACTCTCGGGTAGAGTCTCCCCGGGCTGACTGCCTCGCGCCGCACCGAGGGGTCAGCGGCGTGCCCGGAACTGGCGGCTCTTGGCCACTAGATGTCGCCAGCGCCGTTCGCATAGTGCTCCCACCCCGCGGGAAGGAGCCGAGCTCCGCAGCCGCTCGCTGCTGCGTCGGCCCCGTGTTGGGCACCGGACACCGCTCGGATCGGCATGGCATGGCCCTGCCCATGCGGAGCCGTGGGGGCCCCTCACCCCTCAGCTGGGCACTGTAGGAATGGTGGGCCAGGGGATAGATTCGAGGATCCCTGGGGCGACAGTGTTTTCTGCGGCCCTGGCCGTGGGTCCCTTGGTTGGCAACACAGGAGCGGGGCGGGGGACTGCTAGGTGAGGGACTTTTTAGTGTAAATTGATGATGATGATGATGATGACACCGAAGAAATTGGTCTCTTCTGGAGACAAGCTGGAGGTGTCGAGCTGGGAACGTCAGTAGCATGTCCCGTCTGGGATGTTCAGAGTTTGTGGTTTGGACGGTCTGCCGGAGGAGAGGGGACTGCGGGACACTGCAGGGTGCTCGGTTCCAGGGGCATCAGGGTGCTATCCGCAGCGGCTGCTGCGCACCCCGGGTTCCCCTGCCTGCGGCCCCGGGAGCTCTGCGCCACAGAGGTGACCCACGAAATCGGCGGCTGGTCCTGGCAAAGGCTTCAGAGATGAGCATTTCTGTTGTGTGAAGTGCCTGCATTAGCAGCCCGAACACGTAGGGAAAGGCTGACATCTGCGGTTTAGTACTAGGTACCCGAGAAATGACAGACCTCCTGGTTCAGAGGGGAGCCCCCGCCTCGACTCTGAGCAGGGAGGACCCGCTGGGCCCAGGCTGCGCCTGCGGGAGCGGCTGGCCCGAGGGAAGGAAACCTCCTCTCCGGAGATTTCCTCAAGTATAAAAGCAGGAATATGACACAGTCTCTCAATTTGGGATAGTCACCGTCAATGCCCAGAAGAGAGAAGGCAAAGGGAGACCTTCGGTAACTTTAAGTCTGATTTCAGTGACAGCACAAATAATAATAGTTTCCAAGCTTTTATCCTCAGTTTCCAAAATGACACATAAAATCGAGGGTGCACCCTAGGTCATTTATTTTTCTCAGCCTTTGTGTCAACGCACCTCTGCCTTTGACTCCTCACTATATAATTTAATACACCCCTGAATTTTTCCAAGCTCTTCCTGATCTCTGGCCCGAGTTAGAAAGAAGCCAGAGCTACTTTATTTGTAGGGGTCCGCAAAGGCTGGTGAAACCCTGCGGGGAGACCTTTGCAAGCTGGCTGTGAGGGCGCGGTCGGACCGTATTGCGCTGTGTTGCGCTTCCCCGCGCGGGAGCCAGGGTCCAAACGGGTCGGTATGGAGTCCACCCCCTCATCAGCACACACGCACACACCAGGGGCACAAATTCGGGGACTGGTCTAGAGAGGAGATAAACAAGAAATAAAACTAAGAAAAGAAAAATTCACCCTGAAAGTTTGCCTCTAGCTCTCCTTGTGTTTTTTGTAGTTTGAACTGCGGTGTCGGAGTCACACCACTGAGGGCATATGCCATCTCCGCGGGTCTGTATTTGTGTGATCAAAATATTAAGGGGCAGTCGTTCTACTTCGACATGTTTCCCAGCAAGGTCTCGGAAAGGAGCGAGCGGCACGGCTAAATGCCATCTTTAAGTACCAAGCTATGGGGCAAAGGATTCATTGTAAGAACAGGTAAAAGTGTGCTTCCCATAGCTGATATTTATTGGCATTATGCAAAATTAAATAAGTTAAAGAAATGTTAGGCATTCCACGACACAATTGTTGCACCAACTGCCCTCAATCAAGTTGGGTTTTTTTCAGGGCTCTTTTGCAAGCATCTTCTACACCCTGGTTTGAAGGGAGAGAGCTTATGGGCTGTTCTGCATTTTCAGGGAGGAACAAGACAATCCTGAGAGAAAAGAGTCTCTTTAGAGAGAGAAAAAGTGCTTCTTCGTGGATTTGGATGTATTTTTTAAACGCCATGTCTCAAAGAAAAGGCCTCTAGTAACACATTGCCAGATCATGTCAAATTATAACAAACTGAATCGCAAGAAGCAATTACAAAGCAAATATTGTGATCGATGTTGTGGGTAAAATCGGAGCCGGGTTTATAGAGGAATATTAACTCTGGTTTTGTGCTGTGTTTTTTTTTTTTAAATCAACAGTGATTAGATTTGTGTTAAGCTTAAAGACCTTTTCCTGTAGATGGCGTCCTTTGGGTACTGAGTAATCAATAATAATACAGATGTACTCAGGAGACATTATTAAGCCTTGGATAATAAAATAATTAATAATCTCTTTTTTCTAGTTATGTATTTATTGGAAGTGAAAAAGCCTTGATTTATGGTAAGCAAAAGTGTGTTTCTCCTTCACGTGATGCAAATAAAAACTGTTTGAATAAATAAGTTGTTTCTGAACATTTTGTTGTCAAAGTGTTAAATGTCCCCGTCATTTTTATTCAAACACTAACATGATTACAGCCAATTATATATTCACCAGTGTTCTTTATTTTAGAGTAATTGTACTTGTCACTAATAAAACAGACATAATGGATCGCTACTGTTCTGAATTTCAAAGCAATTTTCTGTAATTTTATTGAATAATACATCGTCTCCGCTACTTTTTTATTTCTATATTTTGAAATCCTATTTTCTTGAAAATTGCAGCTCTATTCCTGTTTTGTTGTTCCTGAAGTAACGAAACCTTCTGTAACATTTATAAATAGAGCCTCATCGCTTTTGAAATGTGAAAAATCATAATTTCAGCCCAAACGTACTGAAAGCTTTAGACCTAAAATCCTAAAGTCCAGAAGAGTGCTTAAACCAGAACACTGAGCTCAGCACAGTGTCCTCCTTTGAGATGAGAAGCAAAACACAGGCAGAGAACAAAACATGTGACGTTCATGGGAAGATTCGATCACCTTATTGCAATTATTTGGTGCACTTCTCGGGGCTCAAACATACAAACACGTTAAGACAAGCAGTTCAGTAGCTGGTATTTACTATAGAAGAATAGGGAAAGACAAGGAAAAACCATAACGCAAATTAGAGCATTTCAAGCAATTAGAGCGACTATACATATACTGTCCGTACGTTCTTCCAAATGGAGGTTATAGTTAAGAAGCCCGGGAGTGACTTGACTATAGGCACAAGCAATAAAGACGTAGGCGTAGAATGATATAGAAGCACATGGAGATCTCGCACAAGCAGGGAAAATCCTTTGCTGCCTTACAATACTGCTTCTCGGGTTGTTTTGCTGAGGATGAGCTCTCAGAGGGTTGGCTTTTTTGTTGTTGTTTTTCAAAGGCGAAAACATGTATTTAATTTAGCAATTGTATCAACCATCAACGCGATGAGATATGATCTCTGTTGTCGCCAAACACAAATCAAAAAATGATACAAAGGCTTTCACAAGTTAATTTCATATGACAAAACACGTGCCCACCACAACTGAAGAAGTTAAAGTATCGTTTGCAAACCGTGCGATTGCGTGAAAAAGTATCTCTTAGGTACATTTAGCACAGTCAAACAGGATTTTTTTTTTCCGCGCTTCTGCAACGTAAAAGAAAGAGAAGGCGCGGGAGTGCCGGTGCCTCACCGTGAGAGCCTTTCAGTGAAGCCTTAGCGGGACATGATCCCGACCCTCAGTGAGAATAAGCGTCTTGCTTTTGCAGATTCACTATTTAATATAACTGCAGAAATTAGCTTCTAGTCGCCTTGGGGGAAAAAATGTAATCTACCCTTGAACGAATATCGTTTTATTAATTCCACTGTGTACAAGGACTTGTGAGCCTTTACCCTTTCACTGATGTTTTGAAATGATATGAAAATAAAGTGCAATGCCATCCTTTGCTAGGTTTCTGTCAGTATGCAAAAGGAAATTATTTACTTGTTGGACTCTACGGAGCTAAGCTCGATTATAATAAACATTGTTTTCTGAAAAACCCCTAGCAAATATAACCTCTATGTGTGTGTGTATGTGTGTGTGTGTGTGTGTATGCAAGCCTGTGCGAGCGCCCCGTCTAAAAGATGGAGAGGAGAAAACACACAAAGAAGACGCATCCCGGGAGAACTCTTTCTTTCAACGTTTCTCCTCCCTGCATCGTCAGTGCACGGAAAGTCTGCCTGCAACAGCTTCTCTTTCTTGGTCAAATTATTGTCGAGGCAAAACTACAAACCTCGCTTTAGCGAGGCACCGTCCGTTCTCGGTGGGAGGGACACAAATGGGATTTAACTTGTTGCCAGTCATTTTTGTGTGTTTGTTTGTTTGTACTGGTGCTTTAAAAGCGAAACAAATTCCAGAAACAAAGCGGNAAAACAAGCTCTATATAAAAGACATATCATATTAAAATAATACATGAACACACCCACTGGTATCAAGGGTATGATATCAGCCCTTCCCCAAGAAACATATTTATAAGTGGTAGCGGTTATAACCATCCAACAAGCCCCTTACCATCACTCCCTCCTCCCTCTGCTAAAGAAAGAAAGAAAGAAAACATGGAGACCACCATGCCCTGTATCAAAAGTGTTCAGAACACCCCACAGAAAAGACACAACTCCCGCAAGCACTTCTCATGCGAGGAGACCAAGGAGCGAGCAAGGTCCGCTTCCTGGGCAGCCTCCTCGGAGTTGGAGTACACCCATCACCCCGACACCCGCAAAGTGCGGGTCCCACGGCTACCGAGCACCGGCACCTCGCTCCGGCACCTCCTACTCCCGCCTGAGCCCCAGGCACGGAGAAAGCTAAAATCTGCTTTGTTTGGAGGCTCGCATTTAGCCTTCTCTTGGAGGGATGTATGGTTGTTGATGGCTTTTGTGCTACACCGGGCATTTTGCTATGGTTACAAGGGGGCCCCGGGCAGGGAGGGGTTGGGAGGGGTGCGATATAGGGGAGGATGTTGCGCTTTTGTATGGCCTAAAAATTATATCTGCAGCTGATCTGGAAGAGCTCGAGACTACGCCGAGCCGAGGGGTGCGGTGGAGGTGCGGTGCGGGCAGAGGGCTGCGGCGGGGCGGAGCGGGGAGGCTCCGGCCAGGCAGCGGCGCGGCCAGGGAGGACGGGCGGGAACCCCCCGGGGAGGCCTTCTGCGGAGAGCCGGGGAGAACCAGCACTGGGAGAGAAACCTTGTGCCGGGGGAGGGGGAGAAAGCAGGGGAGGGGGCGAAAAACCGCAAGACCAGGTACACGTGTCACTTGCCAAAGATTATAAGAGGCTAAAGAGCTTTAGAACAACACCATGAAAATATTCCAGCAAACAGTTTCTTAGAAGAGAAGCTAGAAGTCTCTTCAAGTACTGTTTGGTGGGGAGGGTTTTTTTTCTCTCCAGATCTTTGTCTTTCCCTGTATTTTATTTCCCGATTGTTTAATTTAATCTGATAACTCTGGCAAAAGCACTTTGTTAGCCAGGAGTGTTTCAACAGTAAACACAGAAGAAAATAAAACGATGTATTTAAACCTCAAGAACAGTGCAAGGTTTTTAACTGGCCGATTTCCAACCTGCATTTTATTATCGCCGTCTGCATAACTCTGTGGATAATTCCTAAGGGATTTTTAATTTTCGATTTGCTTTCTGAATTAAGCAGAGCTTTTGTTATACAGGGACACACACTACCTAGGCAGGTGTGACGGCTTTCTTATACACGCTAGCATATAAAGTAACAGTGACATTTAGGATCTAAAAAACCTCATGTTTTAATGTTAAAGTTGCCAGCGAGTGTAAATATATTCTATTCTAAAAAATTCTGGCAGTGGCAGCTGAACACACTAAACCTAGTGGACACTCTACACTCTTTAGACGGGCTTTCTGGGGATGGTATTCTACAGCTACAGGAATAAATAAATAAAATCTTCAGCTTTTAATTAAGACAATTTAATTCAGACTTCTCCACCCAGCATAACCGCTATGGGAAATGTATACTCCAGTGTTTACTCGGATCCCTTTCTGTTACTATTCTGTCTTGTCTTTCGCTTACGACATCAGCAGAGCTTTCTGGCCCCTACAAACATTGTTTCCCATTTCCACATTCTCTGTCCAACCTCTGCCTGTTCAAGAAACTTCCTGAAGTTCAACAGGAGGGGAACTCTGCACTTATTTGGTTAATGTCATTGTTTTAACACTACTCTCCCCTAGCTGACTGAGCAGGCTTCCCAAAGGTACACAGTGCCCCGCTGACTGTTCTTTATGGTACAGTGCTGCTTCTCAAAAGATCATCGAATGGAGAAATTTAGCTCTTCTTGAAACATTTAAGCAACTGAGCAATTAG
>VWZO01008455.1:0-10589 GCA_013396975.1 Bucco capensis
TCTGAGTTTGTCCTCCCAAACCAGGACATGTACTTTAAATAGAGTCCCACTCTTCCTCATGCATATACTACCTCTATGCTAAAAAGAGCAATTACTCAGCAGGACAGAAGTATCTTACATCTCCAGATACACACTTTAAAGTCACAAGCTTATGCATTTTCTCCTCATATTTAAAAGGAATTCTTTTTCTTAGGGGTAAAGCAACATCTTACATATTATTTTACCAGCACACGTCACTTTTTGGCCCTTTCACAATATTATGTCCATCACCTAATAGTGTCTTTTGCTTTTCTTAGCTTTTATGGAAGCAAAATATTTATACTTTAAGGGTTGACCAAATAATAAAAGTCTGTTTATATCACAACCTGCACCTGGAAGGCAAGAAAGGAATGTCTCAGAGAAGGCAATACTTGTCAGCTGAAACAGAAGGAATTGATTTTCCCTTTCTTTCTCTCCTTTCTTTTAACCTCTGCCTGTCCTCTAATGACTTGTTGAATTTTTTCCCAACTTCATTTGGTTAGTAGCACTTCTGATCTTCTGATTCACCCTTGAGCTACACAAACCACTTTCTCCCATGGCACACCCTTGTAACAGAACCCTAGCATCAGGCATTCACAGAATCAAAGAATCATTAAGGTTGGAAGAGACCTGCAAGGTCATCAGGTCCAATCATACCTAGCACTCCCATACCACTAAACCATGGCCCTAAGTACCACATCTCAATGTTTCTTAAACCCCTCCAGGGATGGTGACTCCACCACCTCCCTGGGCAGCCTGGGCCAAGACTTGACAACCCTTTCAGGAAAGAAATTCTTCTTTATATCTAAAGGTGCCTAATTATAGCCATATGTTTAAAATCAGCTAAAATACATACCAGTGATTGACCCTGAGGTCCATCTCCCTTCCTAAATGCAGAAGCATGGAACTAGAGCAAAGTGCACCTGCCTTCTGAAAAGCAGGCTCTTTCAAACAGCCCAACACATGCACAAAACCCACGTGGCTACCATCAGCTTTGAACTCTGAGCACAGAAAACAGCCTCAGAGCTGGGAGCTGCCTGTTGGCCCTGGAAAAATCCTGCCCTGGCTAGGGTGCCCAGAAGGAAACTGCTGAGCTCTTGCCCCAGTGTTGCCATTTAATCAAACCTAGCAAGTCCATCTGTCAGGCTTTGTAGTGAAATATGCTTCTAGGCCTGAGTTAGCATGTCAGAGGGGCTTTCAGTTGGTCTCCAGGATCGCAAATCCTTAGACTACTTATGCTTTTTGCTTACACTGCCAGCTCTCTGGAGCAGTGCTTGCTCTCGGCTATGTGTGTGGGCAGCAGCCAGCACAGCACTGGTGCCATGAGGACAGAAGTGAGTATTAATAACTACACGGAGTATGTCTACATTCCCTCATTAGGAGCTAAATAGGTTTGTGCTTGAGTTGAAGTGACTGATGGAGCATTTGAGCCTTGCACCTAACGTCATCTCGTGGCAAGCTTTAAGGAGCAAGTAATCTCCCATTTCTCTGCTTACTTAGTCTATGATTGGTCAATTTCTCTGCTCAAGCCTCGAGTATTGCCAGTTTTAGAATCTCAAATATCAGCCCCATTGCTTTGGAATTGCTACAGAGTGCCAGAAAACAGAGGAACAGAAGCTGACTTGTGTTGTTCACAGTTGTGAGCTGTGAAGCTAAACTAGCCTGCATGCCTCAAAGTGGGGAGATTTGATCTTTCTTAGCTGAAGTTAGAGAGATGATGGAACACTGGGTTCAGAGGCAGCAAGTCTGATAAGCCCTGGGTCACACTGGCACGTTGTGGCACTTCATCTTCCTCCCTGTGGATTTCTAACAGAGAAAACTTGGTGGAGATCTGTCTGTATGGGCAACTCTTGTCACCATAAAGGGAAGATTATGCTTTTCTGTGGCTCACAAGTCTTGCCTAAGTATTTGTAGAAATGTATGTATGGTGTGTATGGCTAGGCTTCGCGAACGAAGATCCAGGGAGGGCTCCATCCACGCTCCTCATCAGCGCCTTTTCCAAGNAGAAATGCCATGAAGAGAAAAAGCATTTATAAACAGTTAGTTTTATAGTTGTTTCCAACTCAAAGGACAGAGCTTCCCTCACCCCATGCACCATAGGAAACACAGAACCACAGAATCACTGAGATTGGAAGAGACCTCTAAAATCAAGTCCAACCATACCTAGCACTACCATACCACTAAACCATGGCCCTAAGTACCACATTTAAATGTTTCTTAAACCCCTCCAGAGATGGTGACTCCACCACCTCCCTGGGCAGCCAGGTTGTAGGTAAACTTCTGTTCTTAGCAGGAAACCAGAAGCAACTCTTCTGACCTTACAGCAGCACAGATGTAGTACTTAACCTTGCTTTGGGCCAACAGCCCAAATATGATGAGATCCCCCCATCTGCTGCAAAGAACAGAGAGGAAACTAGCCTGTTACTCTGCATGGCATCCCAAGGCAACCCTTTCCAGAAGGCTGATGTATCACTGACACACGAAATCAGGTACTGTGCTCCTGGATGCTCTTTTGCCTGTACTGGGAACCATTAATCCCATTAATTGCACATAAAAAGTCTGGTAGCAATTCTACAAATGAGTAAACACTGAGATAAAAGTGTAATCTTACTAGTAGAGCAAATTGGATTCAGGTCCTCACTGAGCAATCCTGTTTCATTTCAGCAATTTTATTATCACTGTTACTGGAACAAATTACTTTATTATACAGAAAGGGCTCTTGTCAAAGAATTTCTTCTTGTGGGCGATATCATGAAGCTTTGTAACACAAACCCAGCAATTACACTTGTCAGGGGATTTCTTGAAGCAATTCAGCTAATGGCTTGTGACAGGTAAGACTTGAAATGCCCATTCCAGCCTTCTCTCTGCTATACAGATATTTTGTCAGCAGAAAAAAAAAGCACTTTTAGTGAAATGAATGCTTTGGGTAGTGGTTTGGTTGAAATCCTGCAGAAGGCAAGGAGACTTGGGGTGAGGGAGTTGATTCTTCCCCTCTACTCCACTCTGGTGAGACCTCACCTGGAGCATTGTGTCCAGTTCTGGAGCCCCCAGGACAAGAAAGATCTGGAGGTGCTGCAAGGTGTCCAGGGAAGGGCCATGAAGATGATCAGAGGCTGGAGCACCTCTCCTATGAGGACAGGCTGAGAGAGTTGGAGTTACTCAGTCTGGAGAAGAGAAGGTTCCAAGGAGACCTTCTTGTGGCCTTCCAGTATCTTGAGGGGCTACAAGAAAGTTGGTGAAGGACTTTTTAGGCTGTCAGGTAGTGCTAGGACTAGGGGGAAGGAATCCAAACTAGAGAAGGGGAGATATAGGTTGAATGTTGGGAAGAAGTTGTTCCCCATGAGGGTGGTGAAACACGGGCCCAGGTTGGCCAGAGAGGTGGTGGCAGCCCCATCCCTGGCAGTGTTGCAGGCCAGGCTGGCTGGGGCTGCGAGCAAGCTGCTCTAGTGGGAGATGTCCCTACCCATGGCAGGGGGTTGGCACTAGATGAGCTTTAAGGTCCCTTCCAACCCTGACAATTCTATGGTTCTATGATAGACAGGACAAGGAGAGTGAACAGGACTCCTGGTTTAAATTAGGAATAAAGTCTGATGATGATTATGCAGTAACTAAGAGACACAAAGTTCTGGAGGAATCAAGACTAAGCCCATTGCTAGAGGAAGTAGAAAAGATTGCTTTGCTGCAGTGTCCATCTGAGCAGTAAACCAAGGTTGTCTCCAGCTCTTGATGCTTTCATATCAAGATGGAAAGACAACCTGGATTTAAAAGATGTTTCTATTAAAAACAAGCTTTCAGGTTCATTGTAGGTCTATCTGGATGATTTTACTGTTGTTTTGTGGGGTTTTGGTGGGGGTCTGGAGTTTATTTTTATGTATGCATTTCTGTAGGCTATACCATTTATTACACACAAACAGAGTGGTTGGAAAACTGCTGTTCTGATGAAACATAGTTTGAAAAAGGGCTGCAGGATCTGTGGAAGACAAGTGTCCTATCAACAAAACCACCAAAAAGCTATTTTAATCAGTATGAAAAGCTTAAAAGGAGTGTCAAACACAGCCAAGTGCCCAAGCAACACTGAAATGTGTAGGCATGAAGCTCTACCTTTACCAAATGTTTAGGAAGCAAATACCTCTGAGTTATTAGAGCCAGGGTGCCCCAACTGTATGATGACTTTGACAGTGTTACCCATTAATGCTGTTTGTTGGCTGTACTGAGACATTTGACATAATTCCCCTCTATTCTGGAATTAACCTCTCAGGTTCCCCTCCATGCTTATGGAAAAGGGTCAGCCATAATCTAACTTTATCATTGTGGAATGGATAAAGAAGAGAAAATAAAGTCAGTAAGAAAACCATGCCAAATCTTGGGCATCTTCTACCTCAGGGTTAAGGCAAGAACACAAGAGGCTCCCAGATGGCTGACAGACAAGGCTTGTGACTTGTCACTTCATCTTTGTTGTGCTTCACTCAGTTTCTCTCTTGTGTATGTCATGAAGTCAAAAGTCCAGGAGAGTTAATATAAATCCTTACATTCTTATTCCTCATATACCCAGCTCTTTGGAATCAACAGCTGAGGCTTCTAAGGACTGATGTGGAGCTCAGCTAGGAGCTCTGTACATAGCCCCATTCAGCCCTGATGTCCTCTAGCTATTCTTAAAACCTCTAATTCCAAAGGCAAACTCTTTTTTTGTTGTTTTTAAGGTCACCTCACCCCCCACCTCACTCTCACGTGCACAGCTCTTCAAAAAGGGAGGCTTGCCCTGGCCCTGTTTACTTAGAGCACAAACATATTCAAGGCAGTGATGTCAGATTAAAGGGAGAAAAGGGAGAGAAATCAAAGCCTCTAAACTGCACATAAAAGGCAATTGCTGGCAACCAATCTGTTCTACTTCCAGCTTTTTTCACTTGATGAATAAAGGTCAAGCTGGTATTGGCACCCAAATGTTAATGTTCTTATAAGGGTTTAAGCTGCTTTAACAGCTGAATAAGTGAGAGTGATCTGCATGGCTACACCTAAGCATGTTCTTAGAGCAGGGAGCACCTCTGCTTCCCAGAGCCTCCTCTCCAGGGGGCACAGGGACACCTACCCTGCTGTTCTTCATCTGCTCTGCTGGCAGGTTGATCTTTTACCTTCACTTGTTTTGTGCTTCTTGGTTTATCTGGTTTCTTTCAGGCTCTCTAGCTTTCAGGACATGAACTAGTATACTGTAAAAGGACCCTCAGATACTTCCCACCTGTGACTTGAGCGAGATGAGGATATGTCTCTTCTCCAGGGTTAAGAGTGAGAGGACAAGAGGAAATGGATTCAACTTGCAGCAGGGGAGGTTTAGATTAGATCTAAGGAGAAATTTCTTTCCTGAAAGGGTTGTTAACTCTTGGCCCAGGCTGCCCAGGGTGGTGGTGGACTCACCATCCCTGCAGGGGTTTAAGAAACATTGAGATGTGGTACTTATGGCCACGGTTTAGTGGTATGGGAGTGCTAGGTATGGTTGGACCTGATGATCTTGCAGGTCTCTTCCAACCTTAATGATTCTGTGATTTTATGAAAAAGTTTATCTGCCCTCCTTATTTTTTTTAGAAGGTTTTTAGCTTCCTTGTTAACAAGGCACGACTCTCCATTCCTGTCTTCCACAGCAATAAGTTTTGGGCTAACTGGCCACCAGACCCAGTTCCCAGTTTCCTTTCAAAGTTGTTGATGCTACCTATGCTCTCATTTAAAAGGTAACACAGCTCTCACTTTGCAGCCTTGCACTAGGTGTGCTGGAAGTACCCAGCTCCCAAAAGCACCTATTAACTTCTCTCACCTAACTCTCCAGGCAGCAGCAGAGACCTACCAACCTCATGTCCACATTTACAAAGGAGCAGCAGGCTGAAGAAGCTTCAGAGTCACTCAAGACCAGGTCACTGTACCAGACAGATGCCTCACCCCACAAAAAAGGGGAGGTTTTACTGAATAAAGAAAAAGTCAATACTTGGGTTATGTTTTCATAAAGCCATGATGAGAGCCCTGCTGGATTAATTCAAGTCTGGCATTTCTAAACAGTCCCTTGATCTTTCAGCTGGTGCACTTGCCAAGCCAAGCATTTTTTAAAAGTTTTCATTTTTGTAAAGGTGAATTTAGTGCTAATGAGATGGAAAGAGCAGTACCCAATAGCTTGCATGAGGCACTGTCCTGCCAGGCTCTGTAGGTGTTTCCCTTCTGCTGCTGAAAGGCCATCTAGATGCTGAGCTGTGTAAAAGCAGTTGCCCAAGTCCCAGGACTCACATCCTCTATGATGGTCACCTTGGATTGCTTTTTGAATGCACAGTGAGAGAAAACCAGTCATCTGAAAAAGCTACCAGAGCTGCCTAGGGCAAAGTTACACAGAATCACAAAGGTTGGAAGAAACCTCTAAGATCATCAAGTCCAACCACACCCATAACTACCATACCACTAAACCATGGCCCTTATGGAGAGCATCTAAATGTTTCTTAAACCCCTTTCAGGTATGGTGACTCCAGCACCTCCCTGGGCAGCCTGGGCCAAGACTTAACAACCCTTTCAGGAAAACAATTCTCCTTATATCCAATCTAAACCTCCCCTGCTGCAACTTGAGGCCATTTCCTCTCATCCACTGTTAACTCTGGAGAAGAGACCTACCCCCATCTCACTCCAACCTCCTTGCAGGGAGTTGCAGAGAGAGCTAAGATCTCCCCTGAGTCTTCTCCAGACTAACCAACCCCAGATCCCTCAGCTGCTCCTCAGCACACTTGTGCTCCAGAGCCCTCCCTAGCCTCCTTGCCCTTCTCTGGACACACTCCAATGCCTCTGTGTCCTTCTTGCACTGAGGTGCCCTAAACTGACCCCAGGACTCTAGGTATAGGCTCCCCAGTGCTGATTTCAGGAGGATGATCACTTCTCTGCTCCTACTGCTCACATCCTTATCACAGCATATAAGGAGTTACCAGATGTGTCATACTTTAAACCAGTCACTGGGGTGTTTGACAGCTGGAACTCTTGCCATGCAGTACTGCATTTCTGTAATGCTATCTAAGAAGGGATGAAAGTTAGTCCAGCAGTGAGGATTCAGTCAGTGTCCAAAACGTAACTTGTAAACTGCTGAGGTTCAACATGGATGATTTCCTAAGGCTGACTACCTTAAAGCTGCAAAGAAGCCACTCCATTTACAGTGCTGCTCTCCTCCTCCTGAGTCCCTAGACAAGGTTATCCCTACCCAGGAACTGCCCAGCTTCAGCAGACAAACCCTCCTGATCCCACAGAGCTCTCTCCCAGGGAGCAGCCTCTCCCTCTGGCACATGAATTATTTTCTGTCAAGAGAGGATTAGAGAATTTCATTTGAGAGCAGTTAACTGGCCAGGCTCCCAGTGAAAGCTCAGCTCTGTGGGTTGGGTTAGGTCATCTCTCCTTCATCAGCACTGCATGCAGTCAGCACTCTGAGTGTGTTCAGTCACCCCATGCACCACTGCACATCTTTGCACAATTTGGTTTCTTTCTGAGGCATTAGCTTTCCATAAAAGCTTATGGTCCTGGATTTTCATTTGCACATTTATAGTAAAGCAATTCTCATCTGGGAGCAGCCTCCTCTTACCTCTGCCTGCCACAAACTCAGCCAAGTCTCAGCACCACTTGATATCTGTTGTGCTTGTTTTCCACATCATTAACTACAATTACCTACTCAGCAAGGGGATTAAAAGACAAGCTCCAGCTCCTGGCTCTAGCGGAGACACAAAAAGGAGTGCTATTGGCATATTCCAGCTGCCTTTGCATTGCTGGCTTTGCAGAGCTCAAGAGTGCAGTTAAATGAGTATGAGGAGGAAAGCTCAGTGGAAACATAGAATCATTAAGATTGGAAAAGACCTCTAAGATCATCAAGTCCAACCAACACCCCCATGCCACTAAACCATGTTGCCAGGTGCCACATCTACATGGGTTTTTTTTTAACCCCTCCAGGGATGGTGAATCCACCATTGCCCTGGGCAGCCTGGGCCAATGCCTAACCACTCAGGCATGGAAGACATTTTTCCTCAGATCCAACCTGAACCTCCCCTGGCACAACCTGACGTCTTTTCCCCTTGTACTATCACTAGTTACCTGGGAGAAGAGAACAAACTCCACCTTGCTCCAACCTCCTTTCAGGTAGCTGTAGAGAGCGAGAAGGTCTCTCCTGAGCCTCCTCTTCTTCAGACTAACCAACCCCAGTTCCCTCAGCTGCTCCTCACAACACTTGTGCTCTAGACCCTTTACCAAGTGCATTGTCTTTCTCTGGACACAGTCCAGCACCTCAATATCCTTCTTGGAGTGAAGGACCCAAAACTGAACCCAGTATTTTAGCTGCAACCTCACCAGTGCCCAGCACAGGAGGATAATCACTGCCCTAGTCCTCCTGGCCACACTAGTGTTGACCCCAGCCAGGATGGTGTTGGCCTTCTTGACCACCTGGGGACACTGCTGCCGCATCTCCTGCTGCTGTTGACCAACACTGCCACATCCTTTTCCACCAGGCAGCTTTCCTGCCGCTCTACCCCAAGCCTGGAGTGTTCATGGTGTTCTTATGACCCAGCACATGGCCTTGTTGCAGCTCATCCCACTGGCCTCAGCCCATTGATCCAAACTGTCCAAATCCCTCTGCAGAGCTTCCCTACGCTCACACAGATCAACATTCCCACCCAACTTGGTGTCATCTGCAAACTTACTGAGGGTGCACTTGATCTCCTCATCTGGATAATTGATAAAGATATTAAATACAAGTGGCCCCAAAGCTGAGCCCTGGGGAGCTTGAACCAGTAGTGAGAAGCAGGCACATTGGTTTCACTCAGACCCCCCATGAAGAGATCAGGGTCACTCAGCTGCACTCAGCAGGCCCAGGAGCAAGCCCTCATAATCCATAGTGTTGAACGACTCTTCCCACTTGCCCCTTCCCCACCCCAGTTCATCCCAGCTGAGCACCTGGAGGGTCCGTGGGGCTCCAGGCAGGACTCATTCGAGGAAGGGCTGATGCTGAGACAGCTCCCAAAGGATCTCCAGCAACAGCATTTCCATTGTAAAGCCAAAAGTTGGTTAAACACACACCTTCCCAGCCCCCTCCCCACCGTGCCCCCTCGTTAAGAAATGCAAATGTTGCCAATCCTATTTTATGATCAAAAAGCAGAAAAAAACCCATTTCAATGTATTCTTGTCTTGTATGACTGGCTAAGAGCCTCTAAATCCCCACCATTTACCAAATTAAACTAATTGAAAGAGCTTCCAAAAGCCACATCTGTAGGCTGACGTCTGTCCCTGCCTTTCCCTTTAGGCTGGGGGAAACTCTTCTCCATCCCATTGATCCCTGAATAGTCACGCCTGTCAGGAAGCCACATCAACCATTATCATTCTAATTTTACTGCCTTTCTTGATCCCTAATCTAATTTGCAATGATGCTTAAGCATTTCTCGAGGCCACAGCACTTTCTTCAGAATTTCAACAAGAGCATTAAAGCCCCAATTTACATTAATGAAGTGCACATTTAATTAGGGGAGAGGGTAAATGGAGGGCTCTTCAAGAGCAGTTTGCATGGTATGATAGGTACTTGAAAAAAGGAAGATGTACCTGATAAAAGACTCTTGGTGCAGCCTTCCTGCCTCATTGCAGTTCTCAGCCTCCTTCCTCACCCCACCAGCATCCCTTCATGCCACAAAACAACATTCATGGAGTCCAAGAGAACCAAGCAGGGCAAATAGTGTGAGCAGTAGGAGCAGAGAAGTGATCATCCTCCTGTACTCCGCACTGGGGAGGTCACACCTAGTGTCCTGGGTTCAGTTTTGGGCCCCTCAGGACAAGAAGGACACAGAGGCATTGGAGTGTGTCCAGAGAAGGGCAAGGAGGCTAGGGAGGGCTCTGGAGCACAGGTGTTGTGAGGAGCAGCTGAGGGAACTGGGGTTGGTTAGTCTGGAGAAGAGGAGGCTCAGGGGAGACCTTATCTCTCTCTGCAACTCCCTGCAAGGAGGCTGGAGTGAGATGGGGGTAGGTCTCTTCTCCAGAGTTAACAGTGAGAGGATAACCCCATACTTTCACACATTGCACTCTGGTTGAAACCACCACCCTCTAGCCAAGGTTTTGCCTCCTCAAGAGCATCCAAACACACATACAGACTCACACCTCAGTTTCTGGGGGTAGAAACTGCCTCTCACTGCTGGTTTTCCCATCTTTTGACACAATCAGGCTCTGGAGCTCAGGCTCTGTGTGCTACCTAAGCACGGCTCATCCAGACACCCCTTGGAAAAGGGAACAGAGGATGGGTTCTAGTGTTTACAGATCAATTCAGTGCCTATGTATCTGCAATGTTCTGCTGCTACACTCCTGTCCTGCTACACCTCTGAGAGACAGAGAACTCAGATCTTTCTGAGCTTTCTCCTCTGAAACCAAGGCAAGAAATCAAGTGGTAGCTGGAGTCAGCTCTGAGATGCTAGCTAGACATCCCTCCCTCAGCTCATCAGACACTCACGGAATCACAGAATCACAGAACATTCACGGCTGGAAATGACCTCTCAGATCACTGAGTCCAACAAAAAAAAACCAAACAAACAAACCCCCCC
>VWZO01008456.1:0-12149 GCA_013396975.1 Bucco capensis
GATTGGGTCCCTTAAGGGATGAAAAAAAAGAGGGACAACAAAAATGAAGACAACTTGCAGGCCAAAACTGCTTCAAACAATAGTAAGGACAGATTGTGAATGGATGCTCATGTCACATGCATGATTAGTGGAAGTATGTAAACCAAGTACAAAGTAAAGAGAAGACACAGCATATATAATATACACATATTTTTTTATAAAGGGAATTGTGGTTTAGGCTGCCAGCCTCACTGTGTGTTACTCTCTGATTAGTGTTTCAGTGTCTGCTATATTGTTTGAATACAAGAAAATCTGAATGATTCTGGTACTGAGTCAAGTCTGTGCCTTCAGTCTTTAAGCCCATAGAAGGGGCGAAAAACAAGTTGGGAGAAAGCAACAGTATATAGCAGATGCAGAAAAGCTCTGGTCTAGTGGCTGACTTTAAAACTCCTTCTGTTCTTTTGTTGATCTTTTTGCTTCACAGCTGCCTGGGAATTCTGAGGTCTGGAGTAGTGCTGACTCCAGGTTTGGAGTCTCCTGCTCTGGTAGAGAACTGCTGTTACCAAAAGATTGCTCTGGGGCCTTGTCTTGCTTTCGTTAGCTCTTTTTTTTTTGGTCTGCAGCAATTGCAATGAGATATCAGAGGGAGGAAAAGTCTGAAGTGAGTAATGGCTTTTATGCAGTCTGTTTTGAGGAATGAATTCTGCCTGATTTCACAGACCACTGTCCATCACTGCACACACAGTTTAGCAGGACAGGATATTGTAGAGCTGTAGAGCTGTCCTGGATTAAAAGCAAGGATGTCAGCAAATAGTCACTATTTTGAGCATGGAGGAACAAGGACTATTCAAGCAGAAGTAAACTTTCTTATACTTCTGCGTTACTTCCCTGAAGATCTCCAGATCTTTTACCACTAGAGCCCAAACAGTAAAGTACCTTCTGCTTAGTACAGTTGTCCTTAAAAACAGCTCCAGTCTTCCTGTCTTTCTTCTGGTCAGGCTCCTTCATAATTATGCACCATAGTCTCCAGCCCTTTATCTGTCCTGTGAGTTCCCTCAGTCATGGAACTATGTGCTATTAAAAGATCTTTCAGTGAAAAATTTCTAATCATGTTACAGCTTAGAATCACAGAATCATAGAATTGTTTAGTTTGGAAAAGAACTTTAAGATCATCAAGTCCAACTGTCAATCTAGCACTGCCAAGTCACAACAAAACTAAGGCTTCCTTTACATATATAGCGATGCTGCAACTCACATGGGGAAAGGAGACTCAGACAAGACCACTAGCTCATCTGTAGAAGGTAGCGATAATAGCAGTGCAAGACAGTAATTTTCTTGGAAGTTTTCTAATGCTAAGCATTCAGAATATCCTGCCTCTTTGCTGCTCCTGGGGGAAATAAAATCCAGCATCTCAATACAGCTCCATCTTATAACATGACAAGGCAGCATAGCACATAGATGAGGTACTAGTTTACTAGTTAGATGGTCTGTCTCCTGGAAGAAACCAAATCTGGTTGCATAGCAACATTTTTCCATAGAGGTAACATCAGGTTTTTATAATTTTAGGAGACCAGAATGTATCCACATGAGCAGGCTGGTGAATCAGGAAAAGGTGTGGTACAGGAAAGCTCTTGCTAATGTATCATATGAACCAAAGGCAGACTCACACAAACATAACTAGTATACATTTGTTTGAGGTTAAATTACTATCAGAGCATCTTAGTCACTTATCTATTGCATCGTTGTAATAAATTACATGTTGAAGACACAGATCCTACAACATCCCTTGCTTTATACTAGACTAAACTGCCTGTGTGAAAAAGCTCTGAGAGGGATGTTTTCTAGAGAAGCATCTTGTCAATGTTGGATATGAACATTGAATAGAATAGAATAATGGAAATGGCACAGAAACACCTGGTAGGAATCTCCACAAAATGTCTGAGGTGCAGAACCCTTCCATGTTTTATATATTAGAGACTTCTTTAATAATCAAAGAGGATGAGGTCGATACAGAGAGCTTTTGTATTTTGGGTTTTGTTTGGTTGGTTGGTTGGTTTTTAATTAAAAAATTTAAAAAATTGAAAAAATTTAAAAAATTGAAGCCTTATTTTCGGCAGCAGATGGTGCTATGCTGCTATGGTCTCACTAAATCAGGTTTTGGCTTTCATTCCAGGCAACATCACCCTGACAGTGGAACAACAGGCATAATAGAAACAGCAGTTAGTCTCACCTGCACCTTTTGTTAGCTAATGAGAAACTACTCCAGGATTCCACGCACATACAGCTTTTTGCTGAGTTCCTTCATGCTGTGCATATATGGCAAAATAAGTATTATTGCTTCTGCATCACTGATGAAGTCCATGAAAATCAAGTGCCTACTTCATGATTACTTGCATTCTGAGCAGCTAACATTGAAATTTACTGATTACAGATAGCAGGTTAGTAGTTAATTGTGTAATTGTTGCAGTTCAGGGACAGGGCAAAGTTCAAGGCATGGGGTAAGCCCATGCTCTTTAAGGACGCAAGAAGAGTTTTCCAGTAGCAAAAAAGCTAAACCACCTATATTTAGAGAGGCAAGAAACAAATTATTCCTCAGGATCTGAGTGGACCTTGTTTTATTCCTACCTCCCTCCTCTCTGTCACTGAAAATGTTAAACTTAAGATGAATTAAATTTTTGGGAGCTTGGAAAACTTTTGATCTTTTTCATCTAATGATTTTACTCTGTACTAAGTCCCCACTAATAGTCCATACACAATAGTTTCCAGTGGAATCATAGTTCTTTAGGGATGGTTATACTGAGCCTGTTATGATGAGTTGTCTGATTTTTGGACAGTACAAAACCAGGAAACTCATGAACATCAATGACAGAATTTGTGGGGGATTAAAATAGCCCTGTGCATCAGTACAGTCTGGTAACTTCTTTGGTGCAGCACTGGAACAGGCTATCTGGAAAGGCCATAATATTTCATCCATAGCAGCTTTTAAGCTTGGTCTGGTAAAGCTGTGACTGACCTCGTCTGGTGTTGGTGTTAGTCCCTTCTACGCAGAAGATGTCCTTTCCTGCCAATGCTCTTTGATCAGTGCTGCTGTGGCTTAGTGCCAGCTGCAGTAGATCTATATTAAACACTACAGTTAAGTTAGATATGTGCACTTACTAATGAGATAAATGTGTGTGACATCGAAGTTACTAGCCACAGTATCCTAATAATATTGTCTTCTGTCTGCCTGGGATACCCTTAACTAGGTTCAACTGCTCAACACCAGATAGCCATGCTGTGCCTCTCCCTGTTGCAGTTGGACAGAGAGACTTTGCAGCTTCACTGTGGTTCTGCCTTGGTGTGATAATCCAGGCAGCGTACAGGAAAAGCTAACCTGTTTATGTGGTTCTGGAAGGGGAGTAAGTCTTGTAGGGAGAGCAGAAGAGAAGAAAAAAGGTATGTGTCACTTAGGGCTCTGGCTTTTCCACTGAAGGAAAGCCCCATATCTCAAGTTCTGACTCAAGAGCAATCAGATCACCCAGCAAGAAGGGGTAAGCAAAAGATGAAAGGCAGGATGCTCTGAAAATACTTGGGATGTTTGTGTTACGATATCTGTTTGGTATATATATGTTCAAACACTCAGATAATTATGTGGCCAAACTAGATGTGGCGCATTGTTCACAGCTGGCAAGTTGTTACTGATTTTCCATTATTTTAAAGCAGGACTGTGATCCAAAAAAGCAGCAGGTTACACCTAGAGTAGTCAAGAAGGAAACAATCTAACTCTTGTTGATTTTGGGTTTGTTGTTTTTTTTGCAATGTCAAATGCAGACTCCTTAATGCAGGATGGAGTGGATAGGGGTATATAGGAAAGAGGCATGAATTAGCCTCCTTAGACTCATTTCATTTTTATCACAAACTTTGATTACAGAAGAGGCATGCTTTATGGAGCACTAAAGTAGCCAGTGAGTAGAAACTCTTCCACTGGTCCTTATAAAATGAAATAAGAACACGTGTTAGGATTACAGCATATATGCAAACAGGACCCAGAGTACATACAAGGCCAGAAAATAAAAGATATATGTATTTTTATCTTCAGTTTCATGAGAACTGCAAAAGGAAAACCCTATGTTTTAGACAATAATATCGCTAACAGTATATTGAAAAATGCCCAGAAGGGCAAACTTTGATGATACTGTTTTGTTTTTAACAACACATATCTTTCTCTTGGACAATGGCATGTCATAGTGAGAGCTTGCAGATGCTTTCAGTAAAAACTGATAGCTGGACAGAGATGAATGTATTACCCTAAAGACTGAAGATGAGGCCAATTCTGCCTGCCATATTTGCAGCTGTTCTGATTTAGTTTAGAATTGTTCCATCTCTGTGGCATGGTTAGCATGTTTTTTGGCTAGCAACTTATATTTGGAGAGCTGTGTCTCCTTTGCAAAGTATTTGGAAACCTCCTAACATAACACTACCATTAGAATTTTTAGCCCTTATTAGCTTTGGAAAGAAATTCTGTTCTGAGTATAAAAGTGTAAGCCTTTTGATGTTTGTAACAAGCTGCTTGTTTTGAATTCTCTTACTATTATATGTATTTATATTGCTATAGTCAGTCAAGTTTGTTCATTCTGTGAGATACGCTATAGACATATTCTAAGTGACAGATTTGATCCCTAGAGGTGTCAGGATATGTAGCAGTGCAGAGAAGCTGAGTTTATAAGCAGAAGTCATACAGAGTCTCAGGATTAATATAAACAGTGCTTCTCTGTGGGATCCAAGAAGGAGCAATTCACTTATGTTCCCAACACAGAAAAACTGCAGAGAATGTACAGGGTATTTTTTTTACCAGCACTGCCCAAGTGCATTGTCTGCTTTCTGTGTTTGTACACAGGATATTCTGCATACACTGTCCTCTTCAAGCAATCCATTGTACAGGCAGAATGAGATACGCTCTGTCCAGATTGCTTTCCATTTGCTATAAGAGAACAAAGACTTTGAAAGAGAAAGGGGAGGGAATACATTAGCGATTAGGCTGATACATACAGTGGGATATACTAATTACCTCTTCAGTCTTATTACAGCTATCTCAATCGTTATACACAAACCTTTTGAGAGGGGATGTGAGAACTCTCCTGGCTTTGGTCAGACCACACTGAGAAGCAATTCAGCTGGCTATTCAGTTCCACCATAGGGTCTTGTGTTTACCAAGGAGAATCTCCTGTGCTGTGCAACAAAATCTGTAATTCTAGATGTCCTGGATTTGTAGTTGGCCGTACACTAAACCACAAGTTTTCTGACTGGTTTAAGGGGTCTGCTGAAGTGCTAATCAATAAGACAGTCACTTTCTTTAGAGAAGAGGACAAATGGCTGCAGCAGGACTGGCCTTAACCTGAGAAGTAGGGTATGTTAATAGTGGATCATCCTGATTTCTTAGGAAATGTTAGTGATGGTGGAGTAACCATCCTATTTTTCATGGACAGGGTGATGAATATTTTCCCATTTTTTTGAATCATGTCTAAACCTTGGATCATGTTTATAGTCTATGTTGGGTTTTGGATAAATACAAGTTATAGGGTCAAGATATTTATAGGATTGAAATTAATTTTACCTTCCCAGCCATCGTATACCTCAAACAATTTGGAAAGGTTTTCTACGGTTTTAGTGGATATGGTGTAAATTTGTTCTAAATATTGATGTTTAGTAAATCCGTAGCCTCCCGGCTTCTCTGAGACACTATTAGGACCACCTTCCTTTACCTGATCATTAATATGTTTGGTGGTTTCTTTTTAATGGCTGTGCTCCTGTTTGGGATCTACTGAAAAAGAAGGTATGGAGTGAGAAATAGCATGTAATTTGAAACAGAATCCGCAATGAATTAAGGAGAGGAAATGTTACAGAACAGAAAAGAGCCTGGGGTTATTTAATTCTTAGAAACAGAAGATAGGAGATCATGTTCCAGTACTTAAAGGGGACTACAGGACAGATGGGGAAGAACTCTTATCAGGGACTGATAGGATAAGGGGTAATGGTTTTAAACTGAAAGAGGTAAGGGTTAGATTAGATGTAAGGAAGAAATTCTTTACTGTGGGGGTGCTGAGGCACTGGAACAGGTTGCCCAGAGAGGTTGTGAATGCACCTTTCCTGGAAGTGTCAGGTTGGATGAGGCCTTAAGCAACCTGGTCTAGTGGAAGGTGAATTTGCCCATGGCAGGGGGTTTGGAACTAGATGATATTTAAAGTCCTTTCCAACCAAACCCATTCTATGATTCTATGTTACTAAGCCATTTTGAATAGGATTGTAAAATATATTTGCTATAGTCATTCTAAGATTTTTTTCAGGAATAAAATGAGTGATGTCACACATACTCCAAATATTCTAAAAATCAGTGTATTTTCATTTAGTAATCCTCACATCTCTTTATAGCTTGTACTTCACTAAACCAAATCCTAAAATAAAATGTGATTTCATTACAAAGAAAACTAGTGGCTAGCGTCCAACCCTCAAGTTAGAGCCTACTTTATAGTGGCATTCTTACAATTGCTTCATTTCTACCTTGCTGTGCTAAAACTAAACATAGCCCTGCCTCTTCTCACATCTTGGTGAAACATCATGTTTATGACACAGTGTCAGTGTCCTGCTGCTTTTCCTTTCCTTTATGCACACACCTACATACCTTTTCATCCCACACTTTACCTCATACTTTTACTATTGCACTAGAAATCTCACTTTTAGGGGGCACTCAAACTGGCTTTTTAGATGTTGTATTGCTCCTTGGGAACTGTCACTTTAATTTCAAACAATGTTTGAACACATACTGCTACTCCTTACAAAGAATATTCCCACAGCCCAATTCCAAATTGGAGGAAATAAAGGATATAAGTTTTCAATGTCTTCAGAATTTTTATTTAACTGCTTGATATGGTTTTAGATATCATGATAGTTACCAGCGACTTTTGTACTAATGGTTTCAATTTTATTTTCATTAGTTGCTTGCTCTGTTATTTGTAAATATTACCTGCAATTATGTGCCATTTACTGCTGGAAGGATAAGTAAGTGCATATTTAAAATGCAGTCAACTGAAATTTTAGTCTGAAATTGAATTTTTAAGTGCATCTCTTTACTTTACTGATGATTCAGTCACATGGCTTCCTATTAACTGTATCACAAACATTTCCTGTAGCTTAACTCACTGTCCCTGCCCGTTGCCCTCTTGAAATAAATGGACTTCCAGTGACAGTTTTGACAATATTCTTGTCTACCAGTAATAAAACATCTGGAAATTAGCCTAGATGGATAAAACAGTTCCATGTAATAATATGTATCTGGAATTCAGACAACTTCTGTATAATGCATGTTTTTTATGGACCAGATGTGGTATTTATGCATTATGAGGAACAGAGGTATGTTCAGTCATGCTTTTTATTGCGTTTAAATGCAAGGTATATTTTAATAACTCTCATAGGGAATTGCCTCCTATTGATTGGAAACTGTCAGTGTGTTAGACATAAACCTGAAAAAGCAAATTAATCTGTCAGAAAATTGTAGATGTAATTTAAGTTGACATTAAGCTGTGTGCTTATTGTGAGTTGGCTTCAAAAGAAAACAAAAAGGCCACTAATAAATTTCTATTTATTCCTCTAGTGAAGGTGATCTATGAATCCTTTGATCTAAGAGTTGTTTATTTCTTCTGTAGGACTGTGTTCTGTTACATTTACGTTTATTCAACCTTTCACATTTTCTCGTTAAGACAACAGCTTTCCATAAAAGCCAGCTGCACAGTCTCTGTTTTTACAGTTTGGCATGGCATTTTCACATAAGGTGAATTGAACACCTATTGGGTGGAAAAGGATTCCACTGAACCCTGTCCACCTTGCTTTTGTCATTATTACTTTCCAAACAGCCCTGAAAAGTGTGTAACTGAGCTCTTCCCTACACCTCTGCTTTGTTTAAGGTCTTTACTATTTTCAGCCTGAATTATCACTGCTTTTTCAAGAATGGCACCTATGACTTTTTCATATACCATTTCTATTTCTGTTGACCCCATTGAGCTCTGCCAACGTGAGACAATCCTACAACATTCTGTTTTGCTATAATCCTTCTGTTCTATGTAATTTTGCATGATTTTTTCCTGTAGAAGAGCTGTTGATTTAAAATTTTACACTTCCTTTAGTTCCCTTTTTTTTTTTTCTACTCTGCAATATCTGCTCAAAGAAAGAAATCCTCTACCTGTGTATTTCCAAGTATATGTTATAGGTTGTTTTAAAGCAAGTGCACTGTGGCCAGCTCTGACAAGTGTCAGTACTGGAATACCACTCTAGTTCCTCATCCCTCATTCCCTTAACTTTTACTGAAAATGAGGAAAAGCCTGCAGGGATGCTAGCTTGGCAGCTATGAAATCTCTTTTTTAACTTTGTAAGAGCACTGCAACTAATGCAATAATTTGCTTAACTATCTTCAGCAGTAGCGAAGGCCAGAAACCTTGAAGCCATTCTTAAGCCCGACCTAATTTTTAAGCCTGCCATCCTCCTTATGGTTTGCTTGTGTGTCATTGATCTTTCACAATCTCTGTAGTACTGCAGGCTTCTTTCTTGCTTCAGCTCTGTCTCTGCTGAAATTCTTATTCATTCTTGCATCATTTCCTGTCTCAACTATTTCAGCTCTTTCTTTTGTAGTTCTAAATCCCTACACTCTTAAGCTTCAGGAGACCTAGAATACTGTGCTTAGATTTACTTTTTCAAGTGTATTTATCATCCATTCCTCCAGTCAGGCATCTTTAAATTCTGCTTCAACATCAGGCTTCTCCTTTTTCAGAACTCTCGCTTGATTTGTATCTCTGAGCAGAGAGGGTATACATGCTTCATTCAATATTAAGATTGAGGAACACAAAAGGAAATCATGTCTTAGACAAAAAGGCCTAACATTCAAGTCCGAGATTCAAATATTTTTCCTTCAACCCCTTCACTAACGTAAGAGGTAAACCGTCATATATCGATTTACTTATAATCTACATCCCTGACAGCATGAGACTAAGGCACTAGTATGTATCATCCTTAATGCATAATTTAGATATGAGAGACAATATGAAGTGGTTCCATTAGGGAAAAAAAAAAATCATCCTAAGCCAAAATACTAGAGTGCTTCCAAAGTCCAAATTAGAACTTACATTCAGGCAGCATACATACTTGCATACAGGCAGCACAGGAAACCAGTGTGGTCAGAGACGATCTGCTTGAGCCCAAACACAAGAGGAAGTGTATGGGAAGTGGAAGACAGGATATACTGCCAAGGAGACATATAGAAGCATCACTTGGGCATCCAGAGATGGAATTAGCAAGACCAGGATTTGGCTGGTATCGAAGCAGGTAAGGCAGATGAAGTACAAGAAGAAGGGCTTCTGCAGGTATGTTGGCAGCAAAATGAAGACCAGGGAAAATACTGACCTCCTACTGAATCAGACAAGTAATGTACTAATGACAAGCATGGAAGAAGCTGAGGTACCTAATTATTTATTTCAGTCTTTACTGAAAGAATCTCCTCCTAAGCCTTCCAGGTTCTTCCAGTTCTGTTCAATCTTTTTATCATTGATGTGTACGAAGGAGTTGAATGCACCATTAATAAATTTTCTGTTGATACTAAACTGGGAAGTGCTATTGACTCTCTTGAGGGATGAGAGGCCTTGCAGAGATAGATAGACTGGAGCATTAGGCAATCATAAACAGCATGAAATTTAACAAGAACAAATGCTGCATTCTGCACTGGGGACAGGGTAATTAATGCCAGACACAAGTATAAACTGGGGGAAGAGTGGCTGGAGGGCAGCCCTGCAGAGAAGGATCTGGAGGTGCTGGTCAACAACAGGCTCAACAGGAGTCAGCAAAGTGCCCTGGAAGCCAAGAGGGCAAACTATGTCAGGGTGGCATCAAACACAGCATAAACAGTCACTCACAAGAGGTGATTATCTTGAGTATTCTCCATTGGTGTGGCTTCAGCTGGAGTACTCTGTGGTTCTGGGCACCATCATTTAAGAATGATGTAAAGGACCTTGAATGAGTTCAGAGGAGGGCAACAAAGCTGATGAAAGGGTTGGAAGGCATGTTTTATGTGGAACAGCTAAGGACTTTAGGCCTGTCTAATTTTTAGAAAAGGGGGCTTAAGGGGCAACCTCATTGCTCTCTACAGCTTCCTGAGGAGGGAAAGTGGAAAGGCAGCAGCTGATCTGTTCTCCCTGAGATCCAGGGATAGGATTCATGAGAATGGTTCAAAACTGCGCCAGGGGAGGTTTAGACTGGACATTCAGAAGCACTTATTTGCTGAGAGAGTGGTCAAATAGTGGAATAGGCTTTCTAGAGAGGTGGTCAATGCTCCAAGCCTATCAGTGCTTAAGAGGCATTTGGATAATGCCTTTAGTAACATGCTTTAACTTTTGGTCATTCCTGAAATGGTCAGGCAGTTGGACTAGGTGATCATCATAGGTCCTTTCCACCTGAACTATTCTGTTCCGTTCTGTTCTATTCTACTACGATTCCTCTGACTACTAGTGAAGTTTGGAGGAGAGAGATAATACCCACAGTAGAGGATGGTCAAATCAGGAGATTCTTAAATAAGCAGGACATATACAAACCCATAGAACCTTGCAACCGTGGAAAAAGCAGGATGAAGTTCAACAAGTCCCGCACTTGAGGCAGAGAATCTCTGAGCACTGGTACAAGCTGAGCACTTACTGGTGAGAGACCAGCTTTGCAGAAAAGCACAGTGTTACTTGGTGGAGAGCAGGTTGAACCTGAGTCATGAGTGTGATCTTGCAGTGATGATGGTGAACAGCATCCTGGGTGGTAAGAGCAAGATCATCATCAGTGGGTTGAAGGAAGTTAATATTCCCTATTCTTGGAAACTTTACAAAATTTTCTTGGAGATTTTAAAAAAAGACATGAGCAACCTGATTTAACTGCAGAAGTAACCCTCCTGAGCAAGAGGTTGGAATACACACCTCCAAAGACCCTTTCCATACAATATTCTGTGATTTTGACACAATAAAGAAGATAACCTTATATACTTTAGTCAGTTGTGTAATGTCAGTTCTCAAAATTAGTTTAATCACTTAGTGGGGAAGTGCAGAGTAAATTCAATGGAGTTTATAAAGTTTATAATTAAAAGTTCCATATATATAAGACTGGAGATCTGAAATATTTTAACTTTCTATGTATTAATAAAATGAATGAATGATTGATCCTTTAAAATATAATCAGTGTAGCTATTGATACACACACCTATCCAAGCCCCTAATCTTTATTGTGAATTTTTGATTTATCTTGACAATTTCATTTAGATGTACAGTATGGAGCCTGAGAGTTGTGATCTAAAAGCTGTAATTATGGAGAGTCTCAAAGAAAGATATGGCTAAACACTGATTTAAGATCGAAAGAGCTACCACAATGTAACTAAACAGTATTTGTAAGCAGTATATTGAGTAAAACCTGTTAAAAAGTATTTCAAGATTTATTGTGAAATATTTTGGAGAAAAGGGATTTTGAAGCGATAAAGAAAACCTTACAAAATATCAGGTTTCAAAAAAAAACAAAAACCAACCCACCAATACATTTAAAGTGAGCTGTGGGTTTTAAGAGCTGCAGAATGGTTTCGATTGCTGTTTAACAGTAATATTTTCTTTGTACAGGCCCC
This sequence comes from Bucco capensis, assembly GCA_013396975.1. Taxonomy (NCBI): domain Eukaryota; kingdom Metazoa; phylum Chordata; class Aves; order Piciformes; family Bucconidae; genus Bucco; species Bucco capensis. Next base: position 11,645 of record VWZO01008456.1, read on the forward strand.
AGTAACAGATGTTGCTTTCTTTTCTGGCAGTCTGTAAGTAATCTCTTTTGTTCAATGAGCTCTAAGGCTTGTGTATTGTATTTGCAGTTCAATTTGTCAGAAGAAGTGGTCAGATCATGTTATTTAATTCCTGCTTCTTGTGGTCATTAGTTACTCATATTACCTGGGATGCTTTTTGTAAATGTTCCTCATAGTACTGCTATGAATAAATGCTATCAGAAATACACTGTACTAATCTATAATGCCTTTTATTATTATCATTTTCAGCACTATGTTTGGTCAACTGAAGAGTGCTTAAAAACCAGCTTTGTTAAAGTCAATTCTGTAGATAGGGGGAAAGTGCAGTCCAACGGCACACTGTGCTTAGGGATCATAGAATGGTTTGGGTTGGAAGGGACCTCTGGAGGTCATCTAGTCCAACCCCCCTGCACTGGGCAGGGACATCCCCAACTACATCAGGTTGCCCAGAGCCCTTGCAAGCCTCGCCTTGAATGCCTCCAGGGAT
>VWZO01008456.1:25916-52514 GCA_013396975.1 Bucco capensis
AGACCAAGGTCCGGGCTCAGCCTCCCCCGAAGCGCTGCGGAGAGGCTTCCCAGCGGCTCTTTCGCTTGGCACCAACGCCGCAGCTGCCCGGACAGGGGCAAGAATGGCCACTGCTAGCCAGCGCCCTCAGGCCCCTCGTCGCGGCTCTTCCCCGCCGCCTCGTCCGCTTATCTCGGTGTCTGCAAGCAAAGCGGGTGTGAGTGCTGGGAGCGCGCAGCTCGGCGTTAGCTCGCAGGACGGAAGGCTGGCCCAGCTAACCTCGTGGGACCACCACACCGCCTCAGCCCGGCCCGGTTCAGCTCGGCTCGACGCGGTGCGGGACGCCCACTGCACAGCCCGCGGACATGGAAGCCATCCTGCAGCCCCTCACGGGGCAGCGCAGCGGCACCCTTGCATCTTTACTACTGCCAGCCGGGACAGCAACTCCCGTGAGAGCGCTGCCCTCACTCTCCCGTCCCTCCCCTGCCTGTCACTCACTCGCTTTGCATAAACGTTCCCCCCGCCCCCCAGCCCATATACCCCTTGTCCGCGCCGCCACCGGGTTAGAGCTACTGCCGGCTGTGCCACCAGCAGTAGCCATAACCCCCTTCTTTTCTTGTGTCCCTGTTTCCTACCTCCCGCCCTCCTTCCCCGGCCCGCCTCTCGCCAGCGGCATTACCTCCGCCCAGCGCTGCGCTGCCTGGTAGCTTCTCCGCGGTGACGCCGAGTCGAGCCGCGCCGAACCGAGCCAGCAGCCGCGCTCCCCTCCCATGCGCGGCGCTGCGCCACCCGAGAAGATACAAAGACGTCCGCTCTTATCAGAGGAGTCGCTGCTGTAAGTCAGTGCCCGCTGACCTGTTGCAGCGCCGGCCGCAGTAGGAAGGCGGGTGGGCAGTGCGGCTCCGCGGAGGGATGGAGGAGGCCGGCGCCGCTTACCGTGCTCAAGGCAGCGAGCCGGCCGGCGAGCGGGGACCGAGGTGGGAGGTAGAGGGGCCGCATGCTGGGGCAGGGGCTGCAGGGGTCTGCACCGTCTGCAGCGCGGCCAGGTCTGCGTCCGCGAGTTACCCTGCTTGGTACCCGGCACAGCTGGAGCCCAGCTCTGATCTGCTCTGACCCGAGCGAAGGCAGCGGGGACACTGGGCGGACGGTGCGTAGACATCCGCAGTAGCCATCCGCGGTAGCCGTTGTTATCGGTATGCAGCTATCCTCGAAAAGTGCTGGCTCCTCTTAGGAAAGCTGCTGGTCGCCCCGGTGGGCTTCAGCTTCCTCCTCAGTGGGCTTCAGCTTCCTCCTCGGTGCCCTGTGAGGTCCAGAGCATCCCTCAAGCGGGTGTGAGGCAGTGCAAGGGAATCAGAGAGCGCCTTGCTGCTCTCGGAGCTGGCCGCGACACTGGTCTCCCTGCGCTGGTACGGAAACTTTCACACGTGGTCATTGCTCTATAAAGGAAACTAAATGCGTTTAAAGTCTCATATTATTTCTTTACCAGGTTGGAAAGAAACCCAGCAAGTTTCTTTGTAGAGACGGAGTTATTTAGGCATTATGATGGAGTGAACTGAGGGGAATTTAGGCTTGGTTTCTTTGTCTGCATGTGGTGAGCAGTAGTGCATTCGTAGCAGAAGCAGCGTGTTCTGCTTTCTATCTCACTGCAGGTCCCCGGAAGCCACAGAGTTTGTGCTAGACGACCTTAGGTAGGATCAGGATTTGACTGTGCAAAACAGAGAGTATCGCTGTAGATTTAGCATTTGAAAGCAGTGTTAGTTAAATGGATGGGGTGTTTAACAGATTTCCTTTCCTTTAGCTGTTTCACCGATTCTAAACAAAAACGTTGCCACCATGTAATTACAGACTCCTAATAAAATGAGCCTGTATCAGGGATATGTCAGTAATTTGAAAATACTTAATTTTTCATTTGATTTAGGCTGAGACCTGCATGCCGCAGAGCTGTTAAGAAGTAGGACAGGGGGTCTTGTTTAGTCTTGAGGTAGTGTTTACTACTGGGCTGCTGTGACAAGTTGTCTGTTGAAGTGTAGTTGTAAATCAAAGTCTTGTTTCGGCCTCTCTACCTAGTAAAAATCAGTATCTGTAATTTGTTGACCACAGCAACAACAGTGAAGGAAAAAGATAGGTATAGATATGTATCTTTGTTCTGTTTGGGGAAATAGGTTAGATTATCTTAAATGTGAATTGGCATACTTTGAATTCTTCTCAATAGATGACATTGTGATGATAAAGATAATGTTACTGGAGCAGTTAAAGACTGGCATGTGTGAAATCTGCAAGTGCATCATAAGAAGTGGCATTACTCACTGGAAGACCAGATTTTCTGTTTTAGTGGGGTGAAACGCCTAGTGCCTTGTTCAGTACCTATTTAAGAATGGCTCTTCCTTTTTTTTTTTTTACAGTGCAGTTTGTTACTATGGCTGTGGGTGGGCTTGGGTAACACACAGTGATCTGTACTTCCCCTCTGCATATAATCTATATCTCACTATGTATGCATAACTGCAGGGTGGGGTTTTTATGTTTGCCTCTATTTTCTTGTAGTTCTGGGCTTGTTCTGAGTGATGCTGAGCAAGTGGTACTTGCAGGAGCACAGAGCCTACTGAAGGATCTGAATGCCTGTGTTTGCAGCCTCTGATGTGAACTTTACCAGCCCTATTGTCGATCTGCTTGAGGGTAGGGAAGCTCTGCAGCGGGATCTAGACAGGCTGGATGGTTGGGCCAAGGCCAATTCCATGAAGTTCAGTATGACCAAACGCCGGGTACTGCACCTTGGCCATAACAACGCCCAGCAGCGCTACAGGCTCGGGGAGGAGTGGCTGGAGAGCTGCCAGGCAGAGAGGGACCTAGGGNTTAGTGGGGTGATAGGGCTAGGAAAAAGGCTGGACTTGATGATCTTCAAAGTCTCTTCCAGCTGTAACTGTTCTATGATTCTATTTCTGAACCTTGTGCACATGATAAAAGGAAGGTTTCAGTATATTCTGAATTACCCAAGTGTGTGGGGGGAAAGGAGAGAAACAATTTTTTTTTTTAGTAGAGATTCTGACATGCCTAGACTGTGTTATCTATGTATTTACTTAATGAGGATGGAGAGCACTGGGTGATGAGCACCCTCAGATCCTGATGACTATGTTAACTGATCAGTGTGTGTTCAGCTCTGGTCGTGATCCCTGGTGAGGAAACCTTGCAGGAGTAGGTCCTCAGTGTGAGAAAAGCCAGTCTGTAGAGATCCAGTGAATGATTTGCAGTGCATTGTGGTCGTATTTACCACTACAACGGTAGTAAAGTGCCTGGAAAAGTTAAAAAAAATTGCAAGAGGTGCTTTGCTAGTAAAGGGTTCGCTTTCCCATCAGTGTCTCCAGACCGTGTACTATTTTTTTAAGCAATGACCCTTTCTGTAATCCTTCAGTTCCTGCATGTTTCAACCTGTATGTGGTCAGTATAATCTTTGTGGCTATAGATTAAGTGGATAATTTTAGTCTGAGATTAGTGCTCAGGATCCTTGAATGTAATCTGAGTCTTTATTTGTCAGACAATACAATTGCATTAAAGGTAATTTAATTTTCCTTGTAAAAGGATTTGTGTTGTGGAAATGTATCAGCCTTTTTAAGTTGTTCTGTGCTTAGTGTTAGTGCATTTAATTAGTTAGTGCATTTTTACCCTTCTTATAGTGAATAATAGATACACTTTTTGATATGTAAAAATAATAATGGATTTTACTGTCTCATTAATCTTAGTCTTGGGGGGTGGCACTGGTAAAATGTTTCCAAACTTTTACATGGTGGAATTAGGCATATACTCTGCCTTGTGGTTCTGATGGAAAGGATTCTTCTTTGTTTTGGAGGATTTTGGATTAAGGATTGTACATTGAGCTGTGTTGCTTGTTCTTCAATCCTAGTTCAGTTTCGTCAGGGAAGTCATACTTCAGATTAAAGGAAATGGGCTATGATTGTTTTACAACAGAGTGTCTCTTTGCTCCTTAATTAATGTTGGTTTGAGGGGCTCTTTTGCTGTGATGACAGGAAAGATGTATGACAAACCTGATGTGGGATGTGACAGAACACTTATTCTGTATGTTTGTACTGCTAGCAAGGAGGATCATACCGACTATGCTGCGGTTGATCTCTAGGCGTTGCATGTTTTATGTGCAGAGATTGGTTGTTCTGAAATGGAGTCCACTGCCCAAATACATGGGTTTTATTTTGTTGAAGGTTCTGGTCATATGAATCTAGAAAAATGCATATAGTTCTTAAAAAAATGCTTTTTTTTGAGGCTCATAAAACTTGTGTCACGGTGAAGCATGAGATGTGGGAGTAGAGTTGTACAGTTCTGTAGTGTTTAAGCATGTCCAGGAATATGAAAATGATCAAATCTGTGAGAGAGAGAGTTTATACGTAGTAAAAACCTCTGCAAGTGGCCCTAGCTCATGCTTTTTGAGCACTGAGCACTTCCCAGGTAGGCTTCTGCCCTGTTCCTTGTTTAAATCATAGGATTGTTATGGTTGGAAAAGGTTTCCAAGAAGGTGCAGTAAAAGGAACTCTGGGCATGTGAATATCATAGTAATTAGGGAAGGTTAGTTCTCATCTTTCTCCAAGCTTCCTCTGCAGCGTAGAGAGAGAGAGAAGGGAGATTGTTATAGTAGCAGTCACAGCCATAACTTCCCCTAGGCTCTGTATGCTCCATCTGTTACTTGCAACTGTGGCTTTTTGGCCATTGGCTTTGAATGGTTGCCAGTATTCCTCCCTTTCTTTATACTCCATACTGTTTTGACTTGACACTTACTTAAATCTGGAAACTTGCTACTGTAATCATAAGTAGACCGGAATATCATGGTGGGTAACAGTAACATTCACCTCCAGACAGGGACAGAACCGCATTGTATTTTCTAGGAAGGATAAGCAGGATAGGGTAGGCCTTCTGTTTCTCTGCCTCCTCCAAATCTCAAAATGAACCAGTGGCTTGCACTCTGAGTACCTGATTCTCAAGATAGCTTCAGAGGAAATGTGTTGGTGACTTCATCTGATAGTCAGAAGACTTTCTCTGCTGACTCTGCCTCTGTGTATGCTATATGATTATAGCAGGACAACACTGGCAGTTGTAATCTCTAAAATTCACTTGTCATATTTTTTTATGGTTTTGCAAGTCTAAATTTATTATTGTTGCTAGGTTTTTATTTTAAAGTTCTCTTTTTTCATTCTCTGTTCTTGTATATGGAATCATTATACCAAAGGAAAGCTTCGTAATGGGATTAGTAGGTTTTTGTTTCCTATGCAGCTTCTGACATTGCTTAGGTTTCTGTCTGGTAGCTCTTCCTGCTATGATTCAGTACAGGAGAATGTTTCAAGCATGTGCACGTGTATGTATGTAATGAATCAGCTGGCCTAGCTTGGGGAAGGGTGAGAAAATCGGTCCTGGTTCATTTTCTTTTCTCTCCGACTAACTTGCTTACTCTATTGCTGTGAAAGTGGGAGATCAGGTTTTCCAAGATAAACCTGCTCTTGGGCAACAAATTTAGAGTATGTGATTTATGAAACTCACCTTACATAAAAATAAACACATGCCAAAGCTAGCTGCAATTTTCTGTCCACTCATCTATAAATTCAGACTTTTTACCCTTCTTACAGCGAATAGTAGATACACTTTTTGATACGTAAAAATAATAATGGATTTAACTGTCTCATTAATCTTACTGATTTTTTTGTTTATAGGTGTGAAAGAAAATGTCAGTCAGCATGCATGAAAATCGCAAATCTAGAGCCAGTACTGGCTCCATAAACATATACTTGTTCCACAAGTCATCCTATGCTGATAGTGTCCTCACTCACCTGAACCTTCTGCGTCAGCAGCGTCTCTTTACAGACGTACTTCTGCATGCTGGGAGCAGGTCATTTCCCTGCCACAGAGCTGTTCTAGCTGCTTGTAGCCGCTATTTTGAAGCAATGTTCAGTGGAGGACTGAAAGAAAGCCAAGACAGTGAAGTCAACTTTCATAATTCAATTCACCCGGAAGTCTTGGAGCTTCTTCTGGACTATGCATATTCCTCCAGGGTTATCATCAATGAGGAGAATGCAGAGTCACTATTGGAGGCTGGTGACATGCTGGAGTTTCAGGACATTCGGGATGCTTGTGCAGAATTTCTGGAGAAAAACCTTCATCCCACCAACTGTCTTGGCATGCTGCTACTGTCCGATGCTCACCAGTGCATCAAGCTGTATGAGCTATCTTGGAGGATGTGCCTTAGCAACTTCCAGAGTATCAGCAAAAGTGAAGACTTCCTCCAGCTGCCAAAAGACATGGTAGTGCAGCTACTTTCCAGTGAAGAACTAGAAACCGAAGATGAAAGGCTGGTATATGAATCAGCTATCAACTGGGTCAACTATGACTTAAGTAAGCGTCACTGTTACCTGCCTGAATTATTGCAGACGGTGAGACTAGCCCTCTTGCCAGCCATATACCTTATGGAGAATGTGGCCATGGAAGAACTTATCACCAAGCAAAGGAAAAGCAAAGAGATTGTAGAAGAATCAATAAGATGCAAGTTAAAAATCTTACAGAATGATGGAGTGGTCACTAGTTTGTGTGCCAGACCCCGTAAAACTGGCCATTCACTTTTTCTTTTGGGTGGCCAAACCTTTATGTGTGACAAGCTGTACCTGGTGGACCAAAAGGCAAAGGAGATCATTCCAAAGGCTGACATTCCAAGTCCACGGAAAGAGTTCAGTGCTTGTGCTATAGGCTGCAAAGTGTATATAACTGGGGGACGAGGGTCAGAAAACGGAGTCTCAAAAGACGTGTGGGTGTACGACACCCTTCATGAGGAGTGGTCGAAGGCTGCTCCCATGCTGGTAGCTAGGTTTGGGCATGGCTCTGCTGAACTTAAGCACTGTTTGTTTGTAGTAGGAGGACACACTGCAGCAACTGGTTGTCTTCCAGCTTCCCCTTCAGTATCCTTAAAACAAGTAGAACAATATGATCCTGTGACCAACAAATGGACCATGGTTGCCCCACTGCGAGAGGGCGTAAGCAATGCAGCTGTAGTCAGTGCAAAGCTTAAGCTGTTTGCTTTTGGAGGTACCAGTGTTAGCCATGACAAGCTGCCCAAAGTTCAGTGTTATGATCAGTGTGAAAACAGATGGACAGTACCAGCCACTTGCCCCCAGCCCTGGCGCTACACAGCTGCAGCTGTTCTGGGTAACCAGATTTTTATTATGGGTGGAGATACTGAATTCTCTGCATGCTCCGCTTATAAGTTCAACAGTGAAGTATACCAGTGGACTAAGGTGGGTGATGTGACAGCCAAGCGAATGAGCTGCCATGCAGTGGCATCTGGAAACAAATTGTATGTGGTTGGAGGCTACTTTGGCATTCAGAGGTGCAAAACGTTGGACTGCTATGATCCCACCTTAGATGTATGGAACAGCATAACAACTGTGCCCTATTCATTAATTCCCACAGCATTTGTCAGCACGTGGAAGCACCTCCCCTCCTAATTGTGTGTGTGTTGCAATTACAAATTATCAGGTAAGAAACAGCACCTTTGAGTTCCACTGTAATAATGCTTTTCACAAACCTTTTCAGCACAGCTGTAAGGAGGGGGAGTATATTCAATCCAATTCTACAGCTGGAGCAACTGAGCCATACGTTCACTGGCTCTTTAATGCAAGCACAATATCTGTGACAAAGCCAGGTGCTTTAGCCGGATGCAGTAGTATGTCATATATCTTGCACCTTCTTCTCTTTACAGGGTCTTTTCCTGCATGATTTAGATGTAAAGGACTGAGTAAAAATAACATCCTCAACTTGTGAGGAATCACAGAATCACCAAGGCTGGAAAANTGCCAGGAAATGCAAGTAATCTGGAAATTGAATCCTGCTCTGATTTTAAATACTAAACACATACTAAAAAAGAGTTCAGTGCCATTTTCCTGATGACAGAGGCTAGGTCACTCTCTATATCCGGCAACAGTGTTCAAAAAAGATACTATAAATTCTGATCGGAAGCCTGATAGTGAATTCACTTGAATTTCCAGGCAGACAGCGTGCTTTCTGCATGCAGACAGCCTTTGGGGAAGCTTGCTGTGTTATGAAAGGTGTTTTACAAGCACTTCAGGCCTAATTTTCCATCTTGTCAAGACAAAATAGTTGCACCTGCATAGACTAAGGTTACATTTGCTCCATTGATATATTTAATATATGGATTTTTTAAAAAATAGTTATGGTTATATATGGTGGACTAGATATAGCATCAGGAAAACATGTAATTAATATTGCTGGCTGAAATAATTATCAGTCTATAGCACACACCATTCCACAACAATTTAGTTACACATAATGGACTAAGCTCTTACCAGATGAAAGTTCATCATTGTGTCTTTTCACAAGCAAGTCTGAATTTGGGTTTGCTTTTTCAGTTATTGTAAGTTTCTGACTTTCAGGAGGAGAGGAGAAGTGGTTCATGAAAAAAACCCAAACCACTAAAAAATCTGGGTACCTACATATATTGCCAATATTTTTCATATCTGTTTTTTCATGCTGGCTACTCATGTTACTTCAACTATTAGTAGTTTTTCCTTATTTTTATCTTTTCTAGAGTTGTATCTCTTTAAAAAAGTCACTGACTTTTTGGACAACTACTAATCTGTGTATTTTGCAACAAATCTGGCAGACTCCCCTTAGTATTGTGTTGCTCTTTTCCTCCACTCCTCCCTTAAGACTTTTGCACAGGATCAGTTACCAATTGCCAACAGAACAGATGTAGTGGCATGTTTAATTCTAAGTAATCCATGCCCTGTGAGTGATAATTTCTTTCTGGATTTGAACAGCAGGTAGTGTAACCATGCAGGCTGGCAAGTTAGAAGGAACAAGGCAAATAAATAGAGTTGCAGTAATTAAACAGGCTCTGCATTTGCATCTAAGTTACCTAGAAGTCCAGACTGATAGAAGTTCTCCAGAAAACAGGAAGAACAGCTGGAGTGTAAAAACTTCCCTAGGTTCTGTGTTTGAGACAGATAGGGGGTCTTTTCCGGTGTCTTGCAACTGGAGACATTTACCTGACTTGCAGTAAACACGAAATCCAAATGTCTTTGAAGCAGTGTAGATAAAAACGCACAACTAGACATGTAGGGTAGTTGTGAAATTCCTTTCTCTGTGGTACACAGAGGATTCATCTTGTAGTTGTCTTTCAGCTGACTGGGAGCTTTGATTGAGTTAAGAATACAAGGTTGGACCTGTGCAAAACAACAGGTCAGTGTGGAAATCTAGTGTGAAATGGGGGTGTGTTGTGCTGGCAGCTGCTCTTGTCTCAAGATTGTTTGTCTTGAAGACACTGCTTTCTCCTCTCTCCTTGCTTCGGTGTTTTCCCAGACACTCTTGAGAAAGCAAGGTAAAGCCTTGAGGCTGAGCAGATCCTGGATCCTGGGAGTAATTGCACCCACAACAGCCAGCAAATGGAAGCACAGATTTCAGTGCAGTGGCTTCATCCCTAGCTGGGAACAATGTCTTGATGTCTTCAGTTAATTTCTGTTATTACTGACTTTCAGCAGTTTTCGGTGTTATCAGAGTAGCAGTATTGAATGCCCGGACTCAGGTCTGTGCCAAGAAAAATATTGACTTATTCTTCTGAGACTGACTGAGTGGTTCTGAAGTTTACAGTACATGAGAGGGAGTGTTTTGTTTTGAAAAAGAGTCCTCAGGATATAACGGTGCAAAAAGCTTTCCTTTGCTCTGCAATATCTTGTTAAAAGCCATTATTTTGTCTTCACTAACCCACAAGATAGTGGAGTGAATGCAGTCGTATACTGAAATCTCTCCAGTGATGTGTACTCATCCAGCCAGTATTTTTTTTTCTACTAACTCCTGCTGCTTTGTCAGTCGTGGGAGGCACAAAAGGGAAATTACCTCTGATTACCCTGTGTTTTCATGGTGCTGTGTGCCCCCAGTCTGACAGCTTTTAGGATGACATGTTTCCTGTGAGTGATCACTGTTGTTCTTAGACATCACAGTTTGAGAAAAGTGTGGTGTGTTCAAATGAACTGTGAGTTCACCGGAGCTCCTTTGCATTCTAATGATGTACAATCTTACAGAATCACAGAATATTGGGGATTGGAAAGGACCTCTGGAGATCAGCTAGTCCAATCCTCCTGTCAGGGCAGGTTTGTCTAGAGCAGATCGCACAGATCGCCTCCTAAAATTCTAGCAGTGCTGTCAGAAATGACAGTGATGAGGTGATGATGGTTTGGAAGGTGGCACTTGAGTACAGCTTCATAGTGAAAAACCAAAGCACAACCTCAGCATCCAGAGGCCGAATTTCTCATTGAATAATCAATTTTTAGAAAGGACTTTAGGATGGAATTACTGTGCATTGCTATGTGAAAAGAAACAAGCCAGACCTCTGCTCTAATGAATAGTAGATAGAAGTACAGGGTTTATATGTCTCTTTCTGTATTGTGAATAAATTCAATTCAGAATTCTTCATGGTCAATGGAGGCGTTAAGCTGAGACAGCTTAACCTCTCCTTCTGCTTTACTCCAACCAGGCTTGCTTTGGCCCAGGGATAGAAAAACCTGTTTACCCTAGGTATGGACTTTTGTGGAAGAGATGTTGCACAAGGTTATGTTTGCTTAAAACAAATCCACAACCTCTAAGATTTTGGGGAAACAGAAATACTGATGTAGGGTGCAGAGCCCATCACATTGAACTGTATTTGGGTCAGTTTGATTTAGGTTTCCTAAGACTGTGTTTATAGCCAAAAAATTAAACTTCCTGAGGTCACTAGGATGTTTAGCAGAGTAAGGCTAGTAGAATAATAAAGGCAGGATCTGACAATTATTATATGCTCTTGGCTGTCTTATTTATCAGTAGCTGGCTGTCACAGAGGAACACTTAGGTGGTGGGGCAGAGAAATCAACTGGATTGTGTTGTAAGCCTAGCTTTTAGATTTACTTTGTCGTGTAACAAAAACCTTGTAGTTCTCTCAACAAAACCCTTTAAGTCTTTTATCTCTTCTTCCCTCCCTTCCCCCCTTTCCACACTTTCAGTTTACTCCTTTATTTGGAGAAGAGAATTGGAACCTGAGATCGGGAGAAATGGTTTTAATGAAGAAAAATCATTTAGTGTCTCATGCATTTGAAGAAAATAATCTGCACCTTGTAAATTGTCTAACCTTGACATGAAGGAATGGGGGAAAAAACCTGTCTTCAGTGCTTCAGCATGCAGTTTAAATATGAATGGATGAACTTACGATCTAGTCCTTGTGCCAGTAGTTGTGGATTAATGCCAATATTAATCAGTCTTTCAAAGAAGATGAAGAAGATATAGAACTTCTTTGAGTGGCGCATCACACAGCACTCAATTTCCATGGACTCTACTGTTTGTATGTGAAATTTGAAATGTTTGTCACCTCTCTTTGTGGTGGTTTGAAGTGCCAGTGCCAGCTGCAGGGGAAGCAGGCCAGGTCTGAAACAGCGAAACTCTGCTGTGAATGAAGATACAGCAGCATTGCTGCTGAACTCTGCAAAGGGGATTGTACTTGTCTGTGGGCAGTGCCTGCTGCATCTCTAAGATCCTGCATTTCATTGTCCTGTGTGCAGTGAGTGACCTTCTGCTTGTTAGGGAACAGCCAGTGGTGAAATGTCTTTGCAACAGAGGGGAATGCAAATGACATCCCTGAAATGCTTATTGTTCTCTTTCCTCCCTGTATTTATAAGTAATTCAAACTGTCCCTTTCCTGTTACATTACTTGTTGCAGATATAGTTGTTTATTGTTCAATGGTTGCATGCTAAAAGAATACCTGCAATTGTCTTCATGTGGCAAGGGCTTGTGTGAATTGTATATTTTGCACATTTTGTGATTGCTGACTTGCTCTGCTGCACAAAGAAAGAAAACTGTTGGGTAATAATAGTTGGAGGTAGGAGGGCAGAGTGGCTTTCCGATCAGAAATGGAAGGATTGCAAGGCAGGATCTTAAATTACACATGTACTAAAGGAAGAAGCCATGGAGGTCGCTCTCTCAGGCCACCAGCTCCCCAGGTAGCATGTGGTGTGTCTTGTAGATGGTGTCCTTGCTACATTTCATTTGTTGGTCATGCCTTTCAATTTCTAATCTGGAAATAGCCAAAATCTCTTGCACTCCTTGTGAAGAGTCTGGAATGCAACGCAAATACTGTGGAAGAGCTTCTGGATACCAAGTCCAGATGAACTCATTGTCCAAAGTTATTTATTTATTTATTGGCTTGTAGTAGGGGTACCTACAGTGTCGCCACATTGACCTGAATGAGTGGAGTATCGTGATTCAAGAGTAAAAACAGAAAAACCTTGATAGGTTAGTGATGAAGTCTTTAAAAATTTTTTTTAAAAAGCAGCAATTTTGCACTGACTGGATTGCCTCATCCATCTGGATTTCAGATGATCATCTGAGTGGCCAGGTGTCAAAGACTCAAGTGCTCCAGCAAAATTCTTACGGGGATAGAAAATGAATTTCAAACCTTTTAATCTTAAAAATAGCCCTCAAACTCTGCTGCCTTTTATTTTCTTATGGGGATAGAAAATTAATTTCAAACCTCTTAATCTTAACAATGGCCCTCAAACTCTGCTGCCTTTTATTTTACTTAGGTAGGTCTGTCTGTGAACACTTGGTTGCTCAGAGGTGTCAGATACAATCCTGAGAAGCCAAGCTTTGATTTTTTTTTTAAAAATATGTTTGTTTCTTACCAGTCTGGTCTTGAGACAGAGATGAAGCTACTCTTTTTCTTACGGATTTCAGAAGCATATGTTTCACAGGTGCTTTCTTTGCCAGATCCTGTCATGAAGCATGTATTGTATTGTGTTTTTTCTTAAATGTTTCTGGAGACCAACTTAACTGACACATTCAGTAACATGGTTGATGTGTGCTGCACAGTTGCATGAGTGCATGCAAAATAAAAATGGTCACATTGGTGATGCTTGCCTTTCTCTGTGTGACAGTGATATGGCTGTATTTGTGAAAGTTCTGTGATCTACAAGTAGTTACACTGGTCACTGGAAGTTTCTCTGTGCTGCCTTATGTTTGACTTACATTTCAGAAAAGGAGTGTTTGGAGTTCTCTGAATACTGAGAGAACACCGATTAATTAACAAAGGCATTAGCAGTTTTAAAGAGTGTGGCCCAGCTAGATGTGACTGGTTACAGTTCCTCTGGTTAAACTGATTTCTTGAAATTATAAATTCAAAAAGTGTTAAAACCCACTGCTTTCCCTCCCTGTCTCCCCTCCCCCAGCATTTGTCCTTTTCTCTTAGATGGCTTTTAAGTACTAGGAAAATATCTTAGGGTAGATTTCCTTTCTGTATCCCTGCACTTGCCGATGTTGCCCTGTTGAAGCAAACAGCCTGGAATTGCTGTAGTCTTTCATCTTGTGAATCACTCCCAGGATTGCAAAGGGAGCCACAAAATCAGACTTACTGTGTTTTACATGTCCTCTTCCTAGGTGCTAGTGACTGCAAGGATATAAGAAAGTGAAGAACCAGGTCCCCAAGAGCCCCCTTGTTTGAATATGAATATATAGGTTTGAGACCTTTTTTCTCCATCAAGCAGATAAGAGTCCTGATGTGAAGCTACACTGCATCTAACTGCTTGGGTTATGAAATGATTTGTAGCACCATTCAACTTTGAAAGTGGGATGAATTTTCTGCAGCTGTTTCCAAAGTTGTGGTCTGCTTACAAGTCCTCGATTAATTCCTGTGTGTAGGCTGAAGGAAGCTGAAGTCAGACTGGGCCTCTGACTCTGCAGGGAATATACTAGGCTCTTGCTCTGTGAGTTGATGTGGAAATCCTGTCTAGCTACTTGCAAAACACTCCACACTTTGAAGCAAATGCAGTTTACAGTGGACTGCACACAAAACCCCTGGCATAAGATGGGAAGCTTCCTTTTATTTTGCAGAGTGGTTGCTGTAAAAACTTACAACAAAGGACAGCCTTCTTCTTCTGGTATAATTGTGCAGCCCCTTTTCTCTAGGTCTGACACCTGTCTGAATAAGAGTGATCAAAGGAGAATAATTTTTCCTTTCCTGGTTATTGAAGATGTGGTTCATGTGCTAAAAGAAAATTGTGCAAGTGAAGAAGTAAAATTGTTCGTGTTGTGTCTTTTTTGTTTGCTACATCTTAAGGTTTTGTAAAAGTTGCGTTGTTTTTTGTTTTGTTTTTTTTTCACAATGTGAAACTGAAGGTCAATAAATTATTAGATATTTTCTCTCCATGGAACATTTATTTCAAGTGTTGTCTCTTCCTCCCCTCCCTTCTCACCTCTAAATGCTTTGAATCAATGATAAAGTCCTTTTCATGTCCTCTTAATAAAAACACATTGGCAACATGCAGTTTACTGCTTTGGCTTAAGCTTCTGGTTTAGTTGCACTTCCCTTTGTTCTGTTCTGCTGCTGTTACTATGATCTCTATCTCAGAGTTCATCAGAAAAAACTCAAGAGCCTCAAAACTTTTAAGAATAGGAAATACAAGTTTGTTGGTGCTTGCAGTGCAGTTTAGCTAGTGCCTGATATGACTTGGAAGTGGAATTAGACACCTAAAATCCTTCCCAATTCTCAAAATGCTGAATACACACTGAAGGTTCATTTGCTCAGTTCTGCCAAGTACTGACCTGCTATCCTGCCTAGAAGAGGATTTTCTTCAAGTGTGAATCCACTGCTTTGGAGCAAAGAGCAGGGCCTTTCTTCCTTGCTTGAGCTGTTTCACGACCTACCATCTCATCCTTTTGCCTGTACAGCTCTGAAGAAGGAAGTAAAAGTGGTGTCCACAGGTCACAGCACAGTGCAGTGAGGATGCTGATGCTTCAGTTGCCACCACTAGTCTGTACACCATGTCCTATGTCAACTGAGTGCATGAGGTCCTGGCCCTGGTAATGAAAAAAATAAAAGACAGACAAGGCACTAGCAGGAAGTATTGCTTTCTGCAAGAATTGTTTTCTGAAATCTTCTAAATCTACCTCTATTAAAATTCCTGCCTCTGGAAGTCACGAGTTTCTTTGAGGTGTTTGCCCAAAAGACTCAAAGCCACAGTGTTAAGTGACTTTCTGGCCTTGGCACTGCTCGGCTAGTTTGTGTTTAAGGCCTTTGCAATCTGCGTTGGCTGAGGTACTGGGGCATTTTTTTCTCAATCTTAAATATGAAGGATACTGGAAGAAATCAACCTTCCTGCAGAGCAGGATACAGTTAAACCAGTTGCAGTGCTTGTTGCAAGCTCTTTGCTAGACACTAACAATTTTTTTATTGTGGTTTTCTTTTTCATTTGGGTTTCGTCAGGGCCTGGGATGCTTATGGCAGCACTGGGCCTGAACAGGCTGCTGTGGAGTGTCTCATTTTAGGGCATTGTTGTACTTATTGCAGGACTTCTATTTGGTTTAACTCCTTGCTTGGCTCTGAATTTGGAAGACTGCTTATACTGGAGATCTAATATTTATGGTGACGATTTAAAATAGATAACTACATTTAGATTTGAAATAGCTAATCATCTGTAAAATAGACACCTGCAAGGTGCTGATTGTATTCACAGAAATTATGAACACTAAATGCCTTAAATTATTAGACAGGAATCAGTTTGTTAACATTGAATATGGCTTCATCGAGCATGTGTGGATGATCAGGCCTGACCTGGGAAAGTCTCAGAGGCTCTGTCTATACCAGTAAATTGAACATCACTGAGAACAGTATCTGGCTTTGAGGCCAGCTGGCACAAAACAGCCATGAACTCTTCAAGGAATCCCTTGTTCTGGCACAACAGAGTGCCTGCATGGGAGTTGCTTAGGGTGGCTGGAGGAGATGGAGGAAGGAATGCTGTCTCTTGAGTCAGCCAGACCTTGATAAAAGATTGATTCCAAAGAGGTGGAGTTATGCCACTTCTTCAGATGCCATGACATAAAGCTTTAGAAGTGCAGAGAGAAGGCGGCCAGAATGCCAACGTGTAGGTGAAAAATAATTGGTGTGCCTAAAGGTAAAAGGTGGTAGTGCCCCCGTGAGCTTTGCAGCAGAAGCGTGGTGTCTTCTGGTTTCAAAAAAAATAAAGAGAATAAGAGCGGAGCTCTGTTACAAAAAGACAGCTGAAGTGTCCATGTGGGAATGCATATTTGTGTGCCTATACCCCCGCTAGCAAATACTAAATGAGATAAAGCTAAGTCTGTTTTGTTTTAAAGGATCACGAGTCCTCAGCTTTACCACCGTATCATTACTTCTGACCCTTGCTCCTCTGTAAGGCCTGCATCGTTTATTCCCCTCTGCAGCGTGATCTGAAATGGTAGTCTGGTCTATCATCTGTGTATGTGTATGCACAGAAACCATACAGAAACGCAAATATCATAGGAAAATAAACATTTATTCAAGTCTTTACATTTATGTGTGGGTGTGGCATGAACCAAAGTACAAAATCCCTCATTGGTACCACATGCATCTACACCACAGGACCATCTGTCCTCTGTCTGTCTTTAATAATGGTCTGTGAATTTTAAAGTGTCAGTATTTGTTAGAGACTGTACATTTAATTATGAGAATTAACCTTAAAACTAAAAATGTACATAGGGCAAAAAAGAATGGTTAAGTAAATACAAATCTTCTTCATAATCATGTTTAGTCTATGCTTCTGGCCTGACAATGCTCTGAGAGTCTCAGACTATCCAGAGCATTTAGACTATGTGTCCCTTTTTTGTGTGTGTATCTAGTTACCCTAGAAACCATAATCTTTTTATCTGAAGCAATGGGGAGCTGTGAAGGATGCAAAGCCACTGGAATTTATGCCAGGTCTTCTCTAAATCCTAACTCGTATGTTATCAGACATTTATTAAATTACTTAATGCTTGTGTATTGGATGAAGTTCATTAGATATTTTGTAATCACTGTGCAGAATTTGTGGGTCATAGTGCACTCTGATTCAGAGATAAATTTTATGGTTGACTGTGTTACTTAATTACAATTATGTATTTATATGAACCAGATTCACAAATGCAAACTAAGATATTTACAAATTTGCAGCTCACCCTGTGAGATTTCAACACATCACCTTTTCATCCCAACAGGTTTGTGAGGGAGCGAAAATTTTGAGCCCCAAACAGAGATGTTGTTTCTCAGGGCTAGCAGAGCTAGGGAGGACTTGCCACAAGGTAAACACAAGCAAGCTGGCTTTTTATACAATGGTAAGGGGAAGTAGTTCTTTCAGGCAGATGGCTTCTCTTTAGCTAAAGAGCACTGATATGAACCAGACAGGTTTAGGGAGCTGCTGGTAGCATAGTATTTACATAGACTCAAAACATTATCCTGCTCTTTGACATCCCTCCCAGTATGGAGAGGTACTGAGCAAAAGAAAGATGCAGGTTGAACTTACTATCTTTAAGACCATAGATTTCTTTCCTATTTCAAACCCAGAAACACACTGTCTTACAAATGCCTGAGAGTATTTTAAAGCCTGGGAATCCCTGTAAAAGGACTCAGGCAATGCAAATTTTCACCAAGAACAAATGGCTGGCTGGAGTGGCCTGTTGTTGGGTTTGGGAAGCTGCTAGTTGAGAGGAGTTCAGGGAAGGTGTCCCTGGACACACATGATAGTGGTCCAACTTTCATTTCCATGCCAACTTAGCCCTTACTTTCCTTCACCTCTGTCTTTGCTTTTTCAGCCTGTTTCTGAGCAAACTCTTCCTAGACCCATCATCCCAGCCCATACAGTTAGACAGAGGAGCAGCAAAACTTGCAGACGTTGGGAGGAAGGGAGGTGAAAGCTTTCAACAGCATTTGCTTACGTATTGCTGTTGAAAACAGTCCAGGAGCTGTACCCCCTAGCCTGAAAATCCTACAGAGGATCTACCTTTGTCTCGTTTTACAAGAATAGCAGAGCTTTAGCCCTTTTTTCTCATGGCTTATGGCTGTTAGCTGTTTGCAACCCTGTTTGGGACAGGTCTGTATCTAGTGGTTTCTGGTTAACTATGCAAAAACCCTGAATATTCTCATGTCATAAGGTAAGATCCAATGTGTTGTGTTAGCTAGTGTTTTGTTAGCTTTAAAAGGGTTAGTCATCAGTGCTGATCTATGTCCTCTTCTGTTTAGCTGAAACATGCCTTTCGTCTTTGATCCTACAAATGGGATTCTGGAACAGTTATGTGCATGCAGACACTCTTGCACTGCTTTGCCTTGCTCACAGACATCCAAACACCCTCTGTGTAACTGGGGGATATTTTAGGTCAGAATTTATTAGCTATTTTGCATTTTCAGCAAATCAATTTGTGTTTATAGAAACAGTTCTCCCTGCCTCCCACACAGATGAAAATACCACCCTTTTGCTCACAGAGTAGGGAAGCCTGTCTTTCCTTACGTGATATTTTTTGCAGGTATTTTTGACAATGTCTTTGTGATAGAAATTTGGTTTACTTGGTTTACTATACAAAAGTGGAATGATTTTTCAAGGTGTGACTTGGCAATAGCCAGGAAACCCACTTCCTTGTGTCCTCCGGGCTGCAGCACTGCAATGATGTGGGCACTGCAAGATGGAGAGCTGCTCAGGTAAAAAGCAGCTGCTTGTGGGAGGTACTCCGCATGTGCAGCCTGGGAGACAAGCGTGGAGGCATTGATAATACAAGTGGTCACTGTGACACTTTGGGATATGGAGGAGCCTTTTTCCACTTGGAACAGACCTAATGCAAAGCCTCTGAGATGCTGAAGAAAGAAAGATTCCTAGGGACCCAGAAGAGATTTTATGGGTTTTCTCCAGTGATTGCAGTTGCTGGAGTGGTAGGCAAGGCTACAGGAAAAAGTACATATTTTTTCATCTGACACTCCTCCTCTTTTATTCCAAGCATCTCTTTTGTTCACCTCTTGCAGTGAACTTGGGTGCTTCTATTTCAAAGTTATTTTATCTGATGCTATAAGAAAATACGACTTTATTCGTCAAAAGCCCGTGGATATCTATGGTCCACCTTGCTTTCAGGAAGGGGTAGGGCATGCTCACATCAAGACTCTGCCTCATTCAGAGTTGTGTTGAGATGCTGCTTAGTATTTCTTCCTGAGAGCATTGACAGAAAATGGGGAAGAACAGCTTTGTTGTAATTGCTGTCCCTGCTGAGCATATGGCTCAGAACTGATGATTGCAACCTCAGAAACTGGGAGTGTGGCCCTAGATCCTGACTGTACATGGAGTCAGATAACTACAATCAACTTCAGATAACTACAAATACAGCTGCCAATAAGCTGAGGCACATATTCTCATTCCTTGCAGCTACTTTGGTCTTTGGAAGAATTAATAGTTTCTGTCTCCTTCTGTAACCCATTTGAAAGTTGCATGGATGAAAAACATTTATGGTTAAAAAAAACCCTGAATAAAAGTCTTTATGATATGGACTTTATAAGAGGTAAACTAGCTGGCTATTTAGACAACTGTACAGTCAAGCCTCATAACAAGAATATTTAACAAAAAAGGTGTAAGAGTAATTTTTAACTTGTAATAGCAAACAATGGATTCATTTCAATCTCTGAAATAGATAAAGAATTCTTTTGTTATTTTTGTTGAGCTATTCTGGCTAAAAGCTGGCCTGTAAGATGCCTTAGCTTTCCTCCTGTCACCTCAGATACAACTTTTACCCTGTGAGCATTCTGTGTGTGCTTAACTTCACACAACCTGAGTACTCCTGTTGAGTTCAGTGAATTGTTATTAACATTATTAAAGTTGCAGGATTGAGACCCATGCTAATAAGAAACAATTCCATGTTGGAGCACTGCAGAGTACTGATATAAAGGATTGAGGGATGGCCAAACTGTTTCATTTTTCTATTGAGGGCACCAAAAAGATTGTTCAAATGACAGAGATTCCCTGCTTCTAAAGGTGCTTGAACAACACAACAGACAGAAAGCAACTAAGATAGCTTGGAAAATCCTAATACTGAGCATATAAACAATAAAATTTTAATAGCTTTAGACTGTCATTTAGCATTCTTTAGATTTACTTATCATTCTTATCTAATTACTCTGTATATGTTTCTATACAGGATAAAATGCAGAAATATAATCTGTGTTCACTGAAATTTCCTGTTTAAACAGTAGCATGTGCATTAAAAATATATATATATGTCTATATAACAATTTCCAACAGGTTGCCAAGAACTACATTGGCAAAGAGGGAGATGGCATTACTTTTTCTTTTCTGAATAAATAGGAAAAGACTTAACTATTTAGTGACCTTGACAGCCCAGTCTGAGAGTTTACAATATTTGTGAAGAATTAGACATAACAGTCTTAAATTTATTTCTTTCTGTTCCTATGGCCATGACAACTGGTGATCCACCCATTCTCAGGTTCTGTTGAACACCAGCAGCACCTCTGATGCTCAGTGAATGCAGTATTAGCACTGAGCATGTCTTGAATCAGGAGGACAGACAAGGGCTATCATCAGGCTTGGGCAGATAGTTGTTGCTCTAGTTCAGCATCCTGCATGGATTAAATCACCTTATAAAATGCATCAGAGCAGTAGCAAGAAACCTTGCAGCAGGCACCTGTGGCATAACTACCTTGCTGAGAAGTTTATCCTTGCTTTCCTGGATACGAAAGAGTTTACTGAACTAACCTAGATTGATTACTGCCTCTCCCACAGCAGCCTGTGATCAGTCTTAGTGTCACCCTGTCTGCCAACAGCCACAGCTCATAGAAATACTCTGCCTTCACTTCATCTATCACCTGAGCCTGCAGCAAGGGACATGCAGAACATGCATGCAGGACCTGCAAAATGGTGCCTGTAATAATTTTATAGTTTTATTAGTATGAAAACTGAAAATGAGTGTCTATGCAGCGTGTTCAAGCATTGCATAGTCACTGACTCCCAGAAGGGCTGAGGTTGGAAGGGGCCTCTGGAGATAATGGAGCTCCAGAGGGTTCAGCTGGAGCTTCGTCCCAGCTCTAAGCAGGGTCAGCCACAGCAGGGTGCTCAGCTCTAAGCAGGGTCAGCCACAGCAGGGTGCTCAGGGCCATGTCCAGTCAGGTTTGAGTATCTCCGGGGATGGAGATGCTACAGCCTCTCTGGGAAACCTGTGCCAGTGTTTTACCACCCTCACAGTAGAATATTTTTGCTTTAGTGAATGTCAGAATATGCCTCTGCACTCTCCCATCAGGTCATTGACTACATCTTTTCGGTTCAACTGTCTTTTAAAAATAGACAAATGTTTATCTTTTCAAAATAATCTGCTGAAATGGCATTATAGTAGAAAGGATGTTTTCTTGAAATTGTTTAATATGCATTTGTACGGTTTGCACAAGCTGGTAGAGGGTATCTATGACCCATCTAACCAAGATTTAGTGCTAAATTGAGAATGGTATATTAAAATATGGCTGCTGAATTTAGAGTCTCTTATGGAACTGATGTGATCTATTGAGCTTCTTTCACCAGGACTTTTACAATGTGAATGCTGAGCATGTTAACCATGTATATGAGCGTCAGAGATATAGTCTGCTGCTCCACCACTTAAAATGTATGTTCAGAATGTAATAAAATAAAGATCTTTTTTTTTTTGTGGTAAGTCATACACCAAGAAGAAATCATATTGTTTTATAGACAGGCTGAATCTTTCCAATGGACAAGGTGTCTAATCTCTGAGGTGGGAGAGCTGTCTAGCAAATACATTAAAATATGTAAGCTTTGCAAGGAAAATATTTCTTATTATTAGCTGGTAAATGTCCCTTTCTGCCAGTAGCTGAGTTCTTGATTCTGTATATTTTTGGTATTGTAGTGCTTACAAAGAAATCAGCAGGAAACGAGTGTGTGAGACAGGGCAGGACTTACATAGACCTATAGTCAACAAAGTATAGAATTTGCTAATAATGGGTTATTAAGGCACTGTTATTTTGTAGGGAGAGAAGGTGTTGCTGCAAATTCTAAAGTGACGGTATGAGAAGCTTTGTTAGGTGGAATAAGTTTATTAGCATGGGAGTAACTACTGTATTGTGTTTGAAGAAATTGTTTATTCAGAAACCCAATGTGTAGAGGTGAAATGCAAATAATCAAGAAAGGCATCAGCTCTTACGAAAATAATGGTTTCAGACCTAAAACTTTCTGTCGTGTTTCAGATCTCCATACCTCTGCTTTGGACTCGCTCTCAAAAAAAGCCACCTGCACCCTGTTATGCAGCTGGAGGGTGGCAATGATTTTGCTGCTGAGATTTTTAAGAACAAAAGATGGTTTTTATTTAACTGTAGCCAAATACCTTATATTTCTGTAATGGTCTGGCAGGAGAAAGTGCAGCTCAGCCTCCACATGTTATTAGCTAAATCATCCAACCAAAGTCACAAGAAGAGTTTGCCGTGAAGGCAGAAGAGGCTGTAAGAGAGTTGACTGCTGGTTTACTGGTAAATTAAAAAGTGGATTAGTTAACCTGAGTTACAGATCAGAAAGAGATAATTAGTTACTTGTATTTTGTCTTGATTCTATTGCTAGCATTGAATGAACATTTCCTACAATACCCCTATTAAAAAAAAAAAGTCCCCCCAAAAACCCTGGGAAATAGTGGGATTTGCTTTATGCTACCAAGGGACCTCAACCTGTTGTTCTGAAACACACAGGGAATACTGGAGCACACTTGTCTTATGGAGATGAGCCAGGGGCTTCCAGGATAATAGAAGCCAACAGGAAAACACAGGTGAAATATCTCCAAGGTAATAAGGGGAGTTCATCTAAGAAGGTAACATGGCTGACAGCCCAGCAGAAATGCATCTATGTCAATGCACATAGCAAGGACAGCAAACAGGACAAGCTGGAAGCTACCATGTTGCTAGAAAGCTATGACCTGGTTACCATTCCCATGACTGGAGTGTGGCTATTGATAGCTACAGGCTGGTCAGAAGAGACAGACAAGGAAGGAGAGGCGGAGACATTGCCCTCTACATCAAGAGCTTGATAGAATGTGAAGAGCTGTCCCTGAAGAATAGCTCCAAGAAGGTAAAAAGCTTATGGCTAAGAATTAGAGACTGAGGCAACAAAGGGAACCTTGTGGTTGGTGTCTACTGCAGGCCACCTGACCAATGGAAGCATGTTAATAAATCCTCACCAAGTCCAAACACCTACCTATCACCACCATGCCACTAAACCATGTCCCTAAGTACAGTTTTTAAACACCTTCAGGGACGATGATTTCACCACTTCCCTGGGCAGCCTGTTCCAATGCCTAATAACTCTTCCTGTGAACAATTTTTTCCTAACATCCAATGTAAACCTCTCCTTGTGCAACTTGAGGCAACTTCCTCTTGTCCTCTCACTGTTAATCTGGGAGAAGAGACTGACTTCCATCTCACTACAACCTCCTTTCAGGTAGTTGTAGAGAGAGATAAGGTCTCCCCTGAGCCTCCACTTTCTTAGACCAGACAACCCCAGTTCCCTCAGCTGCTCCTTATAAGACTTACTCTCCAGACCTTTCACCAGCCTTGCTGCCCTTTTCTTGACATTCTCCAATGCCTCTATGTCTTTCCTGTAGTGATGACTGAGTGTGGCTGGGAACTGAAATTCAGAGCTTAAGAGACTCTCCCAAAGATATACAACTAGTTAGATGTACAGCTAGCTTGAAGGGTCATACTGATACATAACCAAACAAAAGCCTAAAGAAGCCTCTTGCTTTTCTTTGGTCTTCTTTCTTCATGTTTTAGAGGTAATTTTCACAGGATCACAGAATATTAATGTTTGGAAAGGACCTCTCAGATCCACCAAGTCTAACAAAAAAAACCTAAGGAGAAGAGGCCAACACCCACCTCTCTACAACCTTCTTTCAGGTAGAGGGCAATGAGGTACCCCCTCAGCCTCCTCTTCTCCAAACTAAACATGCCCAGCTCCCTCAGCCTCTGCTCATACAACTTGTTCTCTAAAACCCTCACAAGCTTCGTAGCTCTCGTCTGGACATACTCCTGAATCTCAGTGTCTTTCCTATAATGAGGGGCCCAGAACTGAACACAGTACTCTGGATGAGGCCTCACAAGTGCTGAGTACAAGAGCAGGATAATCTCCTTTCTCCTGCTCACCACGCTATTCCTGATCCAAGCCAGGATCCTGTTGGCCTTCTTGGCCACCTGGGCACACTGCTGGCTCATATTCAGCCGGCTGTCCACCAGCACACCCAGGTCCTTCTCTGCTGGGCAGCTTTCCAGCCACTCATCCCCAAGCCTGGAGCGTTGCCTGGGGTTGTGCCCAAAGTGCAGTACATGGCACTTGGCCTTATTGAACCTCATACAATTGGCCTTGGCCCATCCATCCAACCTGTCCAAGTCCCTCTGCAGAGCCTCCCTGCCCTCCAGCAGATCAACACTCTCACACAATTTGGTGCCTTCTGCAAACTTACTGAGGGTGCTCTCGATCCCCATGTCCAGGTCATCAGTAAAGATGCCAAACAAGACTGGCCCCAAAACTGAGCCCTGAGGGGCACCACTGGTGACTGGCAGCCAGCTACATTTCACTCCATTAATCACAACTGTCTGGGAGCAGCCATGCAGCCAGTTTTTAACCCAGTGAAAAGTACATTTGTCTATACCATGATCAGCCATTTTCTCCGCGAGAATGCAGAGAGAGAGACTGTGTCAGAGGCCTTACCGAAGTCCAAGTAGACAACATCCACAGCCTTACCCCCATCCAAAAGGCAAGTCACGTGGTCATAGAAAGAGATCAGGTTAGTTAAGCAAGATCACCCTTTCATAAACCCATGCTGGCTGGCCCTTATGCCTTCTGGAGTAGCCTTCGCAAATATCCTCCTTTTTCCAAGATACGCGTTTTTTCTTTACCTGATACCTCGTACCTGTTTTTTCTGAAAGCTGAAGACGTGCTTATGTGCTTTTAATAGTCTCATGTTTTGTGTGGAATTCATGATGGAGTACTGAAGTCTTGGCTAAAGAGTTGTTAGTCCTGCTTGACTGCACCTGCTGTAAATAAGGAAGAGGTTGGGCTGTATGTGACTGCCATTGCAGGACATCATGGGGTAGTGCAGAGGGCATGCTCTGCAACCTGTGTATGCTCTGACCCGAGAATAATGGAAGGATGAGTTTTTCATAACTTTTTGACTGGTTTTGCCAGAAGGTGATGGGGCACTGTGAGGTGGTCCAAAGGGAAGGTGTGACTTTGTTAGGCATTGAAGGGAAACACACTTTTTGGGAGAATTTGGGGAGCAAAACTGCTTGTTTCCCAGAGAAGGAAAAAAAGGGGATGAGAAAGTAGTGGGATGAGAATATGTTTATGAAAGGTGGCCTTTGTCAGCAACTTTCACCTCTTGATTGATGCTGGGCATTGCAGTGACTTATACAGAGTAAGCTGCATTGTGTTGCAGTTCACTGTCTTTAACCACAGCAGGGTTTGTCTTTTGCACGTTGTGATTGGGTTTTGATTGGTGAATTGAGATACATCATTCCTGTTGTAGAGCATGCAACAAAGAGGTGAAACATACTGTTACAAAACCAGAACTTGCTAGTCAATTAATAATGTATATAAATCAATAACATTTAGAAGAATATGAATTTGCCCCCGCAGAAAGTATGCCTAGATCTGTGATAAAATTTAAGTACAACAGACCAATGGTTTAATTCACTGGTGAATGTGTAGCCCATGGATTCCAATTTGCTTAGCAGTGGGAAAAGGCCAGGTTGTCAGTCCTTCTTCTTACCAGAGAAGTGATGACAGCTGAAGATTTGCTTGTATCACAGTATCACAGTATGTCAGGGGTTGGAAGGGACCTAGAAAGATCATCTAGTCCAACCCCCCTGCCAGAGCAGGATCACCTAGACGAGGTCACACAGCAATGTGTCCAGGCAGCTCTGCAATGTCTCCAGACAAGGAGACTCCACAGCCTCCTGGGCAGCCTGTTCCACTGCTCCATCACCCTTACTGTAAAGAAGTTCCTCCTCGTGTTAATACTAAACCTCCTGTGGTCCAGCTTGCTCCTGTTCCCTCTTGTTCTAACATTGGATGACATTGAGCAGAGCCTGGCTCCCTCCTCCTGACACTCACCCTTAACATATTTCTAACCATTCCTGAGGTCTCCTCTCAGTCTCCTCCAGGCTGAAGAGACCCAGCTCTCTCAGCCTGTCTTCATAGGGCAGATGCTCCACTCCTTTAATGATCTTGGTGGCCCTGTGCTGGACTCTCTCCAGCAGCTCCCTATCCTTCTGGAGCTGGGGGCCCCAGAATTGGACACAGTATTCCAGGTGGGGCCTAACCACGGCAGAGTAGAGTAGAGTGTGCTTATAACATTGGAGTTTGGTTTTGTTTTTCCTAATCTACTCCATCTGTTTTAGACAATCAAATGTCTGTCACACTTCACTGCTATGGAAGAAAAAGGAGTCCAAAGGGAGGATTAAAAAAGCAGAAAGACTGAAAGGAGATATGTAGGGAGAACAGAGAAGGCTGAGGTAGGGCTTTTCGAAAGCTAACCTGGCTGGTAGAGAAAGAAACTTCCTATCAGCCACTACTATACAGAAGACAGGGAGATGTTCAAGTCAGCAGATGTAAGAGACTTAAGTCTTCTGGAAAAGCAGACTATGAGATGGCAAGAGCAAGGAACATGGCAGAGAGCTCTCTGAAGACAAGGAGTGGAGTGTAGTTTTAGGCTGAATTCGTCGTCATCGTCATGGCTAGGGTTCGTGAACGAAGATCCAG
>VWZO01008459.1:0-25556 GCA_013396975.1 Bucco capensis
TGCCTGTGACTGGAAAAATAAATGGAAAGATAACTTGTGCCCCAGATACATGTGATATATGTCTCCCAGTACTTAAAGACTTGTTATTCAAATGATGACCAGTTCTTGCTTTCTGTATCAGCTACTGTAGGGCATTAAGAAATTATCTCAAGTAGCAACAAAGGAGATTTATCTTAGATCTTTGGAAAAAAACAACTATATATACTTAAGATGTTAATAGATTGAGCCATTTATGATGTGAAATCTCCTATACTGGAAGCCTATAGGAACAGCTCAATATGTCAGCTGTCATTCTTTGAATTATGCATCTCCATGATTTCTTTTGGTACATACACATTGATAAAAGTACCCCCCTATAAAAATATGGGGTAATTAAATAAACAAACAGGTTACTTAAGTAAACAAAATGCTACCCATAAACGATAAGAAGGTGAGAGGTCTCTCCTGAACACAGATCCCAGATATTAAAATGCACCTTTTACTCTCCAACACAAATGACATAAATCAGTATGTATTTATTAACCTCTTGACATCAGCAACAGTTTTACCACCCATTTAATTAATCTGGATGCCTAAGAAGTGGAAAATTCAATGAAACAATTTTTGTCTAGTTTATTTTGCATACTCAGGCTACCTCCATGATCTATCTATATGAGATTACATAGGTGACTGGAAGAAACATAGTATGACAGAGAAGCTGACGAACTCTTGGGATTATTTCAGAATTATGGACACTACCTTGTATTATTAAGAATATCTCTGGGAAGAATTTTTGGGGAAGAAATTTCCATTTCTTTTTCACAAAACTTTCTGTGGAATTGCTACACTGAGTCACGAGGAAACTGAGTGATTAATGTTGAGTGAAGAGTATGCTGATGATTTGAAAACTTGAAAGAGAAAACATTTACTTGAAGATTTTAAAATCATGTCTGACTTGAGCTTGCTGGATACACTCTTATTCTTAGCCCATTTCTAGATTTAGAGCACAAGTGAAACAAGAACTACAATGATGTGTCCTCTGTGGGCCATGAAGTTCAGGGCTCCTGTAATTTAAGAGTATAGTTTCACATTACTGCAAAGCTCATCTAAGAGAGCTGCTGTGGAAAGGGCCACCCTTGTTTCTCACCTTCCTCTTCCCTCCTGCCCCATCCCTCATCTTTTTTCTCGCCAGCACTGTTACATATCAGACACCACAGAAGGACTGTTATGGTCATACCACCCTGAGAAGGCCCGATCTCGGAAGTCAAGCAGGGTTGGGCCTGGTTAGTACTTGGATGGGAGACCACCTGGGAATACTGGGTTGTCGTAGGGTTTAGTTGGGGATGTCCCTGCCCACTGCAGGGTGGGTTGGACTAGATGACCTCCAGAGATCCCTTCCAACCGCAAACCATTCTGTGATTCTGTGACTGTGAGAGGAGCCAGACTGGCAGAAAAATAAATACTGCAGTTCAGCAGAAGCAGTCAGACAAGTCCTAGTGCCAGTTCAAGAAGAGGGATGCTCTTTTCAGCAGCAGCTATATCACAGGCTGATGTACCTCTAATGGAAAAATCCTTCTCTGTAAAGATTTATGCCCATCTCTTCTTTTTCCTGTATCTTTTGGGCACTTGATTGAGCATCTTTTTTTATGTCAAAGCATATTGATGCTAGATTTAAACTACAGAGATACTCCCGTAGGATCAAGCTACATTCCATACACCAAGGACTAAGGACAGGCCCAGTTTCAACTTCCAAGTTATTTCGGAAGCTATTTCTGATCCATATCCCCACGTGCAGCTTACTGTAGCCCATATATATTGTTTGGAAGCAATACAGACATCAGAAAAGCATAACATAGTAAGATGAAATTATCTAGCTGCTATTCTCAAAAAAACTGTTTAAAAAATTACTTCAGCATCTACAACAGTTGCTATAGTTGGACTCACTGCAGAATTTTCCTCTGTCCCAGAAACATTAATGTATGCAGGCATTTGTGGCCACAGCACAATGCCAAGAGGTTCAAAAATTGCAAATCTTCCCTCTACCTTCCCACTTTTCTTCAAAGTGCATAATCAATGACATGTTGGCCCACTTTCCAGAATCATGTCAGGATTCTTTCACACTAAAGCAGTCTGTCATTTCTGTAAGAGAGGAACAATATAAAGATGCCTGCTATTACAGCTTGTGGGTATACATTATTTATTTTGAGATGTTTAAATTATTAATGAGGACAATTCCATATCTGCAAGAGTCTCTGCCCTTTAGAGGAAACAGGCCACATTCTGCAGGACTTCAACCGAATACTGCATACACTCAAATAAGCATGAAGCATCACCTTTACATCCCTTCAGAGTGATAACAATATAACAAGTGATACAAATCCTAGGTCAGGAGAAAAACTAGTTTTGCTTTTAAAATCAAGATTCAGTAGGCCCAGGTAAGGAGGTACACTGTCAACTATGGCATGTGATTGCTTTGCTGCATAACAGCAACTAGCCACAACTCATATTCTACACCTTTTATATTACAATGACAGTAGTAGTATTTCAATTTTGAAAATTTCCCTGTATTAAGTATACCTACGGTTTAAGACTCCAGGAATCAACAACAGGGCTGGAAACTCCAAACGAAAGAAAAAAAATCTGCAATGGATTAAAGCATTTCAGACCTCAGCAGTCAAAATGCTGGTTCAGGTATTGTGCACCTTAATGTTTGATGGGAAACAGTATCAACTCTTTGACAGTGACTTGCTGTATAGATGACTTAATGTTGAAGATTGGTATTTCCCAGTTAGCTTGTAAGAAAACAGGTTTAGTATATATGCAACCCATAGGCTCCCAAACTCTTTATCACCCAATTGCCGTTGGTCTTCAATGAGAAACTGGGTCAGATATTGCCTTTCCTTCTTCTAACTGAGATGCGATTGAAAAGGAGCGAAATCGTTAAGACGTGGAAATCAATGGTACATATTACCTTGCCGAGGCTGTCAGGGCGTTAATACGGCTGCGAACAAGGTCTGCGCCGCGGCGGGGGCAGCACGCACCTACCGCATGAAACTCGGCCCCGGGGACGTGTGGCAGCTCCTGCTCACCGAGGAGCACCCTCCCAGGGCTCTTCCTCCCTAAAGGGCCCCCTCCAGAGCCTGCTGCCTCCCCCGACCTCTCCCAGAGGGACCCTTTTCGACGGACCCCACAGCCCACAGTACCCTCAGCCGCATCTGAGCCCTTACGCACTCCCGCCCAGCTCAGCTCCTCCAACGGGGGCTCCCCTGCTAGAAAGCGCCAGGGATGGTGCAGGGACGAAGCAAGACAGGAGGAGAGAGGCTCGTTGAGGCCTCTCTGGGAGCCACTACGGCCGAGTCCTACCTTCCCAGAGGCGGAGACCTCCGCAGCTGGGGCCGCGTACCGGGTTCCCGGGCAGGGAGACTCGCCTCGACCCTAAACATGATGAGCGGCTTTCCCCTCCCCTTCCCTGCCCTACCGGCGCGGCTCTCGCTCGCCCTTCCCCCCCCGCCGGCACCCCGCTGCTCTCCAACAGCTCCCGGCGCCCCTGTGCCACGCGCTGCGCCGCTCGCCAGCGGCGGAAAAAGGCAGCCTCCGCCGCTGCGCTGCTCCGCCTCTGTTCTCGGTTTCCGGGTGGGGCTCGCGGAATAGCACCGCGTCCAGCGAGGAGGACCAGGCGGCGGAAGCAGCCATTTCCTGTGTCCCTTGCTAACTGCCACCGCCATGCTGCCCAACCAGCTGCGACTCTCCGCGACCGTGAGTAGGGCCCAAGAGGGAGGGGCAAAAGGAGGGGGCCCGGCAAGGGTGGGTGGCGGTGCGTGGGACAGGCCTCAAGCACGACGGGGGTAGGATCGGTGGAGGGGCCAGGCTGTGCCTGTGCGGTGAAAGGGCCGAGACGCCTTTCCCCTGTAGTGGGTGGGTCATCGTAGGACTGCGGCCTGTGCCCTATGCCCTATGGTTGGCGGAGGGCCACTGTGGTGGCGGCAAGACGGGTCAGGCGAGCCGCGCAGCAGGCCCGAGCGCGGCTGGGTGCCTTTTGGGGCATGAGAACGGCTTCGGCAATAGTGTTGGACTCGCACGGGCCGGTTTTCAGTGTTATTTTTCTCCGTGGAACCCCATAAAGTTCTAATCCTCACTGCCGTGGTGTGCTCTCACCTACTTTTTACTCTTGCTTCTTCTTTCATGGTTTTAAATAAAGGAGCAGTATCTTGTGGGTGTCTTTTCCCTTTGTTAGCAGTGTTCACTCAGCAGTATATACAAATACTCATCGTAATTGGTTTTACAAGGAAGAATAGGTTTGAAGCTGATTGTACTTTCAGGATTTTTTCTTGCAAGTAGGGTTGCGAAGCCTCAAAGACAACATCAAGGTGGGAAGAGCATTATGCAGTGAAGCATGCTGAACCCACACATGGCACCCTTTATCCAGCCAGGATGGCACCACAAGCCTGGTCCTAGATTTCATGCTCCCTTCAGACTCTCCTGGAGTAGTTTGTACCAAAATGAGGAAGCAGTTGGTCCAGGTTTGCACCACATCTGAGCTGTGAGCAGACATGAGCACAGACCTGTGTGCTAGGCAGATAAAGGGAAAGGTGGGAATGACTCTTGTGAATACACTAGTGATATTAGGGCTGAGGTCAGGAGCCACGAGTTGGGATTGTGCAGGGTTGCTTTGCCTTTTTTTTTTTTTAACTGTCATTTTCTTATCAGCAGCATCTTGTGAACAGAAGTCGACATGAACTATGATATGTCCATTTCACTAGTGTGCTTTTACTCCAGTGGAGAGGGTTAAAGGTGGTGCCTTTTCTAGATGCAAATACCTCCTGTAAATGATGCACGGGGGAGTAGCAGTATTTTGTATTGATGTCAACAGTTGACATCTCCTCTGTCTGCCATCAGTTGCATACAGTATTTGTGCATGAACTGTGTTTAAGTTGCCATTTTTTAGGAGCCTTAAGTGGGCTTGGTTCTGTCTCCAATTGTTTCACTATTAATTAATCCAAGATGTTGGGATTACTCAATGTCAGTGATTTAAATGTATCCCAAAGCATATTGGTACTTGTTTTAGTTTTGTGGTTTCAGTTTGTTTTGTTGTTTTGGAAAAAAAAAAGTTAAAAGTTGGTGCAACAGACAAAACACACTGTACCATTCACGTTATGTAGCTTTCAGGTTTATATTTTGATAAAATGTTTGGTATATCCATACTAATTTACTAAAAACATTCTGAATTTCTGACAAATTTCATCAATGCAAAGATTATATTGAAGGGCTGACCAAATAGTGAAATCAGTTATTTTAAACTTTATTAACAAGATTGTGTGTCCGTGCTTGGGGTATGCCACTTCTAAAATCTGCTAGCTTGAGCACAAAGCTTTGGTATCTGCTCAGTTAAATACTACAGTTAAACATTAAAGGCATTTTCCTTATCTGGGATTATTGTCTGGCTTTTTTTTGTGGAGAAGTGGGGAAATCAGTCTTGAAATTTCACAACATTAAATGGATGTCTGTTTAACACTGTTATTCCAAAATGGAAGGATTCATTTATGGGTGATGTTGCTTGATGGAGTTCATTTTTATGTTTCTCATGTTACCAAGTCAGATTATGTTGGTATCATCCAAAGGCATCATCAGGTCAGTAGTTGTTCAGTTCTGGTCTCCAAGAGAGCTGGAGCTACTGATGTCAGACTTAACTTTGGTGTATTACCTGCCCATCCTGCTGTGTCCTTCAGAGAAGGAGTGACCTAGAAGTTCAGGTCATCAGCTGTGGGTTGTACTACTTGTACAATTGTGCATTCTTCAAAAAGGAAATCTTAAAGTGCAGGAGCAAGCTGTTCTAATGTACCAAAAGACAATCAGGTGGGGAAGAAGAACAGCCTGGCTGAATAGGAAGCTTTGTCTAGGAGCCAGGAAAAAAAAGAGATTTTACTACCTTTGGAAGAAGGGGGAGGCAACTCAGGAAGAGTATAAGGATGTTGTTAGGTCATACAGAGAGAAAATTAGAAAGGCAAAAGCCCAGCTAGAACTTAATATGGCCACTGTCATGAAAGATAACAAAAATGTTTTTACAAATACATTAACAGCAAAAGGAGGGCCAAGGAAAATCTCCATCCTTTATTGGATGAGGGAGAGAACATTGCCACGGAGCATAAGGAAAAGGCTGAGGTACTTAATGCCTTCTTTGCCTCGGTCTTTAATAGTCCTCTGAGCTGGAAGACAGGGACAGGTAGCAGAATAAAGCCCCCATAAACCAGAAGGAAGCAGTTAGTTGCCTGCTACCTTGCCTAGGCGCTCACAAGTCTATGGGACCAGATGAGATCCACCCAAGGGTTCTGACAGAGCTGGTGGAAGAGCTCACCAAGCTGCTCTCCATGATTTATCAGTAGTCCTGGTCACCTGGGGAGGTCCTAGACAAGTGGAGGCTGCCAAATGTGATACCCATTTAGAATAATGGTCAGAAGGATGATCTGGGTAACTACAGGCCTGTCAGCCAGACCTGAGTACTGGGGAAGGTTATGGAGCAGATCATTCTGAATGTGATCACATGACATGTGCGGAACAGCCAGGGGATCTGGCCCAGCCAGCATGGACTCTTAAAAGACAGGTCCTGCTTGACCAACCTGAGCTCCTTCTGTGGCCAGGCGACCTCCCTAGTGGATGAGGGAGGTGCTGTGGATTTTGTCTGCTTAGACTTCAGTAAAGCATTTGGCACTCTCTCCCACAGCATTCTCCTGGAGAAGCTGGCAGCTCATGGCTTAGACAGGTATACTTTTTGCTGGGTAAGAAGCTGGCTGGATGGCTGAGCCCAGAGAGTTGTGGTGAATGGAGTTAAATTCAGTTGTGGTTGATCACAAGTTGTCTTCCCCAGGGCTCAGTTTTGGGGCCAGTTCTGTTTAGTATCTTTATGAGTGATGTGTATGAGGGGATCAAGTTCATCCTCAGTAAGTTTACAGACAGCACCAAGTTGGGTGAAAGTGTTGATCTGCTTGAGATTAGGGAGGCTCTGTGGAGGGATCTGGACAGGCTAGATCAGTGGACTAAAGCCAATTGTATGAGAGTCAAAAAGGTCAAGTACCACATCCTGCACTTTGGTCATAGCAACTCCATGCAGTGCTTCAGGCTAGTGGCACAGTGGCTGGAAAGCTGCCCAGTGGAAATGGATCTGGGGATGCTGCATAGTAGCTGGCTGAACATGAGCCAGCAATGTGCCCAGGTGGCCAAGAAGGCCAGCAGGACTAGGTAAGTGACCATCCCCTTGTACCTGACACTGGTGAAGCCACATCTCAAATACAATGTTCAGTTTTGAGTCCCTCACTACAAGAAAGATACTGAGGTGATGGAGAGCATCAAAGGGCATTGCCCAAAAAAGGGCGACAAAGCTGGTGAAGGGTCTGAGGGCAAGTGCTATGAAGAGCAGCTAAGAGAACTGGGGTTGTTTAGTCTGGAGAAGAGGTGGCTGAGGGGAGACCTCTCTTTCTACAACTACTTGAAAGGAGATTGTAGCAAGGTGGAGGTTGGCCTCTTCTCCCAGGGAACTAGTGACAGGACAAGAGGAAATTGTCTTAAGTTGTGCCTGGGAAGGTTCAGGTTGCATATTAGAAAAATGTCTTCACTGGAAGAGTGGTTAAGCATTTGAATAGGCTGCCCAGGGAGGTGGTAGAGTCACTATCCCTGAAGGTGTTCAAAAAACATGTAGATGTGGCACTCCGTAATATGGTTTAGTGGGCATGGTGGTGTTGAGTCGCTGAGTCAACTTGATGATCTTAGAGGTCTTTTCCAACCTTAGTGATTCTATGATTAGAATATGGGTTATTTGGTTTTCTTATATGCATTAATTTGACATTGTAGTCCCAAAGTGTGTGGAGAAGATTTCATTTCATGATAAGAATGTTGTGCTGGTATATTTTTTTCAGGCATATTGTTATTTGTATTTTAGTTACAATTTCAGTCAGCTTTCCAGCTACCAGTGTAAGATCTAATGATCTAAAATGCTGTACCACAGCCTAAGACACTTATAGTCTCATCTTCGTTTAATATGGGCACATCAGTTACTGTCCTCCAGCCCTCTGAAAGAATAGCTTCTGGGGAAAGTACCTTCTTCATATATAAGGGAGATTGTTTGAAAGTAAAGGCCAGTGATGTTTATCATACTTTTGGTTATCTACATCTTTGTGAGGACATCTGCATCTGTGTGTTATCTGCATCTGTGTGAGGGGACATCTGCATCTAAATTATTTATAAAGGGATCTTTTGACAGACTGACAATGTCTGTCTTTGCCCTGTGCATTTTTTGTTGAACTTGGTTTAGTTTAGATGTATGTGAGAATTTGCACTTGCTCACTTGCTGTCTTTCTTTTATTTATGCATAATGGACAGTACCTATTTCTAGATATGCCATGTCCATATTACATTAGCAGGTATATTGACTCTGTTGTCTATTATTTTCAGGCACATGGCCGTAGAGGCTATGATTCTGATTTTAGTGATGAGGAGAATGAAGAGAAGTGTGTGCAAAAGACTAAAAGGTAATGTAGTACAGAATTAACACTTTGCATTACGTATTTTGTACAAATGGCCTATTACAGTGTATAGAGGATTATACTGTTGTGTGTAATGTCTGGTGTTGAAATGTTTTTTGAAAAATCATTCTCTTTGGTTCCTGCATCTCCTCACGTTAAGCTTGCCAAAAAATGTCATCTCCCAGGGACAGCTGATTAAGATCCATTCTGCCATGTCCATCTGGTGTATATATACCTCTCAGTTCTCGAAGCAGAGTGATTAATTTTTCTGAGCATTAGTATCAACTGATGGGGTTTGTCTGCGCTGTTCGCTGTGATCCATCAGCACATGTGGAACTGCTAATAGAGCAAGGTAGAAAAGGCCAAGAGGCAGCAGGCGTTGTAGCTTTAAAATGCCTGTTGGAGGAAATGAAAAACTGATGCTACTTGTGAGGAGACCTGAAAATTGGTGAATTGTGTTGTACTCAGTCCTTGAAGTGTAACTACACATTTCTTATTTGAGATCACCTTTGCCAGTTCTTTCCATGTTTTGCAAAGTTTGTGACCTTGAATTTGAATGAGTCTGATCTCATTATATTATTAAGATTTTTATTTATTTATGTGTTTATTTTGCTTTGTCACCATAGTCTTTCGACACTTTCTGCGTTGTACTGAACCTATACTATGAATATACTTTTCTTACCTTATCTTGTCTTTCCCTTGCTCTGTTATTGGACTTATTATTTAAGAAGGCTTTCTGAAAACTTTTGTAGGACTCTTGCATATTTTCCTTTGCAGTAAATTTGAAAGAATGGGTTTTGTAGTGTCTTGACTGCATTCTGGGGAAAAAAAACCAACCCAAACTGAGTTTTATTTGTTGGAATAATGGGAGGCATTGTGCTGTTCCGTTTATTTTATAAATATAGTTGTTCTCCATTAAAACACTGTTTTTCTTGAATTTTTGTTTTCTTTAAAAGGCCATTATACATTATACCATTCCACTTTCTAGCTGGAATATTAACTAACCATCGAGGAGCCTTTCAAAAGTATCATTATTACCCTTGTTCTGGCACACTACTGCTGATTCCCGGTAGAGCTTTTATGCGGGTTCACTGTATATGTGTATATTTTTTCTTGCTCTATGATGGTACTTATTTTCACTTTAAAGAAAACAGTACTATTAAGTTTTCTCCATATTGCTGTTTTATGGAGTTTCCTTATGGGAATGTTGTGCTTGCAGATCCTTTTAAGCAAATGTCCCTTTAGTTCCTAGAGTCC
The DNA here is from genome assembly GCA_013396975.1 of Bucco capensis. Classification (NCBI taxonomy): domain Eukaryota; kingdom Metazoa; phylum Chordata; class Aves; order Piciformes; family Bucconidae; genus Bucco; species Bucco capensis. The sequence goes on from VWZO01008459.1 coordinate 9,750, forward strand.
TATACTTCATAGCTTGAAATAAAAATTCCCTGGCTTGCTTTCTAAAGGTTTCTGACTTCTCTTCTTCCTGTCAGCTGATAATTATGGAAAAATGTTTTCTTCACCTCTACTGAAGAATAATACTAACTAAATACACATTTTACTAGCTAAAATGGACCACTTTATATTTAACTTTTTATTGCTTTGTTGAATTCTAAAAGTATTTTTAGCTGCCCACTGACAAGTATGGTTCACAGCACAGTACTTAAGTTTTAAATTAGTGATTCTTGTGATCACACTGCTAGAGGTAGAGGTGTTTAATGAGGTGTTGAGACATTAGTGTGGAAGGATGGGACAGGGTTACAAGCAGTCACTCTTATTCAGTGAACATACTGTCCCTTCCTGTTCCTACTTGGCTGTGTAGCTCAGATTTATAGAGGGCTTTAAATGCACAGTGAAACTTAGGAATCTTCCGGGTTTTTTTCATTGTGGCTCTATAGTGATAATATTGATAAAATTAAATAGTGTGAATTCCTGTTTTAAGAAATTTTCTTTAAATGATAACTGTAAGGAAGTGCCTTTCCAATTTTGTTCTGCAAATGAACAAGTCTAAGCTGATGTTGATTCTGAAGTTTGGTTTTATTCATGTAGAAACTAGCATATAACAGCTTTTGTTACCCAAAATTGACATATGGAAATACATTGCTTCTGAGAAGTTCTTGACTAACTTTTCTTCCTTTTTCTCCCATACCTTTAGTAAAAAGGAAGATGACCTTCTGATAAAGCCATTCCAAAAAGCAAAGCCAGGCAGTGTGGTTCACAGAAAATTTGCAGCTGAAGAATGGGATAGGTATCTTTTTATCTATTGTTTTTGTGAGGCATTTTTCCTTTAATGTGAAGATAGCTTTCACTCAAACATATTTGTTATTAACAGAGAAGAAGCAAGAAAAAGAAGATTTCACTTGATAGCGATGGATGCTGTATCCTTCTATTTAATTTTTCTTCAAGTTTGAAGACAGGGCACAAGTTACCCATTATGGTGAAATACTAAGATTTCTTGGTTATCACAGCAGTTGACAGTGCAGTACCAGATACTGAGTTGTTCTTCAAGTTAACTTATTTTTATTGCTGAGATGTCTCTGAGAATGCCTCTAATCAGTTGAGGCACTTCCAGATTCTTCCTACATTCTCACTTGTCCTGTTCAGGACAAAATTATGGTACAGTGTTTTTTATTTAGATTAGCACAAAGACACTTTGCTCTTTCAGTCGTGTTTATAAAAAACATAATTCTATATAAGGCTGCTATTATCTATGGACAAATACATTCTTACTAGAAATTTAAGAATGCATTACTTAATTCAAAAGTCTGTTCAAAAGAGCCTTATCTCCAGTAATATCTACTACAAATATTCTAATATAAACCTGTTTAATATTGTGCAGTTTTATGTTAGTTTTTTACTCTCTTAATAATATTTAATGCATAATTTTTAACTACTTTTATAACTTCTTCCTTCTTTAGATTCAAACTTTTCTCCTTTTATTTAGCTTTCACCTGGTGTAGTCATTACATGTTTTCAGTGAAGATGCCTGAAATACCATCACTTCTTAAATTGCTTTAATAGTTGTTATTCAACAGTAACAGTCAATAATTAGGAAATTAAAGACTAACTCAGTATGGAAAGATTTACTTAAATCTGGAAACTCCAGTAAAGAGAATGTAACTTCTCCTAATCTGCTTAGAATTTAGCCAGGCACTGCATAAACCATTGTGTGCCCGTAACAGGGACATCTTAAATCAGTCCCACTGATATAGTAGACTGTCATCAGCCACAGAAAAGTCTATATATTCTGGAATGACCACAGAACTCATTGTGTAGATACTTTTGTGATGTTTGGTAACGTTTTTAAGTAATTTGTATTTGAAACCTTTACCATTAAACAGTTTTAACACCTTGTAACTCAAATGGCAGGACAAAATAGTATGTTGTGTTAAATGTGTTTAATTGTGCCAGTTAAAACTTCTGGGTTTCTTCTCTATTCCTTCTATTCATAGTAGAAAGAAAAAGGCACAAACTAAGGTTAAATTAACTTTGTGGGGGCCTCTGAAAAATAGAATGTTCTGTTAGTAAAATTCTAATGCATGTCAAAACAGTAGATTGATACAAATTATTCACACTGATGCAGTAGTTGCAGGATATGTACAAGCTAATAATGTGTTTCATTATTTACTGCTTCAGAAACATCATACAAGTTAATTGAAAATATTTTTTGAGTAGCCATATGTAATGTTTTTATTTGTGAAGACACTTATTTTTTGAGTAATTACATATTTTTTTCTCAAATTATGGTACAAAATGTGTTTCAGATAATGTATACAAAATGTGTTTAGTTCTTTGAGACTAAAGTGCTCTAAGGAAACCATAATATATTTTCCCATTAGTTCATCTCCAAACAAAAACAGATAAAGTTTACTTGTATAGTGATGGTGAAATGTAATAAATTGTTCAATTTCAGTAGCCAAACTGATCTTTATCCTAGAAAAATACAAATCTGTTTTAAACCAACACTGCTGTACTAAGAAGCTGTTGTCTAAATTACAGCTGATAAAATGAACCCATTTCTGTATATATGCATACAGAGCATCTTTGATAAAGGAAGACAGTTTTATAAAAGTCTGGCAGCTTAATGAAGTTTTAAAGATTAAATTGCCTTAAATTCCTGTATTTGAAAAGTGGCTTTTGTGAGAGATAAGTAAAAATTGCCAATTAATTCCTTCCTCTCTGGAAATTACTGAACTATTTTTGAAAAAGAATCCGTTCTTTCCATTAAGTATATAAAAAGTTTTATGATTTTTTTTTTAGTTTTAAGCTGTGGTAAAATAGAAGAAGATAAGTTCTGAAACAATCCTTAATTGCTTTATTCAGTATCAAAGGCATAAAAAGTTGGTGAATGACTACATTTTATACTACGGTGGCAAAATAGAGGATTTCCGACGTTCTGGGTAAGAACCATTAGGAATCTTTCCTCTCTTGCCCTGCAAATTCCCCTGTTATGTAAAGCCATTCAATATGTATTTTAGCTTTTGAGGGAGAGGGGGATGTGGCTGTGTATGAAATTTCTAATTCTTTTGGTGACAAATAGCAACTATGGTTACTATTTTCAACTGTAAATGTCCAAACCACAGAATTGCTATGTTTCATTTTGCACCATTATTTTTATGTAAGAACTTAGTGTGAGCTGAATTATTCTTGTTTTGTTATGTAAAAGGAAAGATGACAGGTAAGCATTACTTGAGGGTACATCAAGGAATATCTGACAGTACTTTCAAAATAACAATCTGAAATACTTCTGAAATGTGCAGAATTGCTATTCATTGTCCTGAATAAAAATCTCCTTTAGAGCTATCTGTAACTGCCTTACTGTCTTCAATAAAAAGTATATTTTCAGCCTGGATCAAGTCATCCATGGTTTCAGTGGCCATTTTACCCTCAGGGACTGGAGAGTTAGGGACTGGGGAAATGAAGTCCCTCTCACTGTAGGAGATCAGATTCATGACCGCTTGAGGAACCTGGACATACTTAAGTCTGTGGGACCTGATGAGGTGTGTCCCAGGGTCCTGAGGCAATTAGCTGATGTAGTTGCCAAGCCACTGTCTCTGATGTTTGAAAAGTCCTGGCAGTCAGGTAAAGTCCCTGGTGAAGAGAAAAATTGCACCCATTTTTTAAAAAGGGTAGAAAGGAAGATCCTGGGAACTACCAACCTGTCAGTCTCATCTCTGTGCCTAGGAAGATCATGAAACAGATCCTCCTAGAAGCTATACTAAGACACATGGAGGACAGGGAGGTGGTTCAAGACAGCCAGCATGCCTTCATGAAGGGCAAGTCCTGGCTGACCAACCTAGTGGCCTTCTATGGTGGAGTGACTATATCAGTGGACAAGGGAAGAGCTATCGATGTCATCTTTCTGGGCTTCTGCAAAGCCCCCACAACATCTTTCTCTCTAAATTGTAGAGATATGGATTTGATGGCTGGACAGTTTGGTGGATAAGGAATTGGTTGGATAGTCACATCCAGAGGATAGCAGTCAACAGCTCAATGTCCAGATGGAGATTAATGACAAGTGGTATCCCTCAGGGGTCTATGTTTTTGCCAGTGACATAGACAGTGGGATCAGGTGCACCAGATGGACTTGGACAAGCTTGTGAAGTGGACCCATGTGAGCTTCATGAGGTTCAACAAAGCCAAGTGCAAGGTCCTGCACCTGGGTCAGTGCAGTCGTCTATATCACTACAGGCAGAGGGATGAAGGGATTGAGAGCAGCCCTGCAGAAATGGACTTCAGGGTACTGGTGGATGAAAGGCTGGACATGAGCTGGCAATGTGTGCTTGCAGCCCAGGCGGCTAACTGAATCCTGGGCTGCATCAAAAGAAGCATTGTCAGCAGATTGAGGGAGGTGATTCTGCCCCTCTGCTAGTCCATCTCTGGAGTTCTCAGGATGAGAAAGACATGACCTGTTGTAGCATGTCCAGAGGAGGGTTACGGAAATGATCAGAGAGATAGAACACCTCTGCTCTGAGGAAAGGCCAAGACAGTTGGAGTTGTTCAGCCTGGAGAAGAGAAGGCTCTGGGAAGACCTTACTGTGGGCTTTCAGTACTTAACAGGGGCCTAGAAGAAAGGTGGAGACAGTTTTTTTAGCAAGGCCTCGTGTGTCAGGAAGAGTAATGGTTTTAAACTAAAAGAGGGTAGATTTAGACTAGTTAAGGAATATTTTTTTTATGATGATGGTGGTGAAACAACAGAGCACATTGCCAAGAGAGGTGGTAGAGGCCCCGTCCCTGGAAACATTGCAGGTCAGGTTGCATGGAGCTCTGAACAACCTGATCTAGTTGGGGATGTCCCTGCTTACTACAAGGGGGTTTGACTAGATGACCTTGAAAGGTCCTTTCCAACCAGAACCATTTCATGATTTTCCACTGTGAATTTTTCATTTCAGAAAAAGTATGTCAGAAATGCTGTAGCTTTTGTTGATAGTTTTATTCCATAGCAATATATTCCTTTTTGTGGTGAGGTGGAGATCATGACTGTGAAGTACTTATTTTACCCAATATTCAATTTAATAAGTTACAGTTTGACTGACTTTTCATTTTAATGTTATCTTGTACTAAAAAAAAAATTGTATCTTTTTATAGAGCAAATGACAAGACAGATCTTGATGTTATTAGAGAAAACCATAGATTCCTGTGGAATGAAGATGATCAAGCAGACATGAACTGGTACCTGGAACTATTATAGAACACGTTATTTTTAGATCACTTGTACTAAATTTGTGGTATCCCCTACTAATGAAGAATTACTGTACATACTTAGTGATCACTCTGTGATCTTTACTGCATTTAAAAATGAAAAGATCTTTAGGAGGTCTTTCATATTGTAATATTGCTCAGTGGCAAAAAGAATCAGTGATAGAACTGAGATTGAGCATTCTCTGAGATCCAAATGACTGTTCTGGAAACTCTGAAAGAAGTCTAGTTTGAAAAAATGTAGTTTAATATATGCTGTAGATATATTGTAGATCTATCTTTCCCATTTTATGGAAATTACCCTTTACTTCAGTGAATGTATTTCTGTTGCATTTCTAGCTCTGCCATTTGTGTTTTTCAGATGAAACAACATGTGTTTGTCTTGCAAATGTCATGACAATGTAAAGTGAATTGTATCATACTCTATATTCAATTAAAAAATAATGCCTGTTGTTATAGGGAGAAGAGGCTTGCAAAGAAGTATTATGATAAATTATTCAAAGAATACTGTGTAGCAGATCTCAGTAGATACAAAGAGAATAAGGTATGTTTCATTTTGGTTTTAAAGTATGTCCTTTTTTAAAAATTGCCTTATGATTGGGGATATGTTGTGAAACCAGAATGTTTGTACTCCTTCCCTAGAAAGAGAGTTGTGAGACCTTGTTGAGTTAATAAGCAGCAGCATTTTGAATCCAAGCATTGTCAGTGCCCCGGAAATGTTCTTCTGTGGGGAAAGGAGCATCTCTGTTAGCTATTGTTTTATGAAGAGGTACATTATGTGTAGGAATGGCAGAATACGTAGAGAGGTTAAGGAGAGAAAGCTAGAAGTTTTCCTGGAGAGAAGCACTAGATGAAGCCTAAAAAAGCCCTGGGAATGTTACTGTTAAAAGAACAGAGCCTAAAAATAAAGAGTTTTGTGCTAGAATGCTGGCAGAAACAGTTTTGAAAATGTTTAACCTACTAAAGCAGTGTCTTTTGCTGGTTGTTCTTTTTTGTTTATGGAAACAAGATTTGTATGTTCCTTGTAAATTAGCAGAATTTCTTGAGAAAAGCAGCCGAATTCCACACCAGTGTTTCTTAGCCAGAACAGCTTTTGTTGTTTCCAAGTTTTTGACTGACTGCCCTCTTAGTCAAATAGAATAGGTGAATTTTCTATTGTGATTTTGCAAAGAGTTGCAGAACTCAGATGTGTCTTAGTCTTGTTCGCACATAGTAACAACACAGCCCTGCAGACAGTGTCTACATAAAGTTCTTCAAGACTATTTTTAGTATTGAAAATTACAGTCACTGGTAAATATTTGCAAGGACTGGGCTTAAACTTTGCTATTAGGCAGAAGAGATGACAGTCTTCTAAGGAAAGTTGGAACAGAAAATGCAAAAATTAAATTAAAATTAACAAAAAGTGAAATGCTAAAGCTATCTTGTTTCTACTAAGCAAATTTTATTTTTTTTTCTATAGCAGTTTCATATCCCTCAGTCTCTGTCCCAGCCCCCAGATTGATTTTCCCTTGAGTGTACTTAGAGATTGTTTCTTTCGCTACTGTGCCAAGTTTCCATATGTTTGCTGTCTTTTGTGGGAAACTATTCTGCTGCTCAATTTCCTTTGTTTTGGTTTGTTGTTTTTTTTTTCCCTCTCTATGTGTTGTGTGAACAGTGTTTCCCTGTTAGACTTCAAATGTGGCTGCCCTAACTTTGAGGTCACTCTGAATTCCTGTTTATGCTCAGAAGTCATTACCCATATTTTTGGAGTTGCCATGTCAGCATAACTCTGCTGTATCATGTAATCTGTTATCTTATATTAGGTTATACGTTCTGTTCTCAAATACATTCTGACCATGTGAGAGTCCTTTTTTAGAAGTTCTTAGAAAAATAGAAAAAAAGAGTTTTTTCTGAATTTTTGATACATTCATCTCCATGTTTGGTACAGAAGGATGACAAAGTACAATTTTTTCTTAGAAGTCTGAGATAGGCTGCTGTTCCCACTTATACCAATGTAGTGCTGTCTGTGCTTTCAGATATTTCCTGCCTTGTATCTTTTTCTGCATTTCTAGAAACTGGAAGTTGGGTATCTTTAGCCACTCATGCTTTCTATTTTGCAGGGCTAGTGCTATGAGAGGTGCAAAGCATGTAGCCAGTTTCTCAGCTGGCCAGCCTTTCATATGATTTAATGTTTTAAATGATGATGTTTCATCTGGATATAAGAAAGAAATTTTTTGCAGTGAGAACATTCATTCACTGGAACAACCTCCATAGTGACATGGCAGAGTCCCTATCACTGGAAGTTTTCAAGATGAAGTTGCATAAGGTGCTAGATAATCTCATCTAGGCTCCCTTTCCCATGAAGTGTTAGACAAGATGACCTTTTGAGGTCCCTTCTAACCTGGGCTGTTCTGTGATTCTAAGTTTCTGTGTCCTGCTAGGTGGTGTCAAAGTAAAGTTAGAGAGAGTTTTCTGTGATTTTTCTAACATATATATTGCATATATTGAGATTTGCACTTACATTGCATGGCTAGGCTTCGCGAACGAAGATCCAGGGAGGGCTCCACCCACGCTCCTCATCAGCGCCTTTTACAAGTGTGCTGATAAAAAGAGGATAGCAGATAGCACCCTTGAGCCTGCGCAAGGGATTTTTTTTTTAGGTGAGACACAGCATGCGCAGAGCTGGACCCACCCTTTAGTCCTAAGGTTCATCTGCCAGGGCCTAGCAAGCTTGGACGCTGGCAGCAAAGTCCTTAGGACATAGGTTTTATTAGAGTGTCCTTCTCTTAGATGGAAGGCCTTACAGGGCTAAACAAGCTCCATCTGCCTGGGTTTGGAATCAGAGTTGTCCTTCTCCTAGGATGACTGCCAGAAGGCTAATGAGCTCATCCTACCCATCCAAGGATTCTAGGAACATGGGTATCACTCCCCACACTTTCCCGTGGGCAATGAGTTTAATGCTCCCTCTGCTGTCGGCACAGTTATCGCACCAGGGACCACAGGAGACCCCAAGTGATTTTCAGACTGTGCCTGTGCACTTACATAATTAACTGTCTTTTCACGTTTGTAATTGTTTTTCTGCTAGCCAAAATCTTGCTATCTAGTTAATTCTTCTCTATGTAGAGACTGTAGCCCTGGTCCCATTTAGAACTTCTTTTCTAAGAAGTACTGGATAATGATAAGAAAAATAAGCAGAACACCTTGTCAAAGACCAAAGCTCAAAAAGCCCCCAATAATAAGCCCCAAGACCTGTGAATCCCTGAGGCCACAGCTGCACTTCAATTGCTGGTTCAGTGTGCCACTCATATATGCATGTGTCCCTTAGCAAACACGTTTATGCTTTCATCTTTATTGATATGCATGTGCTCTCACACCCAGAGCTGGACATTGAAAACCTGTTCACCCTCCTTGCTCCCAGCCACTTCACCTAGCTGATGACTGGTCTGGCTTGGTCTTCACTGTTGATTACACAGTCAGTTGCACGCCTTCAGTCATCTCAGTTGCTGGCACTGCAGGCACATGGGACCCTCTAACGCACGATATTCACTATCCTAGTTTTCTTTGTGTGGTTAGGAAATACAATCTTTTCCTTGTTTAATGAGAAGCGCCAATGTGACCCTCTGGTGTGAGGCTAGTTAGAGACACTGGCTTGTACACCTACAGCTCCTGCTTGTGATGGATCTGTACTCCTTGCATTTTCCCTATATAAGAATTTTTTAGGTCAAGGTTGTCATGGAACCTTCAGTGCTTCTTGTCCGCAAGTTTTGAGGCTGATAAATGACTGTCTGTATTGTCAGATAGTTTTGTTGTATTGACAGTTTTGCAGTGCAGTAATGAAGAGTGTTCTGCATGTAAGTTTAACTTAGATATGCTTTGGACTAGAAATGTTTTCTTCTCTTTGTTGTCTTATTTTCCTAAAAAAGTCCTTACTTGCTGTCTCTGTGTTTTGTTTTGTAGCTTAACAGATTGGGAATGTCTCCCATTTTCTAAGAAATGAAATGTCTTACACCTGGTTGTTAAGCAGAATACATTTTATTTGTTTTTATTTCTAGATCACTTTCTAGATGATGCTTTTTCATTCCTTAATATTGCAGGTTGACTATTGAAGAACCTACCCTAATTTTTAATTTTCCTATATAGTTTTTTATGTTCCTGATATTTTAGCTTATTTAGATGAATTCAGCTGTATTTACTTTTTGTTTTATTATTTCTGAATGGATGAACCACATGCAGGACATCAATCAACTGAAATTAGTCTTTACTGAGTATGTTGACTATTCACTATTTAATTTTGGCTCTTAACAGTTTGGATTTAGATGGCGACATGAGAAAGAAGTAATTTCAGGAAAAGGTAATGCTATCTTTCATTTTATATTACATTTCTCCTCGATGCTTTTCTTGCTGTGTTTTGACATAATTTTGTTAAGCAGTATATGACAATGCCACTAGGTTTATTAGAAACTCCTCCTAACGTCCAATCTAAACTTCCCCTGCTGCAACTCGAGGCCGTTCCCTTTTGTCCTCTCAGTGTTCACCTGGGAGAAGGGACCTACCCCCATCTCACTCCATCCTCCTTTCAGGTAGTTGTAGAGAGGATAAGGTCACCCCTGAGCCTCCTCTTCTCCAGACTAAACAACCCCTGTTCCCTCAGCCACTCCTCATAAGACTTATTCTCTAGACCCTTCACTAGCTTAATTGGCCTTCTCTGGACATGCTTTAATGCCTCTATGACCATGTAAATGTATTGGTTTGCCTGTGGTAGTCCTCATACACCTGTATGGTTTTCAGAAGTCAGAAAATTGCATGGAGTGATACTGTGGATCAGAACAGTTCTGTGAACAATTCTGTTATTGTAATATATTGCAATAAGTTAGAAATAATCTTGTTTTTTTTAAAAATGGTACTATTTCACAGGAGGAAATGTCAACATTCATGGTGAGGTTTCTTAAGCTGTAAAAATTAAAGCTCCTAAAGGTACTTATAGTCACACGGTGCATTCAGTAGTACAGATTATATTAATAGATAGTTACATTTGATATAGTTATATGCTTTATCAAATGCTTTTAAAAGATAATTGCAATTAAATGAGCAATGAGTAAATTATGAACAATTATGTCTTCATGGAGAGAAAGAATTTGAAGCTGCATTGTGCTTGCTAATATCTGGTATTTCCTATTTAGAAATATGAGATAAAGTGCAAAATCACGTTTTAATCTTTTTAATGAAAACTTAATGGAAAGCATACAATTGGAATGTAAGATTAGAGAAGTAGTATATTTCACCACTAAGGGGAGCAAGAATCTAACCTTACCTCCTGCATTAGACTTCTCAAGTGCAGTTTCAAATGATCATTTTTAAAAAGGCATGAATCTTTAATGCCTTTCTTTTGCTATTTTAAAGCGAAATATTATTTATTTTCATATAAATTGCTTTAATTAAACATAATAAAACATTAATAACTACCTGTCTGATAATACATGTTTAAAAAGAGAGAGCATGTGCTTATTTTAGCTGTGACAGTAACAGTGGTGGTAAGAACCACTGCAGTGGTTTGTGGTATGTTCAGAAGGGAACATAGGAATGGGTTACATTTGGTTGCTTTGTTTTCAGTGTTTGTCTTTATAAGGTCATGGAGATGAAGGAAAATCAGGATGAATGAAAGGAGAAGTATCACTTATATTACTAATGCTAAATGCTAGATTATTTTTTTCTCTTTTCTTTCCCACTTTACTTTTGACGTAGGTTTTTTGAAAAGAGGTCATATTGGATATTGCTGTTGTATCTGCTTAAATTTAAGAAGTAACCTTATTGGCGGTTAGTGCTGTGATATGTTGTTAGTTTCAATAAATAGTTCCACCCAATGGGCATTTTTCATTAAAATCTTAAGGTAGAAACCCTGCTTTAAATTTTATAAATCAGTGGAGAGTAAGCATACAAGTTAGTTGGTCTGAAAATAAATCCTTAAAATGAAAAGCTCTTAAGCTATTTCAAAAATGTGTTTGACGTACTTCTTGTCTACTTTCAAAGGAGGAATAGTAAGGTGTGGCATAAAATTTTAAAAATAGAAGGTGTTGTAGGCAAAAGGTGATAATGGTAATAGCTTTCTAAAGGAAAACAGGTAACAAGTTCATTGGGTAGAGGCAAAATAGGACTTTTTCATTAAAATCAGTGTTTTGACTCTCTAGATTTCCTGAGTATATTTAATTTTCAGTACTTTGTCTAGCCTGCAGTACTTACATTTTCCACCTCTTCTGCTCTTCTGAAAGAAGCAGAAGGTGCAAATAGTTTTTGAAAGCACACGTTTAACAGTCAGATTAGAGGAGTTAAAATTCTGAACACGAAGGCAGTAACTTCCCTGCGGCTCATAGCAAGGTGACAAAACTTCGGGTGAAAATGGAATGTTGGATGTAGGTTGGGTTTTTTTTCTAATTAAATTAGGTAACTGTCCACTCAACACACTGTACTATTCAAGTACTGAATAATCTGGTTCATAGTTCCCTTTGATTTGGATTCTCCATATACACAATGAGGATTATAATGATCTCTTACATTGCAAAAATGTGTTTTTTAATGTTTTTATGACATTCAGATGTACTGGAGTGATAAGTAATACTGAAAAAGCCTTCAGAAATAGTGGAATTCTATATTCAAGTCAAGGTTTGAATATGTGTGGTAGGAATTGCAGTGTGTGAAAGGAGGGTAAGAGAAGCCTGGCTATTTATACATATGCATGGCATGGAGCAGGGATCTACTAAAAAAAATCCTACCATGATTTGAAATATTTAGACAATCATAAATGCAGGTAAATTTGTAAGGGCACAGAATTGTGATTTACAGAGTCAAGTCCTTGTTTACCTGAGAATAAGGGATATAAACTATTCCTGATGACACAGGGTACTGATAGCCATACTTTAAGTATATTTTATTTTGAAACTCTTTTTTAATTGGATTCCTGTGAGGTTATTTGTTCTAGTGTTAGCCTTGCAATTGGTTCTGCATTGCAGAACTGAAATATCTGAGGATACTGCCAATCCATTAGTTGGCAGCTTAAAGCAGAATGTTCTGAGGTTAATCGTTCACCAACAGTCCTACTTCTGAGCCTATTAGTACACATCCTTATCACCAACTCTCCATACAAATCAGTCTTCTGCAAAGGGAATATACATATCTTTATTGCTACAATATTGGGGAACCAGTGGTGTAAACAACATTGATTCTGTGCAAATTGTATTTAACATAATAAACCCAAGAAAGCTGCCATATATTTTCTCATTGAATTGGATTTCCTTTTCTTAAAAAAAAAGTGTTTATGAAAAGTCATTAGAATATAAATTTTATGTCTAGTGTATCAGGTAAATTAGTAAGGTAATAAGAAAATGGGCATCTTAATTTTGTACCTACGTGATGCTTTTAATAGTTTGATATCATTAAAGATGAATTTCTGAATTGCACCTCCTGATCAATCAGCCTCTGTTAAGTAATCTTTTGAGATATGAAAGGTATCTTAGTGAAATTCATTTCTTCAGAGACATGTGTAAGGTTTATTATTTAATAACATATGCATTAATTGCATATTAATAATGTATGTAAAACAGTTCAAGTTATGTTCTTTCTTTGCAAATAAGTAATATTAGACAAGTATGATTGATTGCTTTGTCAGTATCTCTTTCCTTAATCTAGATGTTACTTTTAGATTTGAGCTTTTTTATTTGAAAGAAATGGAATACAAAAAGCAAAACCTGAGCAGAACTGTACATAACAAACCCAAACCTATGCTTGTTAATCATTGAACCATGGTTTGCTGTTTTTGACCTCTTTAAAGGTCAGTTTTCCTGTGGAAATAAGCACTGTGATGAGAAGGAAGGCCTGAAGAGCTGGGAAGTGAATTTTGGTTATGTTGAACATGGTGAAAAGAGGAATGCACTTGTGAAATTGAGTAAGTCAGCCCTTCCAAGGGCTTAAATGTGCACTTAAAAGAAGACAATTTCTTATGGTTTAAAAGCTATTGAGTGAGGCCCAACAATAAGGGTATTAGTTCATGCAAAATGGAAAATCCTGAATACAAGATAATTTTGTTTAATTACGGGTAGTACAATGATCTTTTTTTTAGAGAGAATGGCTATTATCATGATATATGACATAGTTGTTACAGATTGATACACTTCATGCTGTATAATTGGTGGTATTCTAAAATTAGAATAACTGATTATAAGCTCTTTTGTATGCAAGCACGTTTAGTTTTAATGGACAATACTGGATTGTAGGGAGGGTTTCATCATTGTCATTGCTTAATCAGTTACGTAGCTTAGGAGTTCTTAGTACTTTGGACCATGCAATTTCTTGCACACCTTCAGCTCTACTGATTTTTTTTTTTTAATACTTACCTTTTCTTCCAAAAAATCTAAATTTAATTAAATCACATCCTTTTCAAGTCTTATCTCTTGAGTAGGATTTTCTTAAGCAGTGTGGTGTACATTTTGATGTGTTCATCAGATAATTAAACTTACCGCAATTTACACAGTTACCTTGTGTAAAACAGTCTAATGGTGTTTTTTTCTTTTGTACACAAGACACTCCATGTGGCAGTGCTTGGTCTCTGGCAAAGCTCTAAGAGACTTACAAATCTGCACTGTAATTGAAGAACAATTTGATCTGTCCACAGAGACACATAAAATGGCATATCTGTGCACGATCAGCACTGATACTTAGCAGTGCTAAACCTGTGATCTTTCTCCAGGTTTAGTAATACCTGGGTTTGTGCTGAAGACTTTTATTATAGTATTTTTCTCAACCCTGGCTGCAATTACTCTCTAGCTTTTGTTTTGAAGGAAAAGCTGTTGAAATGGGAAGGCATTGTTCTATCTAATTTCATGTATGTGTATATTTGCTACTTATGCTTATCAAATACAGGGCTGTAATGTTCTCATTCTCTTTTCTTCAGGACTGTGTCCAGAATGTTCCTGCAAACTAAACTTTCATCACCGGTATGAATGGGGGCTGAATATGGGGGCTAAATTATTGATAGATTACAGTTATGATAAGCAACAAATTGCAGGAAGACTTCAGATAGATGATTAGAAATTTCATTTATGCTGAAATAGGTTTTGTTCTGAAATCGTTACAAGGTCACTGGCTTGACACTGTTGAGAATTAGATATTGTTGTGCTAATTGAAAGTACAAAACTCCTTAAACTGGAAGAATCCCATCCCAGACCCCCACAAAAGTTTCCATTCCTTAATTTCAGCCCAAGATTATTTATCTTTTATTAAATTTTATGCAAATACTGTCTTTTGTATTTTCCATCTTGCTATGTTTAAGAGCTGGAATGCTTTTCATAAAAATCGCAGGTTTATCTGCGAGTCAAGTGACTGCTTTGAAATTTTGAATTTGAGTATTTGTTCTTTGAGAGTGACTAATAGGACAGAAAAACAGTGAAATGTATACATTAAGAATTGATTTGTTTTTTATTGTTATCTGTAATCTTACTGAATTCCATAGCTCATACGCATGTTTTATGATTTTCTGAATCTTGATTTATTTAGTAGTCAGGTACAGTAATTAAGCCACAGAATTATCTGAAAAGCATATGAAAGGGAAACCTTTAAGCTATGAAATGTTTATTTCTTTTTTAAAGTAATACAAATCAAAGGTATGTCTAGGTGGATATATCCAAGATAGTTAATTAATCCAATGAAAAAGTTAATTCATATTCAATTTCATTAAAGCACTGTGTAGGCATATATTAAGAAGGAGAATTAACTAACTGACATTAGTTTGATTTGTCTTGTTACTTTTTAAAACTAAAATTGTAAACTCACTTGAATTCTAAATAAGCATGGTCAAACATTTTGTCAACTGCAGAGTAATAGTTCAAAAAAATTTTAGTAACTTCTTTGTGCAAAGGTTCGGGAAAAGGTCTGTGTTCATACAATAAGCCTATATAAGTAGTGCTGAAAATAAAATACACGAGTTGTTGGTCTGCAGCAGGTTCTTAGACTTGAGATTGGCCTACCTCAGGTTTTGTCACTATCAAATATGAATCATAGAATCATAGAATGTTAGGAGTTGGAAGGGACCTAGAAAGATCATCTAGTGCAACCCTCCTGCCAGAGCAGGATCACCTAGACAAGGTCACACAGGAATATGTCCAGGCAGGTATTGAATGTCTCCAGAGAAGGAGACTCCACAGCCCTCCTGGGCAGCCTGTTCCAGTGCTCTGTCACCCTTACTGTAAAAAAGTTTTTCCTTAGGTTAATACTAAACCTCCTGTGGTCCAACTTACTACCTTTCCCTCTTGACCTAACATTGGATGACATTGAGAAGAGCCTGGCTCTCTCCTCCTGACATTTACCCTTAACATATTTATAAACATCAATGAGGTTCCCTCTCAGTCTCCTCTTCTCCAGGCTGAAGAGACCCAGCTCTCTCAGCCTGTCCTCATAGGACAGATGCTCCACTCCTTTAATAATCTTTTTGGCCCTGTGCTGGACTCTTTCCAGCAGCTCCCTATCCTTCTTGAGCTGGGGGGGCCAGAACTGGACACAGTA
>VWZO01008459.1:25584-38017 GCA_013396975.1 Bucco capensis
ACAGTCTCCCAGTCCATACTTCTTAAGTTTGGCAATGAGGATACCATGGGACACAGTATCAAAAGCTTTGCTAAAGTCAAGAAAAAACACATCCACTGCCTTCCCCTCATCTATCCATCTAGTTATGCCATCATAAAAGGCTGTCAGATTAGTCAAGCATGACTTCCCCTTATGGAATCCACGTTGACTACTCGTGATAAGCCTCCTTTCCTCCAAATGCTTGGAGATGGCGACAACAACAAGCTGTTCCATCACCTTTCCAGGGATGGAGGTGAGGCTGACTGGCCTATAGTTACCCAGGTCATCTTTCTTGCCCTTTTTGAAGATTAGGGATAACATTGGCCTTCCTCCAGTCCTCAGGCACTTCTCCCGTTCTCCAGGGCCTCTCAAAGATTATGGAGAGTGGCCTGGCAATGACCTCTGCCATTTCCCTCAGCACTCTCGGGTGCATTCCATCCGGGCCTAGGGACTTGCAGATGTCCAGTTTGTTCAACTGATCTCTGACCCAAACCTCATCAACTGAGGTAAAAACTACCTTCCTCCCATCTCCCTCAGTAGTTTTAAAGTTCTGGGACTGCTGGTAGTTGGTGTTAGCAGTAAAGACCGAGGTGAAGGTGGCATTGAGTAATTCCACCTTCTCTGTATCCTTGGTCACCAGTGCACTCATTTCATTCCTCAAAGGGCCCACACTACCTCTAGACTTCCTTTTGCTTCCCACATACTTCAAAAATCTCTTCTTGTTATCCTTGACCTCCCTTGCCAGGTTAAGCTCTGAGGAGGCCTTAGCTTTCCGTGTTGCCTCCCTACACCCTCTGACAACCTCCCTATATTCTTCCCAAGTGGCTTGCCCATTCTTCCATGTACTATGTATTTCCTTCTTATGCCTAGAATGTTTAAAACCTGGATTAACTGTCTTTTTCAAATTACCTGTATACAAATTTATTTGCTAGGAGAAAAAATAAGATTTCAATGTAAATAAGAATTTCCCGTTATAAAATTATTTTCTGCATTTAATCCTTGATTGCCAATTCACTGGTTTTGCTGCCTGCATCAGTATCATTTTAGCAGCTTTAGCATAGCACTTCACATTTTTGCTAAATTAATCTTTTTCAGTTTAACTAGTGATAGATTTTTTTAAAAAAATAACTGTTTGACTGAAGTGCTTAACATTTACTGTTGCTTGAGCAGTACATATAATAGAGGTGTACATTCATGTTTTTTAAAGGAGGAAAGAAGTCAAAGCACGCAAGAAAAGAGGCACAGCTGTACTGAACTCTAAAGAGCGAAAAGTCAAGAAGACAAAATTGTCCTGTTCAGAAAAAAATAAGTCAGGAAAAAAGATCCATAAAGGTAAATTTAAATTTTAGATCTTCAGTTTTTAAAATACGCAAATGTTAGTTGAATCTTGGTTTTACTATAGCTACATGTGTATAGATATATGATTATGTATAAATGTAGATATGTAACTTTCTTCACTGTAACACAGGTAGTCAAAAAGATGCATTTATTAGGTAAAATTTCCTGGTACATAGATTTGGAGAAAAAAAAAAATCTTGTATTTTACAGGGAGGGAGAACCTTTTGAAAAATATGCATTGCTTACCAGAAGAGGTTGTAAAGTATTTAATTACTTGAGGCTTTGGGGTTGAAAGCTTTTTTGAGGTGTTAGATAAAATTCTTACATTACAGAGCTCAAACTGAAGACCTTTGAACTCATGCAGAAAAAAATCTTTTTACTTCAGTGTTTGCTTGCTTTCTTTGAGTGTATGGCGTATGCATGCATGTGCACATGTGTATGTGTAATATATTGTGCAAGAAACATCCTTGTAAGTTTACTATTTTTCAAATGATATTTCTTTTCAGATCAGGCTTCTTCAGAAGATTCAGATAATTCTGATAAAGGTAAAGCTTTTTAATATTTTCTGCATTTTATGCTTTTGTAATAAGTTGTATTATTTCATGGTCATTTTTTTCATTGATGTTAGTTGTATTTGCTGGCAGTTTTAGTATTTTACAAGATTATAAGAATGCTGTGTGAAAACAAGCAGAGATACAAAGGGTCAAAATAATTACTTAAAACTTCTTGAAGGAAATCTTTTAAGTTCAAGTAAGGAATAATAATGTGGGCAGATAACACAATGGAAATAATTAAAGAAATGAGAGGTCAGTTTTTTCCAGAAAACAGTGGAAGGTGCAAAAGTAGGTATATTGTTAATAATTACAAATTTTTAATACTGGTCAGTAGTGGGTCCAGATATGCAGGTATGTGCTGTGTAATGTGTGTTGTGTAAAGAAAGTGCTTTCCCAATAAAAATAACTGCTACATTTCTGTTCAGGGAATGATACTAATATGTACTCTACTAAAAAAATACATTTAAAGTAAATCTTAGGCTTTAACTAAAGTGTTTTCCAGCTACCACCTGTAGTACCTCAGTGACCTACTTGTGTGTGGATGCACTCAGTGAATCCTTAGGCAGTGGTTGTCTCTGTATCTCAGGAATTCCTGTTACCAGTTTCTTTTTTGATGAAACAAGTCCCATCTCTTGGTCATTCCAATTCTTGCTGCAGACTGTCTAGAATGGGTTGAGTGTTTCTACTGATTCCTCTGCTGTGCTATACATTTTTAGAAATGTCCTAAGCCCACATATTTTCCCAGCTAGATATAGGAAGACCTGATGTGGTTTACCTATGACTCAGACCATGTCCCAAGTCTCGTGTTTTGTTCCAAAAAGTGCTATTGGAAGACTGGGAGTTTTTTTAGGTCAGGTCATATTTGTGATTATAAGGAGGGTGAGGTTTTTTGTTTTCACTCCTTCTTTATGCTTACATGAAAGAGATAAGCAGTAATCCATGCTTTTTGAAAATTTTACTGATCCTTTTCATTTGATAGTATTTGTCACCCAAGTAGAAGTAAAGTAACTGTTTCATTTAAGATAATGAGTTGAAACTGTATTGTAATTCTGGATTTGTGATTATAATACAACCCGTACAATAACCCTTAATATTAGGAACAAACTGCTGTGCTACTGTCGTGTCAAGATCAGTGTTTTGAGATAATTGTTACTAAATTTGGCCAAAATATTAGTTCATGCTATCTAAGAGTCTTTTTGATATTTTATTAAATAATAATGCAAAGTGAAGTGTTCTTTTTACTCTTACTATTACAACTAAATGTTGCTGCTAGTGTTGTGCCATCTAAATAATAGTAAAAAAAGATAAATTCTTTTAAAATTAATTTCATAAGCACTTCAAATTTGTTAACAGATTCGGATAACAGTGATGCACAAGATGGTCCTTCAGATTCTGACTTTTGGAAAGGTCCTGTACAAGAACCAGATGAAAAATCACGGTTAGTTTGCACTTTTAGTGAACTTTTAGCTAATAAAATATAGTGTATATGTATAGTTGTTTTGAATAAGTCAAAATTACATACCAGCTACAAATTCTAATCTGCTGATCTTCTTATCTCCTATCTCCAAAGCAGAACTTCCTTTGACTTTTTTTTTCCTTTTTTTGCAGGGAGGAAGAGTTTGATGAGTATTTTCAAGATTTGTTTCTCTGAAACTTGAAACTGCTGTAGGCTGATTTTCTTTGTGGGTTTTCAAGATGAAAGCCTGAAAAGCCAGTCATAATTACCAGAGACCTCTTTCTACAAGCATATCTTTTCTACAGTCACTCTTATGGACCATCTCAGTAGATTGTCTTTGTCTTTTTGATAAGTACTTCCCACTGTAGAGGTATTTATAGAAAATATTTATAGAGGTATTTATAGAAAATATTTATAGTAAGTATAATCTGATGTGGAAAATGTAACAGCAGAGATAGTTGCAGTGTATTTATGAACGTTTTAAATGCACTCATAAGTTGACAATTCTGTTTGCAAGTTTTACTTAACGTAATTACATTTTAAACTGTTTGTACTTATATACTAGATGACAGTACAGGGACATATTTAGGATATACTTGAATAAGAAATAAACGTAGCCTTGTACGAAGGCTCTTTAGGTAAGAAGGTGGATTTAAAGGTTAATTCTCTGTCATCTTGCAAGCTTGGTTCACAGTCAAATCCAATCTGCAGCAATCTGCTTACATGTATGCAACTTGCCCAAAAGGGTGTTTTGCCAAATGTGTTGCTATATTTGTTGCTTAAAGTAATGTATGTTCTTTGTTCTGGATAACTAACTCTTATTTGAGTCTTCAAAATAAGTTACGTAATGGTACAGTATACGTATTAAATACATAATTTAATAAAGTTTGAATAAAATTACATGATTCGAGAACCTTGAAATAGCTTTCTTTTGTATCTGCATTTAATACAGAAAATAATACATGATACTCAGTTTTATGTCGTAACTTAATTTGCATAAAATATTTGGCCCATTTATAAATAAAGATGTGATAAGTGGGATTGTCTTTGTGGATTCCTTGAATCTTGGGTGATAGTTGTACACAGTATCTATGTTTGTAGAGCATTCTTAGATATACAATATGGCAATTAATTCAGTCACTCTCCCTTATCTGTGGATGCTGAGAAAAAATAAAGTAAGGGTCTGCTTCCTTTAGAAGGCAAAGAAAAGTAACAGGATTGAGTCTGCATGTCAAACTTGTTTGTTACAGGAATTACATTTGACATCCATCTCCTCTAAGATTTGGAAGTGGTTCCAGTGAATGCTCAAATCTATGCGTAATATACTAGCCATTTTCCTTCCTTCCTTCCTTCATCTGGAGGAGTAGCCAGCTTTGTGAGACCTGAGTAGAAGGTACAGACAGGACTCTGTCATTCTTCAAGAACAGGAGGCTTTGACAGGGAGATCGTTGTTTATGAAGGGCTAATTTGTGTGCAATCTGTCTTCTTGATTGTAGAAAGGGAGGTAATGTGAATTCTGATCTGCTCTACTGCTATTCTTTCCCTCCCAAGATGAAATTGATGCCAGTTCATTGGTTTTCAAATACTTCTGTTTAGTGTGTTTTTTAAAAAAAAGAGGCATTGGGAGTACATGAGCCTTTTAAAATGCCTTTGAGTGTAGATTCTGCTGTAGATACACTGATATAGGTATCTTAGTTAACTCTTACTTGTATGTCAAGCATGATGTTTACAGTCTGCCTTTTTATATCTTTGCAGTAAAAGGTGTTCAGTTTAGGAACTGTGGGCAGAGCCATTTGTCCGTGTGCAAAGGAGTGGCTTTTCTGAGCTGTGGCTGCAATTACAGGTTTATCCTTGGTAGTTTTGAAAAAATACTGTGTACAATGGACCAGCTTTTTAAAGGTGAGAGCCAGAGATTTGTGTTGAGCATTCCTAATGTGGAGGAGATTTTTACTCTAGAACCTCATATTGTACTGAGAGTAAAGGAAAAGGACAATTCCAGATTAAGTAAATAGACATAATATAAAAATCTAAACAACAAATTAAGAAAATTGCAATTTTTTGTTTGAATTGTACATGTTAGATTTCATTCAGTAATTTCATATAAGATCTGTCAATTATTTATATTTTTTCTGAAGTGTACAGAAGTTACATATTTTAATAAAAATACTGCATATAAATCATGACATGAAAAAGTACCTAGAGCACACAGTTAACTCATTTTGTGCCATTATCGTTCGTTTCATTTTCCAGTTTTTATTTGTAACTGTTTGCTCCATTAAAAATTCTTTCCAACAAATGTCAAGAGGATTGTTAAGAGGTTGATCTATTCTACTCTATGCAAAGCAGAAATCCACTGGAGCTCATTGAAGTTCTTTCTAGATGTCTTTTCTGTAGCGGAAACAGTGTCTGAGACAAAGAATTACAAAACTATACATGTTTTGGATTTTCCGTTCTCCGCGCTTCCGCCACCACCTCCAGCTGCATTTTCAGCTAAAAAACAGAGAAGGAAAGTAAAGTGAGTATTTTCTGTTATTCTTAGCTGCTCTAACTTGTTTAAAAGGTGTTGCTTTTGTGATGTGAATCTTATGTGTGTTTGACCTTATGATAGTTGAATGTGCTTTCACTACTTGTCTGGGTAAATGGAATAAGAAACAGTAACACATGCTATATATACATATGTGTATATAGTGTAGCAGTTGATACCAACATATATGAAAGGACCAAACACACACTGAACCACTCTTACTGGAAAGTTTCAGTAGTTAAATACATATATAGCTATGTCCCACACATACAAAACTGAGGTATGCAAGCCATGCAAAAGAAATATACTCTTGGATCAATATAATCTGTGAAGTTATTTTTGAAACAGATCATACAAAAACTTGAATTTGACCTAATTGTATAAGCCTTTATCCAACCCTGCATGAATCCTTTTGTAATTACCAATTAAGAGAGACACTTTTTAGATTTTTTTATCTATAGCTGCTGATTCTGTTACTGTCTCTCAAATGATTCCACAGATGTTTGTTGCTCACGGTTAGGATTTTTTCAATGTAATAAATAACGTTTCCAGGTTCATTTAAGGTAAGATACCAATATTAGAATTAAAACTTACATTTGAAAGCTGTGGATCACCATGTTACTAGATCATTTTCGACCCTTTCCACCCTTTCCACCTGCATTGAAACATGTCACATGATCAGTGTCCTACACTTTGTAATTTGTGGGTATAATCAAAACTATATTACTAGCTATGTGTTTTATTTTCTTAATTTAATCGTATGTATCTGTTTTAGTTTCTGTTCTGAACTTTCCACTGTAGTGGTTCAGCAAATATGTTTATTTTGTTTTCTGTCTACTGAATTGCTAAGAACAGCCCAGTCAGTGTCATCTAGAGAAATCACCGTGGTTCAGCGTGTATCAAATTATAGTTCGTATGAACTGACTTACAAACATATGTATTTACATGGCCTTGATTTGACAATGTTAGATCTGTTCTTCACAAATGTGCATGGCCTCATTCCAGTGAACATTTTAAAAGATGAAAAATGATTCACTTACTTTTTGTGGTACCAATTATGATATACAAAGGTCAGATACTTAGCTCCTGCAAATCAATCTGTCTGTGCTTGCCAGTATAGGGTTCCTTGTGGGAAAATACTTCTTTCCTTAAGTCAGTGACTAAGTGATTCCAAAGTACCAGTGATGTAGGATGGTCCTGACTTCAAGTGGGAATAGAAATACCTGAGTCTTCCTAAATGTGTAATTTAATTTTTATTTAAGAACTGTATGCTTAAGGGCATATGATCAGTCTTCAGTAACTGTACTCTGCCAAGAAAGCAAATGTCTAAGAAGTTTGTGTGTTGTTTGTTGTTTTGTTTTGCTGGTATTTTTGTGAATTTCAGATGCTTACATTCCAGTGTAAGGAGAGAGTACTTTGTTCATACTCACAACCATCTAGTTCTTGGTAATAAGTTAATCTTAACTAAGATGATACAATTAATTGCAAAAAATGTTTTTAAAAGTAAATTCGGAAGACAACGGGGTGGCCATAATCTCTGTGAAAGTGTGTGTAAGTGTTATAACAGTGTGAGCAGGCCAAAATACTTCTTGTAATTTCGTTGCCATAATAATATTTGATTCATTTTATTAAACTTCCTTCGAAAATCTGCTTTGATTAAATCATATAACCACATTGCAACAACTTATTTTTTTTTCAGTCTTAATATTTCTTTTAGGAATGAATAACTAGTTCCACTTCACACTGATAGTAAGTTGATGAGTGGCCTTGAGTAGACTCTCCTTTGTATGAAATGTGAAGAATACTCACCTATTTCCCACAGATGCTGATTAACAAATAATTATTTGCTACTCTTTTATGTTTTAAAGATGTGAAACATGCTGTAACTATTCTTCAAACTAGCTGAAAAATCATTCTGTAGTAATCACACACATTTTTGTTTTTATCTCTGGGCCTTTTCAGCCATCTCAACTGATTGGCAGAGCTGTTGAGCTGCTGTTCCACAAGCAATACAGAATAAAAATAACAGACTCACTTCACTCTTAGACTTGAGTGATAGGTTCTATGTTTTTGTAAAATCATATTCTCTTCTAGATTATCATACACAGAACCATACTTTCAATTTTAGGGCTTGGGCTATCTCAGGAAGATAACTGTTAAAATTATCATATGAGGGAGAGTGTATTTCAGCTGAGAAGCTGATGGTAGGGAACCAGAGCCAAAAGTCTTATCTTAAACTTGGAAGAGAAATGGGGCTTTGCATGACATTTTTGTGTTCCAAATGCACACTACCCATTCCCATCTCTTTTCCTTTTGCTTTTCATTTTCAGCTCAAACAAAGAACCTGAATGAGTTCAGGGCTGATGCCACACAGAATTTTGACACGTCTCCAGTATTTCAGGTGATTGCATTATTCACAGATAAATAAATGTTTAATTACATTCTGTTTTAATTCTTAGACAAAAGAAATTTTACATTTTGCCTTCACTTTTGTGATGGCATGTTTTCTGTAATTCTGCAGTTTAGAAAATGAAGTACTAGATTGTTTGATCTTTAAAGGCTACTCCTCTTCCAAGTAAAGATAAAGCTGATTTGGCTAATTCAGAACTCACGTACCATTAGTATAAAATTTAATAGATTATTGCACAAGTGCACTGCATGTGTGAATTTTGAGAGAGAGAGAATATGTTGACTACCTTACGAATATATATATATGCATGAACACCTTAGAAGTTACTTAACCTTTTTTGGCAGCTTCTTCTTCCTTTTTCTTTTGTTCTTCGATAACTTTCATCTTCTCTTCATATTCATCAGCTCGTGTTTTCCATTCAACCCTGTTGTTTTGAAGACCATCAAACATAGGTGTAATTTCCTTGTGAAACCTCGAGAATTCCTATACAAACAATTTCAATTAGTAAATTAGAAATTTGTAAACACTGATGATTTGTAAACTCTGAATTTGTGGAAATATTGCTGCTTTGCAAAGAAAACATTAACTTTCATTTTTCTATTAACTCTAATTCAGTATATATTCTAGACTAATTAATTTTATTTGATTTAACTTTTTTTTTAATACTTGTTCCATCTCTGGTAGTGTGTTTTCTGAAGAACAGTAGGAATTTTGAAAGAAATAGTGTGAGTACCTGCTGGTGCACACTTGAAAGCATATTCTTGGCCATACAGTGGTGGCATATTATTGGAAATACTCTGCTGGGATAATAATGCCCTGTTGTGCACATAGTCAGTTAGAAAAGATCTGAATTATATACTGCACATTTTAGTATCTTCCCTAATCCCACATTTGATAGTCTGATTCATATAATACAGTTATAACTGTGACACATGATATTTCATCATATGTTTATCAGTATCAGGATACAATAAAAAAGTCTAGTATCCTAGTCTATTCTAAGCAGAGGATGTAGCTGAAGATGTTAAAAAAAACACGTCACTTCTCTGTGTGATGTTTTGGGATAATATTAAAAGCTAGATAGGGGTTCATAATATTGGCATTTCAGTGCCTTACAGAAGATGTAGAATATTGCAAATTTCCTAGTCCTTTGCTGTGACATTAACTGCTTTCGTATGTTGTGAACTTACATTTAAATGGGACTGTGAAGAATCAGACTGGGCTTTCTAACTGTCTTTACAGCTAGTGAGAAACCCTGACGGCCCTAAAGTCTCACTGAGATTCTAACTTTTTACAAATTTGCTTCACATCTCTTGAATTTGTTTTGTGGGAGCAGTTCTCTTAACAGAAGACTGAAAAATTATGGCAGTTGTGATAGTTGTTTACCCGGTGATCAAGAGTCCTGCTGTTGTCTAGAGATTTTTAACTGCAGCTTTTGTCACTAATTGTGCCATCAGAACTGCTGGTGGGAAAACATAAAAAAAAATTATTCTTACCTTGTACACAAATGTACACACAAAATCTATGAAACCAACTTGGAGCTTAGGTAGTTCATCTCCTTTGTTTCTGTCCATCATAGGCTAGAACAGAATAGCAGTAATGTAGAATATGTAGATATATTTTTTGGCATAATGATCTAGTAAGCATTATGGGTCATTATCTAGTAAATATTTTAATAATAGTTACTATTCCTTAACATGGTTAAATTATTTAGTACTTACAATTGGTTGTTGTTGTAGCACTGTTCGTTCCAGGTCACCTTGCTCCCAGAATTCATTTGCAACCATGAGGGCAACCTGAATAATCACAATTCAGTGAAGTGTCAGCAGAAAGCAGTTAATTTAAATAAATAACTAAATAAACAAACAAGACTTTCCAGAAACTATGAAAGTCTTGACTAACTAAGTACTGGCATATTACTGTTTACTACTTAAGTATTATTAATAACTCTCCTTCCACAAAGAGAGGACTTATTTCTTGCTAGCTGCATTATCTCTGTGTAGCTTAAAAACTTCTCCAGAAATAGGGAGTTTTGGTAAAGCATAATAGAATTGCACTCTTTAATCCCTGTAGAGATGGTCAAGTGCTTCTTTCAAAAATTATAGACGCTGTCTGGTGTTCTCAAGAATTTTTCCAGGAAATTATCTCTACCAATATTCCAGTGCATGCTGAGTAAATGATAGATTATTGTCAACAGGAAAATTAGCAACATGTAGTACCTGTAATGCGTGTTATTACTTAGAAGGCTCAACAAGCATCTTGCAGTTGTATTTTGATTATGAATTGTTAAAACCTTTCCTGTAAGGCTAAGTGATGAGCTTCAGCATGATGGTCAATAAGTACTGGAGTACTTGAAGTACTTATGTACAAAGCAGTGTAACAAGGTATTACAGAATTTATTTTTAGTGTGTTTAAGCTACTTTACACTGGCACCAAAATCTATGAAATAGACACAATATCATACTATTGTTAAATCTGTACCTTAAAAATAACTGAAAATAGCGAAAGTTGGATAACACAAAAATAACTGAGTGATGTTTAAGGGTAGGTAGAACAGCTGACAGAATCAAGGATGCCAGTTTTAGCTGAAGAACAGGTAGAGAAGGGTGGAACAACTGTACAGTGGTTGGAGAGGCATCACGGAAGCTTTATACTCACAGTAACAGAGAATGTTTCCTGGAAACACAGTTGGGTGCAGATACTTAAATATCTATCAACTGATAATAACTGTGTGGTTTTTTTAAATGATCATGCATCAAATAGGCAGTAAATTAGTAAAAACAGTGTAGTAGTAAATGCAGTATTATCTACTTGGAAAGTACCTACCTTACTTTGTACTTCCCAAGGCTTGGTTATTGCAGACAGGTCACATCCAGTCATCATCATAGCCCTTTGAAAAAACAAACCAGAATTATAGTTAGGATGATGATGGGGGGAAAAAAGGTCCACATTTTCTAAGGAATCTAGACACGTAACATGCAGATGGATACACATTTTGAGAAGATTTTAGACATCCATGTCTCATTTAAAATCATGATTTTTCTTATCATCAGACAGTAACACCATCTTAATTTACATGTTTAGGTGCCTAAATTCATCTAAAATCTGGTCAAAAAGTAAAATATTAACCACCTACATGATGACTTCTTTTTTGGTTGGGTCAATAGATATATATTTAATTGCCTCCTCTTCTGTTTCCATTTTTTCAATTGCATCCACAATCTTTTGAAACATAGTTCTTTTCCTGTTAAAACATACCAATAAACCATATATTAGCAAGCAAAAGTTCCTGCATTAACAATGAAATAGAAAACCATGTTTCTGAGATTTATGCTTTTTCAAAGAAGCATCCTAGTCACAGTACAGTCAAAAGTGACACCATATTCCAGTTGAACTCCAACTTTTCGGGTAACCTAGAACATTTAGATTTTGCTGTATACCCCAGTCATGTAATCATGGCTAGGCTTCACGAACGAAGANTACAAGAATTAGACTTATTAACAATTTTAAATATAGTTCTGTATTCTGTAAATAATCAACTGAAAACTACAGTTACAAATTCTATAGGATTGACTTTTTTTTTCAGTAGGAAGTTAAACAGAATTTAGTACTTACTTGAAATACAATGCCAAATCAGTTGCTATTATTGCAACTTCAAATAAGTGTAGAACAGTTTCAAACTGGCGCTTATTTAGGTTCTGGAAGATGTTTAAACTCTGCAAGATGGAAAGTTTATTAATTCAATTCCTTTTATAACACTCTCTTTGGTTTGTACTCTACAGATTGTCTCACAGAATAGCATAAAAAAATTGGCCAACCACAGTCCCTAAATTAAAATAATACTACAAATGAAAAAATTATTCAGTTGGTAAAGGTGGTCCTCATTTATGGCTAATAAATGGCTAGAAAACTGTGTAAACTGTAGGTGGGTCTAAGATGCTGCCCCCAGACTGCACAAATAACTAAATCCACAGGGACTCAAACAGTTGCAAGTCCTGCTATTGCCATATATTGTAGTCAACACGGATTCACTAAAGGCAAATCGTGCCTGACCAATCTGGTGGCCTTCTATGATGGAGTGATTGCAGCAGTTGATGAGGGGAGACTGACTGATGTCATTTACTTCGACTTTT
>VWZO01008459.1:38193-58480 GCA_013396975.1 Bucco capensis
AGTTGGGATTGTTCAGCCTGGAGAAGAGAAGGCTTCGAGGGGATCTTATAGCAGTTTTCCAGTACCTAAAGGGAGATTATAGGACAGAAGGGGAGAGACTTTTTAAGTGGTCAGACTGTGATAGGACAAGGGGGAATGGATATAAACTGAAGGAGGGGAAATTTAGATTGGAGATTAGAAGGAAGTTCTTTACCCGGAGAGTGGTTAGGCACTGGAACAGGTTGCCCAGGGAGGTTGTGGCTGCTCCATCCCTGGCAGTGTTCAAGGCCAGGCTGGATGCAGCCCTGGGTGACCTGGTCTAGTGATTGGAATCCCTGCTCAGTGCGGGGAGGTTGGAACTAGATGATCTTTAAGGTCCCTTCCAACCTGGCCATTCTATGATATATAAATTAAAACCAAAGAAAACCACCTGTATTCCACTTAATTAGTAAAGAAATGGCAGTTCTTCATCATTTGTTTAGAGTTCACATTTCATAAATCTAATTTTCCTGGGCTTTTTGGAGCTTCACCATAGAGAACTTTTCCTCCTGTTAACCTAGGTCCACACAATTGCCTGCATTGCTGTTAGAGACCTACTGTAGTAAGTACCTTTCCCTCAGGCAAACGTAATGAAAGCATCACACTCAGCATTTTTCTAAGTACCCTGGTTTTCCTTCCTTCTTTCACTGAGGGGTCAATACCTGTGAGAGCATGGGACACAGCAGTGCGGCCGTTGAGAGCCTCCAGAGATCCTGACAATTGCTCCAGCATAAAGCAGGTGTTAGTCCCCAGCATCTCACATTTGGAAAAGTACATCACCATCAATAAAGGTAAAGGTGTTTGTTTTGGGTTTTTTTAAAATCATAGATCTTCTGGAGTTTTTGTTATTATTGTGCTACTGGTTAGTGTAAAGATTTATTTTGTGGCCTCATGAGGTCAGGAAATGGCACCACCACAGTGATTAGAAAATGAAAAATGAGGCTGGAAGTGGGTGCCTGCCATGCTGCTGCAAACAAGTGGGATGAAAGGGGCACATATTCAAGTCTTGCCTGTTATTTCCCTGCAGAATATGTAGTAAAGAGTTCTAAATAGTCCTTCCTTGTAGTTAGGCCAGAACCAGGCACTGCTGAGGGAAAAAAGATGGCTGACCTCCACAGGAGGAGCAAGGCTCCGCAGGGCAGAGGGCCCTGGAGGGCTGCAATGCTCACGTTTTGTGGAGCCTGAGGAGACAGTGGTGGGGAGCCTCACAGCCTCACCTCTGTGTCTACTGGGGAAGGACAGGTGAAAAATCTGTCTAATTCAGGGAAGATCAGTACTAGGAGCTGCAGGAGACCCTCGTGATACCACCTTTGCTGTTTTAGCAAGGTAAGGGGTGGGGGGGGGGGTCTGTCCTGTGGGTGAGGGGCCCTCCATAAACAATTCCATCCCTTTGTTCCTCAGCTGCCAGAGCCAGCAGATGAACTCAGACCTCATGAACCAGGGGCAGCAGTTCAATGACAACATTTTGTATGTATGTCTTGTTTCAACATCAGCTGTTTTGTGAAAGTGGAAAAAAACTGAGGATTGTGGGTGAGGCCTAGAGGAAAAGCTTTGCTATCTTGAGTTGATTTCTAGTGAAATTACTGATATTTTTCTAAAAGTGGACAGTGCATAAGAATTTGGGTTACGCTTTGGAATTTTAGCTTAATTTCTTAGTCTGAACCCAAAGGAATGAATGAGACAGTGAAATTTGGAACATCATAACTTAATTGGATCTTTTGTGTTGATCAGTGTGAACAGAAGGTTTGTGTAGACATACCTCATCTTGCAGCAGGGTTTTACTGTACTCTAGGTGATGCCTTTCTAAAATGGAAGAGCCATGAAGTTTTGCCAGTGGAGCAGCTGACCTGTTGAAAAAGAAGCCATTTTTATAGTATTTTGTAGGCAGTATTTTCGATTCAGGATTAAAATTTTTAGAATTATAATGCTTTAGATCTCCATGTCCAATAGTTTTAATCCATGTATCTTAACCATTGCTGTGATGCAGAGAAAAAGAACAACTTGCTTGTTGTTACTCTTGTGACTGAGTATTGATGGAAATTGGAGACTACTGGGAGGTCAGTGCCCACTAAAGTCAAAGGCATGGTTAGATGCCTCTAAACTCAAAAGCTATGTTTATTAAAACGTGCTTCTATTTTTTCATGCACTTTCAGTTTTGCTACTTGTTTAATCTACACTATTTCTTTATACTTTAAAAGTAGCCTTTATCCACCTTTTAGTATTTGTTCTGTAGCATGGTTTTTAAACCCTTGTCTATCTGTAATGACTGTGGGCTATGTCTACTGTGACTTTAACACTGTAATTAAGTTAAATCTAAAGCAGCAGCATAAGGGAGTTTAATTCCTCTAATGCCCTTGGGCCCTGCCCCTCCCTCAAAATCACTGTTTTATGGACTGCACAAGTCCTGACAGCTCAGGTGTGCTCAGTCTTATTGCAGAGCTCAAAGCATCCATCTGAGATTGAGCTAATCTTCAAGCAGAGGAAATTCTACTTCAAACTACAGTAGTGGGAAGAAGGGAGAAGTGTCCTATCTGTGTAGGTTTCAGGTGGTTCTGCGTGTTTGGAAGTGTATTTTCCTCCTTTCTTCCCTCAGCTAATAACTCAGTTCCCCAGATAACCCAAGGCGGGTTTGGGTAGCTACCTGTGGTTTCTGACTTGTGATTAGGACTGTTGTGGTAAAGCCTGATAACTTTTATAAATAGCTTTACTGCGTATGACCTCATGTAGAGGGCTTTCAGCTAGGGAAGACCACAGTAGGAAGATTTACCCCCCCCCGAAAGTTATTTGGATGAGAGGCAGTCCACTGAATAAGAATCAACGTCTGACATTCTCTCCTACGTCACTTGGAGAATCCCTGAGAATAATCAGAAAATCCCTTCACGTCACTGCTCTAGCATGCAGGCTGAAATGCCTTTCCTGAGAGGAGTGTAACCAGGGTCAGAGGAGGAGGAGGAGGATGAATCATTCTGGAGGTACAGCTGGTTGGAAACTGTACTCAGAAAGTTATATTTACAATCCTCTGGTACACGTGATATCTGAGAAACCTGTGCTGTCTGGCTAACAAAGAAACAAGCCCTAAGAGATTGTTCACTCTTCAGGAGAAGAGTGGGTCTCACCATGATATGTAATGTTGTAATAAAAAAAGTAAGTTTAAAACAAAGCAAATTAATATTGTTTCATAACAAACAAGGGGAAAATCTCAAAGAAACCCTTTACAATATTCTCTCAGAATAAACAGGAGCATGAATTGCAAAGCTTAACTTCATGATGTATAACTTAGGGGCATGTGAGCCCAGTGACAGAACGCAAGCCCTTTAACTCAGAATCCTGTGTAACATGAGAAGACCTCAGGAAAGGAAGGGCCTATGTCAGTTAGTATACTGAGGGGAGCAGGGGAACAAGTGAGCTAGTCAAATCAGGTGGTAGAAAGCAGAGATAAAGAATGCATTTTAAATCCTATCTCCCTCTAAACTGGCCCTTGGCTGTGCCACATACTGAATCCCTCTCTAGAAAAGTACATATGCTTGGGTAATTCAGTTATGGATTTTAATTTACTTTTCCCATTTCTTTGTGGTGTCATGTGCATGAGGCTCTGCTAAAATCCAAGCATTACTAGAGCTTAGTCTCTTTTGGAGAGATCGTAGGCAAGAGTCACATTCATTTTGTAACCTCCAGAATGCTGGTGGTTTGTTTCTGCTTCACGACCAACTCAGAATTAATTGCAGCTTCAGGAGATCCAAGATTCTGATTTTGCGTTTTGTCTTGGTGTTTCAACTGTCATGACATATGCACTGAGTCAGAAATATTCTGTAGAAGTGTTTGTTCATGCCAGATGAATATGGACTATATACCTTATTTTTTTGCAAGTTTTGATGTTATTTTTCATTTTACACTAAAATTGCCACATTTCCTTATATTTGAGCATTGGTACTTACTTCATTTGATACAAGTTATTGGTCCCTCTGTGATCAATGTCATGGCAGAAAGCAGCAGCAACCATGGCAAAGGCTTCTAGATCAGTATAGTATTTCTTTATTTTTCCTGTCTGCAAAAGAAAACAGACAATTCTGAGTGTGTACGTTCCTGAATTTTCCAGTTGGATCTGAAAATAAAATTAAAGAAAGAATGTAAGGTTAGTATTAGCAACATTACCATCAGCAGAGTAAACATTGTTTGTCCCACATTGAATCCATGTCGCCAGTTATGGTAAGTGATATCTCGATAACCCTTCCTGACTGTGTACATCCATCTTGTAAGGACCTATTATGAACAAAAGTGATTAAGACTGTGCTGTTAATTGAAACATAGAAACAATGTCCAATAGAACTTGCACGTTATTACAGTAATTTCATAGTATATTCCAGTAATTTTATAATGATGGAATTCATATAAAATTACTGGAATATACTACAAAATTACTGTAATAATGTTCAAGATCTATGAAAACAATTGCTTTTCATTGAATTAAACATGGAAACAGCAAGTTGTTCTTATGTAAATGCATGTTGATTTAATTCCATAGCTCACACAGTTTCAGGATTAGTTTTGAGTCTTTGTGACAAATATACAAATGTTTAATTAAGAATGGGAGATTGTTATCCATACCACTAATATTTTAGTATTACCTACTTCTGTATTTAAGTATCTACAGTCAGATTTTTTTCTTCTATCTTAAAAGAAATAGGAAAAAGACAAAATAAATCAGACCTCAGCTGGGACTTTGAATTTTTCAATGACATTTATCTCAAAGAACAGTCGTATTCCACAAGTTATCAAGCCATGCTCTGTAACAGGAAAGTCACTGAAGCGAAATTCATACAGTTCTAAATCTTTTGGATCAGGTAATTCTTCTTTCTGTTAGGATAAGTCAAAAACACAAGGCTTTTTTTCTGGCAAGAACAAACTTGGAAAAAAAATTCAGTAGAAACATTGCCTAAGGACAGTATGCATACTCCATCTATCTCCAAAGGCCTCAGGTTTCAGTATGAACTAGTGTGTATTATGTTATGAAACACTGTCATGATACTGCTGGCTTTCTTCTCAAAGAGGATAGGTAGAAGTCTCAACATCTCAATATTTTCTTCATTTAGACATCTCAGGCCTTGGAATTTTTCTTTCCTGGTATAAAAACCTATGATTCTCCCACTTTTAGCCTGATCTCATGGCTGCAGTTCATCTTTTTCACCACAAAATTAATCTTTAGAGTGTTTTCTTCCCTTTTATCTCTTATGAATATTGATAAATATGGTGACCAAAACCTGCCTATCTAGAACAAAATATTTTTTACTTTTGCAGTAGAATAAAGTATAACAACAACACTTTTTTTAATAACAGAAGGCTTGCTTGCATGTCTACCTACCCATAGCCTTGTCTCTTGGAGAGAATGTAGGCAAAGAAAGAGTCCTGTTCATTTTGTAACCTCTGGAATGCTGGTGGTTTGTTTCTGCCTCACAGCCAATTCAGAATTAATCGGTCTTACCCTGAGTCCTGTGACAGTCTCTCTTTGTGATAGACTATATACACTTAAGAGATAAACCTGTAAGATTGATTTGGCACATGCAATGTGAACTGGAAAATCCTACAAAATCAGATGTGAAAAACCACAAATCTTTTTTGTGTGCTTATTTGTCTGATTGCAGTATATTCCTGACTGCTTTGCTCTTGAATGATCTCAGTATATGCATGAAGTAAG
The DNA here is from genome assembly GCA_013396975.1 of Bucco capensis. Lineage (NCBI taxonomy): Eukaryota > Metazoa > Chordata > Aves > Piciformes > Bucconidae > Bucco > Bucco capensis. The sequence continues at coordinate 43,904 of VWZO01008459.1, forward strand.
AATTGTTATAATGCTTAAATGTACAAAGCATATAGTATTCGTAGTTATTATGGCTTATTTCAAATCCCTTAGAGTCATTTACTTTCTAGTGCTGCAGTTGGTGAGGATTCTGTCCTAGTAACTGCCTTTCTGCAGTTTACAACAGTATATTCTGAACAGTCCTGACCAATCATGAAAATTAGAGATCATTCCAGAAGCAGAGGACTGTACAAGTGCATAATCTTTTACTTGTGCACAGAATTTCATTAGAAGCTGTCTGGATGCTATTGAGTGATTTTTATCTCTCTGAAGATACAGAAGATACAGAGCTTAGGCAAGCTCTTCCTTATACTGAAGAACCTCCTTAAAACATACACTGAGTTCTAAAATGCAGAGAATACAAAAGTTAAGTAGCTTGTATGAAATTAAAATTGCCTATTTTGTATGCATTATACCAATTCACATTTAAGAGCCGAGCTGATAATAGCAGTATTAGAAAACTGTTCTATAACACTTATCATCTGTATATCCCAAAGCTAAGGAGAATGTTATTACTTTTAAAGAATGTGCCCCAATCCAAACAAGAATTAATTAAGGGAACTCTGATGGAACACAAAAAATAGATTATATGATCACAGTTACTTCCTCTCTCCATAGTAGTCTATAAATGATCTTCATTTTCTGGAAAAGGAAAGAGATGCTGAATGTATGCTTATCAACAAATAAGGCTGAACATCCATCATCCTCTGATCTGAGGTCAAGGACAAGGAAACCTGTAGCAGTAGTTTGTTTAAGACCCCATTACTTTGTGAATCATCAGATCTTGAAACACCTGCTTTATCCCATTAGCTCTCTGGGATTCCAGATCTTATAATAGGATAAAGCATTTGCATGTAGCCTTGGTAGTGCAGAAGATATTAGACCTTTGAATTTGTGGCTCCACAATGTTGAGAAAACTAATTTTGATTTCTTTTTTGAGATTTAAAAATTCATACCATTATAATGTTTTCACATTTGGAGCATGTACCATGCTAATCACTTGTAGATATTCCCAGCAGAAAGATTTTATAATGTTTATTAATTTCTGCAATTTTTCATGCAGTTAAATTAAATTTACTTTAAAAAGTGTGTGAAGCTACACACATTCTGTTGACTTTTTTTTTGTTTTGCCATTTGTAATCTATATTACTATCTCTTTTGTTGGAGCCAGTAAAACCATAACCCCTTGCATTCTGGCATGCGCATACATAACTAAAAATAGTTTAATTCTTTTCCCTGTGGCTCTGTCTACATTAGCAAATGTGGTGTAATATGTGAAGTGGTTGGTACTGGAAGTCAACAGATTTCTGTATATTTGACCTTTTTCTATATTCTAGTCCTCTTTTGATCCATTAACAGTAGGAGTTCATTCACTCTTTCCTGGAGCACCTCTATTTCAGAAAAAGTAAGCCAGTACATGTGCTCCAGGAGTGCTCCACAAGAAAAAACAAAGTGCACTAAATGGGCACAAACAGGACTTTTCCTTCAAAAAAGGCACTCCCTTTCTAGAACATACTAAGGCAGCCAGAGGACTGCACAGAAAGTGACTTGTTTTTCTTTTACTACTAGCAGAATTCTAGCTGATTAGATCAAACATGTTTCATCATTGTAAAGTCATTGATCACTGTCTTTGGACTTCTCTGCCTAAGGAGATGCAGGAAAATTAATCTGAGAGTAGATTAGCTCCACAGGACATTCCTATGTGTGTTCTTTTACTCAGAATGAAAGTGACCTTACATCAGTGTTCTTTTTTCTATTTTCAAAATTAAATAAACTTAGTATAGGTAGAGCACTCTCCTCGTGGATATTTAAAGAAGTCAAACACAAGTATTAATTCATATAGATGTTTTTATATAACTGCCTATCCAAGTCTGTTCATATGTATTTGGGACAGAATGCTAACAGTGGGGTCAGAAAGTTTCATAGAATGTTAGGGGTTGGAAAGGACCTAGAAAGATCATCTAGTCCAACCCCCCTGCCAGAGCAGGATCACCTAGACAAGGTCACACAGGAATGTGTCCAGGCAGGTCTTGAATGTCTCCAGAGAAGGAGACATTCTCCCTCCTGGGCAGCCTGGTCCAGTGTTCTGTCACCCTTACTGTGAAAAAGTTTTCCCTCATGTTAATACTAAACCTCCTGTGGTCCAATTTGCTCCTATTCCCTCTTGAAGAGGTTGAAGATGTATTATTTCATCAACTCCATCTAGCTTGTGGAACAAAGCTAAAATCAATTCCATAAACTGGGATTTTGCTAAACAGAACTTTTTGCATGATGAGGACACATTGCTATCTGATATAAACATTCAGTTTTATTAAACTGCAGATTTTGCAGTTTAATGACTTACCAAAATCCTAAGAAGATCCTTTTGTTCACATTCTTCTGGGCTATTTGCATTTAATTTCTCCTTGTATTTCTAAAAATAAAAATGAGTAAAAAATTCAGGTTTTGTGTAGCAAATTTGCTACTTTAATTTTGTGACTGTTTTCAGAAACTTACCAGTATAGATGCAACTTCGGAAGTAGTGGCCTTTGTCTGGTACATAAGCATTTCCTGAGCAATGTCTTTCCTGTTCTCAAGCTTGTTCATTTTATCATAAGTGTCAGTATTTAAAACAGACCATCCCAGGAACTGTGTGAGAGTCTGGAAAAAAGCCAAGCAAAGTGGAGATGGCACCATGAGCATAAAATTGAACTGACAGTTTGAACTTTATTTTCTTAAATTCCACTTTCTGGTAGAGAGTTTTGAAAAGCAGTGTATAATGCTACTTGTTAGAGGCCTTTGCTTTTCATCAAGAGGTTCTGTTACCACCTCATAGCTGTTAATGATGTTACTTGTCTCAGCCTGCTAAATAAGGGCCCATATTCCCATTTTGTATATAGGACATTGAGGCTTATGAAGCTTAAGTTAGCTGAGTGAGCTTGGATACACTGTGTAGCATCTTACCATGCCCAAGTGCATGCGATCATGGATGCTCTGGGAACTCCCATGATCAGAAGCGCAATACCCACTGGCAAGCAGCATGATGTACCTGCTTGCCCATTGCTAATTAGGAGACACTGACTATCACTAAAAAATCAAAGGATTAAACATAAAATTATATGTGACTTCTGTTCATTGTTGGAATGTAAATGATATAAATGTTCAGGTTTATAAAGGGAAGCAAAATTTCTGATTCTTAAGAAACCATTTAGTGAAGAGAACAGACATTGGGTTAGATGTTGATATAGCCTATTTGAAATCTTTTAGACATTTTACAGTTATATTTTTATTAACGTAATACGGCTCCTTAAAGCCTCTAATCCTGTTAAGCTTACTTCTATGATCTGCTCATCATACTCATCAAAAGGTTTCCCATCTTTCCTATTGTAAAATGTTGCAACTCCCACAATTTCTTCTTTTTTGTTGACAATAGGCAATGACAGGACATTTTTGATAACCCATCCAGTCTCATCCACTGGTCCTTTCTGTAGGAAAGACAAAGAACAGCAAATGTTTTGTATTTATTTCTTTGGAAGCAGTAGTACAGCTATTGATCTAGGCAATGTAACACTAAGATGTGTGCACTACAAACAAAGGAGAAATTATTTATGTGATCAACTGTGTCACTAATTGGTGGAAAGCATTAGCATACTTTTCTAGAATATCTATAATTATTAACATCAATGGAGTTACCTGAAATGTGAAATATTCATCTGCTGGTGCATTCATCATGTTACAAATCTGCAGCATAAAGAAAAGGAGATATAGTTTAAATGGAATATAATTCCAAGGCTTGGAACAAGACTGGGCCTGATATTTTAAAAAGGCATATTTATTTTCTAAATTAACAACAGTGAGCACCCTAGCTAGCTACATAAATTAAAACTATTCCTATTAAATTAGATGTGGTTATTCTAACAGATATCATTTTGGAGTGCTTGTAGCAAAGTCCCTCATGTATGGATGGTGTCTCTCAGTGCATAAGCATAGTGGTTAAGAAAATCACTTCCAGGGATTTCTATAAACCAGGGAGTTCACAGAAAGAAATAACTGAGTACCAAGGCTCTGTTCTTACTGTTGTTAGAAATGCCATAGGATTACAAGTAACTGTCATACGTTACAACTTTGAATTATGTATATTTTCTGCATAGGAAGAGATAAGAAGAAAAGACAATTTTTAAACTGTGTATATGATGATTTTCTTACTTAGACATTCTGTTGTAAGACTTAGCACACCTGAAAAGTGACATCAGACGTGCACGTTATTCCTCCAATGTCACCAGAGAGGGAAACTTTCCTTTTGTTTTGCCATTTGTGCTGAAGGCATATCTCCATCCACACTGCTGATTTATATTCTTACACTGGGAACCAATGATGCTGGAAGCAGCACGGTGGCTTTGTAGAGCTTTTTGGTTGTGAAGAGCCTTGGGAGATGTGTGTGTGTGTTTGATCAAAACTGCATGAACTGAAACTTTTAGTTTTTATTTTTACTATGAACTTACAAATCCATTTTCAGCAACATATGTTGGCAATCCACTGACAAGACACCAGTGATCTGCTGGAGGTGACCTTTAAGAAGAGAATGAAATTAAGTGATCTCTACAATACAGAATTATTCTATTCCAGCAATATACCTAGTTACAGCACATTCACAGGCTGCCAGCGAATACTCACGGAATGACTTTGATTTCTTCTTTTCCATGTAGGATATAGTCAATAATCTTATAAAAGTTGACTTCCTAAATAAAGAGAGAAGAACATGTAGGTGACCTGTACAACCTCAATGTCAAAATTAAGATTCATAAAAAGAAAAATTAATATCCTGACTCGTCCATCAGGTGTCTTGGGACCTTTGTAAGGCTCTGCCTCTCCCAGCCGTATTGGCCACTCATCATAGAACTCCTGAGAAAACGATACACAGGGTTTAGCAAAAGAAAAACCAAAATCAAACAGTTCTGTGTTCATAGATAACATGACATCTGTGCGTAGCAATTTTATTTTTCCTTCTCCATAGCTGTAGTATGGTCACATTTCAGACAATATTGTTATATATATTCCAGGCATGAAATGTTTACCACTAAATTGCAGGATGATGGTTCTGTGACATGGTTTAGCAGGCATGGTGGAGTTGGATTGATGGTTGGACTTGATGATCTTAGAGGTCTTTTCCAACCTAAATGATTCTATGGTTAAATCTGGAGCTTATCTCTGAGTGATTGTACAGCTTAATTGTCATTTTAGAAGGCAGGTGTTTATAAAGCAATAATTAGATCTGCACTACTCTCTTCTGCCCTTTCTCACATGGAATTATTAATAGAAAAATTATTTCAAAATTAACCTTTATGTTTATGCTGCTTCTATCCTTTGCCATGCTTATGTTTTGCATGTAATTTTTGCAACATGGTTAGATTTTGTATATATTATCCCAAGGTGTTAGAAAGCATGGTAACTTTGTGTTGCGGAGAGACATGCACTAGAAATACACATAACAAGTGAATTAGAAGAATAAATTTTGTAACTTAAAGTTAGGAGTAGCATATTTCTAGCAAGTAGGCAAAATGTTTATTACCTTCTCTTTAGTCATATCCAGCAGGCCAACAGAGTATCTTTCACAATTCAAATACATTCGAATAGTATACAGTGCTTTGTGAAACTGCCGTTCTATATCTGTTAGCTCTTCGAATACTTTGTTGGCAGACCACAAAAGCATCTATTTACAAAAAAAAGAGAGAGGGGGTAAATGTTCACAGCAGTAAGAAAACATATGAGTCCTAGGCTTTCCAGAATAAAATGATAATGTACCTTACTGTTATCAAATAAAAAAAATTAAACAGATGCTATCCTTACTTCAGTAAGCTTGCAAGAATATGAAGTAGTGGGAAAAATAATGATTTCACATAAAAAACTAAGTATTATCATTAACAAATTCTTCTATACCTGACTTCTTCGGGATTCAATATTGTAGAGATATGTCGTATGATGATTTCTTATGACCAAAGATATAAAATTGATGTATTTTTTAAAGACCTAAAAATGACAAAGAGCAAAAATATGACAAAAGTATCAAATCAAGAGGTAGATTTACTCAAACTACTTGTTAAACTAACAACTGTACTGTTGTGTGACATTTGAGGTTATTACCTCTTCATCCTCTTTTGAGAACTCAGGGGCATTTAATTTGTTGAGTGCCATCACAACAGCAAGCACCTCTTTACCCTGGATAACTGGGAGTGCCAACATATTCATTGTTGTGTAACCAGTTTTTTTGTCCAGAAAGTCAGAAAAATGGTTGTTCTGAAAGAAAAGGAAAAAAGAAAACCCCACAAATTAAATGTACAACAATTAATTACTACACCAAGAACAAATTACGTTTTTATTTGATAATTTGTTTGCAATGCTATGAACACAGTTTCACAGTGCAGTAAGTTCATACTCACAAGAAAAGTATTATCATTATTTAACTCAATCTTGCAGAGTTGTATGTACAAGCTTAACTTAGGCACTGATTATGAATACAGATTTTGAAACCACATTCTCTGCAGGTTTTTATTAGAATGATGAGGAATTTGGGGAATTAAAAACATGGGAAAACGTAGAATAAAGTAATATGACTTTGTGGCTGCCTGATAGTCTAATATGTATGGTGTACATGTAAGATAATTACTTCATAGTTATAATATTTACTATTATTTTATATTTTCTGTAGATAAAATTCACAATGCTGTCCTACTGCACAATGTCTAAAACTACTGTCTGTCCTTATTGTATATGGCTAAAAATGCTTCTGGCAGAGAACCATTCCCAGTGGGTATGCATTTCCTTGAGCTGTTTCTTACTTCTTCTAGTCTGATAGACCCCCAGTCCTGCTGCTCCCAGCTCAATATGTTCTTCTGGTGAATGGGATCAGGACAGGACACCAGGGAGATCAGGACACAGAGCTGCTTTTGCTGAGGGTGTGATCCTGTGGCAATGAGACTATAAGACTAATAACTAAAAAGTAATGTGGGAATGAACCACAACTTACTGCACCACTAATTTCATCCTTGAAACTGAATGCTGAGGAAGGTTTTAGTAAAAGCTACTTTTCATTCCTTTATGCAAGAAATACTGGGAAGCCAGTTCATGTTTCATGGAAAACTGTTTTATTTCCTCATATCAAAGAAATTATTGGTGTTTTCTTTGAAATGGTTTAGTGTTCTCTTTAATTTAAAAAAGGAATTTTATATTTGTTGGCGGAGTATGTTTGTAAAGAGTTATTCTGGTTTTTGATGTTCTTATACTAGATTTAAATGAGCTCAGTTATGAGTTGGGAAGTTGAGATCTGCCAATATGTGCACACTCAGAAGTGATATGGTTCTACTAAGCAGCTGAAATAGCCAGACGCTGTCTTCATTGAGCTTTTTCATCCTCTGCCACTTCTAACAAGTCAGTGCTCAAACTTCTTCAAAGAGATGAGCTCTGAAGTCCTGCAAGTGCCACAGTTAATGGCAGATTCTCCTTGAATTTCCTTTAGCACATTTGCATCCAGTTTTTCAAGTGGACCTTGAGATGAGTGATAGGTGCTAAATGAGAATGTAAAAGGTGGCGAGCAGCCTGATGACCAGGAAAGGTCAAATTACATTATAATACCATGGATAGCGATGGCAGCCAGCCAGAGCGAGGCCTAAGAAGTCCTGTTTTAAGGATATTCCACCCAGAACCAAGATTCCCAAACCTTACCAATCTCCTGCTGTTAACAAATATTTGTGAACCCACTTATAATGTGACTGATTTCTTAATGCATATCTATCCGCAAAGCTATTAATTACTACTTAGGCAGCCAAGATATGTATGGTGGTATCCTTCCTCTTTTTTCTGCTCTTCCTCTAGCAATTGTCTCTGGTATATGTTGAATTTACAGCATATACAGCCCTGAGAAGGTAGACTGGACTTTATTACGCATTCAGAATGCTAGGGGTTTTTGTTTCCTTCAGTTCTTCATAGTCTTTAGGCAGCCTATCTTTTACATTTGCATTTTAGATTTTTCCTTCTAATTCCTTCTGTGAAAGGAATTGAATGTGCGGAAGTAACTCTGAAATGTCTTTTATGTATTTATGGACTTGTCTGTAACAGAGAATTGATTGTCTTAGCCTGTGTCATCCCCATAAACTGTACTGAGAAGAATAAAAGTAACCAATATGTTTTCTCTGTAGTTTAATATATCAGGCTGTATTTGGGTCCCTGGAAAATGTAGCCAGTTTCAAATCCATCATCCAGGTGAAGAGGTTATGTTTTCTCTACTTTCTCTGGTTTTCTTCGGGAGAGGTAAAGGGGTATCTCAACAGTCATCCAGGGAAAATGCCAGTCAATCTGTCTCTTCTGTGTAAGAATCAAATGCTGTTGTGCAGTCTGCTAAACGAGCATATTATTGCATGGAAATACTTTATTTTCTCTGAGGTGTATCACCTACTGATGCAACAATTCTGGTTTTGGGTGTTGTTTTGGACTTCGGTAACAATTATTGCATTTCTAATGGTTTTAGCCATTCAAAATAAAGTAAATCAGATAGATAATTTGGTAATTTGCTTTGTAGCCCCTCTGCCTCATCAGTAGCCTCTAGCACAATGCTAGGGCCCAAGTTCCTGGTTTTAGAACACTTTAAGATGCTGCTGGATTTCTGTATACTTAAAAGGGACCTGTATAGACCAAGTGAGCTGAATCAGCAGGACACAGCTGCTGAATCTTAATTTGTTTAGTAACTCCAATCTGAAGGTACAAGCAGTGATGTACAGAAGCATTCAGAAGAAGCACTTTGGTCACATAATTTTTGCAGAAAACAGGAAATTTTAATCCAAGCCTGTGTTAATAACAAAAAGTTCAATAACCCCAAGCCATCCTGAGCTGTGCCTAGGTTATGCAATGCAGAGAGATATAAATACTTTGTACTACATTGGCAGCATTCCCACAGCATATACAAAGATTCCTATCACACACGATTTGCATATACAAGCAAAAACTTGTGCTTAGATTTAGGCTTTTCATTATTTAATATTTTTCAAATAATTGCTAGGACTTTTGAAAACCTTCCTTTCTAATCAATGTTTTAAAATATTTTCTCTTGAGCTCCTTTTGTTTTCAAAGAAAATCACTTTTCACAATGTCTAGTAAATTACGTTCATAGACAAATAAGCCAGAAAAATGCTCTGCAGTACCAGAGCCAGAAAAACATCTTTGAGTGCTCCCATGTATGTATGAATGTGTTTATTTGAGTCTGATCTTATGAATCCAACCATCTTTTAGAACAATTTTGTGAACTTTCAGCTCTCACCTTATATCACAAAATTGGGGTTTTTTAAAAATGAGGGAAAGGTGATCTGTTGATAACTCCCTAACTGTAGTACATTGGCAAGCATTTTCTACTAGCTCCATTTAAAGTTAAGATGTCATTTAGTGTACAATGATTAGCTCCCTAAGATATCCTAAGATATGCAACATACCCTGGATTTGCACTGAGCTAGTACCAGCACAGAGGAATGGAAAATCAGTATGCCTCTATGTGTTCATCTTTCTACTATAGGTGATAGAAGGTAACCAGAGAGGCGTTTGGCTATGGATCCAGCCTATACACTTGAAATTTGTAGCTGTTTTGTGTTTCTTGATTCTCTAAAGCATTACACTGCTTTTATCTCACTGTAACTTACCAACACTTACCAACACTGTTATTATAGTGTTGTTTCATCTTACCAATGAAATATCAATATAATGTTCTATATTTAGATCATTTGGCCACAACTTTTCAATTCTTTTAAGTTTTATAAGCCTAATTGCTATCTCATAAATCCCCCTACCAGTGGGATTTACTAAGTTGGAAGTCATTGTTGTGAAAACAGTGTGATTACACCACTTGACATCTGCCCTTTAGATATTGATAAGCATTGATAAGATCCCCTCTCAGTCTACTCTCTTCCAGGCTAAACAGCCCCAGAGCTATCAGCCTTTTCTCATAAGAGAGATGCTCCAGTCCCCTTATCATCTTTGTAGCCTCCACTGGACTCTCTCCAGTAGTTCCTTGTCTCTCTTGAACTGGGGAACCCAGAACTGGACACAATACTCCAGATGTGGCCTCACTAGGGCAGAGTAGAGGGGGAGGAGAACCTCCCTCCACCTGCTGGTTACACTCTTCTTAATGCACTTCAGGATACCCTTGGCCTTCTTGGCTACAAGAGCACAGTGCTGGCACATGGTTGACTTGTCTGCCATCACTCCCAGGTCCTTCTCCATGGTGCTGCTTTCCAGCAGGTTAACCCCTAACCTATACTAGTGCATGAGGTTATTCCTCTCTAGGTACAGGACTTTAAGCTTGCCCTTGTGGAACTTTGTGAGGTTCCCTTCTGTCCCATTCTCCAGCCTGTCCAGGTCTCACTGAATGACAGCACAGCCTTTTGGTGTGTCAGCCACTCCTCCCAGTTTTGTATCATCATTGAACTTGCTGAAGGTATACTCCATCCCTTCATCCAGGTTACTGATGAAGAAAACTGGACCCAGTACTGACTCCTGGGGATCACACCTAGCTACAGGCCTCCAATTAGACTTTGCACCACTGATCACAATCCTCTGAGCTCTGTTGTTTAGCCAGTTCTCAATCCACCTCATTGTCCACTTGTCTAACCTGCGCTTCCTAAGTTTGCCTCCGAGGATGTTACAGAGACAATGTCAAAAGCCTTTCTTGAAGTCCAGATAGACAGTATCTATTGCTCTCCCCTTATCTACCCAGCTAGTGACTACATCATAGGAGGCTATCTGATTGGTCAAGCATGATTTCCCTTCTGTGAACCCATTCTGGCTACTGATAATCTTTTTGTCCACATGCTGAGAGATGATCTCCAGAATGAGCTATTCCGTCATGTTTCCAGAGATGGAAGGATGCCTGGGTCCTCCTTCTTGCCGTTTTTGAAGACTGGAATGACATTGACTTTCCTCCAGTCCTCAGCCACCTCTCCTGCTCTCCATGACCTTTCAAAAATGATGGAGAGTGGCTTAGCAAAAACATCAGCCAGCTCCCTCAGCACTTGTGGGTGCAACCCATTAGGACCCATGGATTTGTGGGTGCCCACCTTGCCTAGATAATCCCTAACCCAATCCTCCTTGGCTAAGGGAGAGTCTTCTTTCTTCCAGACTTTTTTCTTACCTCCAGGGACTGAGATTCCTAAGGGCCAGTCATAGCAGTAAAGACTGAAGCAATGAAGGCATTCAGTAACTGTCTTCTCTGTATCATTCATCACCGGAGCATCTGCCTCATTCAACAGCAGGCCCACGTTTTCTCTACTCTTCCTTTTCTTGCTGATATACTTGAAGAAGCTCTTCTTGTCTTTCACATCCTTTGCCAAGTTTAATTCCAAGAGAGCCTAGATTTCCTTGTTGCATTCCTACATTCTCTGGCAGTGTTCCTATATTCCTCCCAAGTGGCTGGTCCCTTTTTTCACGTACTGTAAATTTCCTTCTTCCATTTGTGTTTTTCCAGAAGCAACTTGCTCATCCATGCAGGTCTCCTGCCTCCTTTGTTTGATTTCTTATTCATAGGGATACACCCATCTTAAGCTTGGAGGAAGCGATGCTTGGGTATTAACCACCTCTCTTGGGCCCCCCTACCTTCTAGAGTTCAAATCCATGGGATTCCTCCAAGTAGGTCTCTAAAGAGGTCAAAATTAGCTCTCCTGAAGTCCAGGGTTGCAATTCAGTTTATTATCCTGCTACTTCCTTGCATGATCCTGAACTCCAATATCTTACTGTCACTGCGGCAAAGGCTGCCCCCAACCTTCACATTCCCAACCAGACATTCTTTGTTTGTTAGCACAAGTTTCAGCAGCATAACCTTCCTCATTGGTTCCTCCACCACCTGTGTCAGAAAGTTATCATCAATGCAGTGCAGGAACTCCTGTGTTGCCTTTCACAGGGTGATTGAATTCCTCCATGAGAATCAGGGCATGTGATCGTGAGGCTGCTTCCAGCTGTCTTTAGAAGACCTCATCAACTTCCTTTCCTGCTCACATGGCCTGTAGTAAACACCCACTACAGTGTCACCCATATTAGCCTTCCTTTTAATTCTTACCCATAAGTTTTCAACACGTTCATCATCCCTTTCCTAGGCAAAGCTTGATACATTCCAACTGCTCTCTCACAAAATGAGCAACTCTACCATATCACCTTGCTGGTCTGCCTTTCCCTTCACAACTTTAAGTTCATGTCGGTATTAAGGGAGAATAAATATACATGAGAAAATCTTACTCCCCTGGGAATCAGGCATTTTGAGAAGAAAGTTAATTGTAGAAGATTACATGAGCAGATAATACTCTATTATCATGTAGGGTTTTTTTTTCCTTTTTTTAAATCAAGGCTACTTTATTGTTTCTGAGAAGTATTTATTGATGAACTGTCCAGAAGAAGAAACCATCTTGTATCTCTTTTATTGCACAGTTCTTCCTGCATATCTCAGTTTCTTTCTTGGGAGTTATATGTTCTTCTATTTTCCTTTTACCAGTTTTTAAAGGCCTTATTTCCTTCATGATGAATTCTTCATTGCCTGATTGTAGGTTTTCCAGAATTCTTTAAGCAAACTATGAAAAAGAGTTCTGCTAAAATTTCTAACCTCTCACAGGCTTTATTCTATGCCAAGCTTCATTCTGAGGCCTTCTAATCACTGTCTTCTGTGCAAATATCATTCTAATGTTCACTGAACCACTCTACAGTATCTAATAAAGGAAGTACATCTCCTAGTTCATAATGTTATTTTAGGATTTGCTACACTGTGCTCCAGGACACCAGTCTGAGCCTTGAGCATTTCTGATGGGATTAACAAAAAAATGCAGCCTGAGGCAAGTGAGCTTGACACTATTGGAAACTCCAGGTCAAAGGCTGCAGTGTAAATTGTTTGTTGAGTGTAAATTTGATAAGAAAATGCAAAATGATATCATGTAGCATTGGCTAATTTGACTTCCATTGCTTATACAGAAGCACGTAATTTATACAAATGCAAAAAAGACAGAGGAATGGAGAAATGTGAAAGCAACTCAAATCAAAAGTATATGGTAACAAGGATCCCTCTTCCCTTCTTGGCTAGTCAGGGTGAAGATTCACTGCTCTGGTTGATTTCAGGTAATATGAACAGCAGCTCAAAGTTGTTAGTACGTTTTTTGTTAGTGCTTTTAATTTTGGCACAGCATCAGCATCTTCATGTGGTTTGAAATACTAGGAAATTAGACTTCCCCATAAACTTTTGCTTCGACTGGGGGCCTTGCTAGCAAGCAGCATGATTGCTTTGTTCATGTCCCACAAATGACATTTACACCTTGATTTTCACATCACCATCACAATTACTTAAATTGAGAAAACTCTTCCTGTTCCTTCCTTTTTGTGTCAAATCCAAGTGACCTGCCAGTATCTATTGTGCAGCCTACTTCTCCATTTTGAGTTTGGCAAAGTACTCAAATATCAAAATTAAGAAGTGCTAAGACTTAATCCTGAAGCTGAGGTGGTAGTGCTAAGAGAGCAGATGCCTGTTTTCCTCCACCTCTTTCCTCTTATAAAGTGCAGCGGAAAAATGGCTTTCTGGGACCCCTTGCAATTATGACTGTTTTGCTCATGTAAGGCTGGAGTTTCTGGGGTGGTTAAAAGAGCTCAGGTAGGTCAAAATTCATCATCCTTTGCATGTGTGATGGCCAGGAGTGAGTCTGGAGCACTGCTGGAACACAAAACAGAGGAACCTCTGACATCAAGAGCTGGTACGACACTCTTACCCCTACCACGCATTTCTTTGCACCATCTTTACATGTTTCTGTTTTTCTTTCTGATAGTCCCCCAATATTTTCTCCTCTTCCTGATATTTTGTTCCACAACCCCCCCCCGCCCCCGGCTGTCTTGCATTGGCTCAGATTTCTCAAACTAGCAGAACCTGAGTTAGGAGCTGAGACTCCTTATTAGCAAGTAGCTGACCTGCTACCAGCTTCACCACAAAGTGACTCTATTCTTTCCATTTTCTGGGCATCTGCTTGTTCCCAGGGAGATGGTGGAGTAACCATCCCTGGAGGTGTTTAAAGAACATTTAGATGTGGTACTTAGGGCCATGGTTTAGTGGCATGTTAGTGATAGGTATGGTTGGACTTGATGATATTGGAGATCTCTTCCAACCTTAATGATTCTGTGCTTCTGTGTCATTGACCATCTTGCTCTCTCCTGTGCTTTCCCATTTCATATATTTGACATGGGTGTGCCTGATTTGAGCAATGTGTTCTTGCCCAAGGAGGGAGTCTGAGACTTATTGCCTGGTCCCAGTACCACTGCTTTGTGTTAATAGAGCAACAGCAGCTGGACAACACTTCAGTGTCACATGTGAGTTTGAACCACTGAGCTACAAAACCATACTTCCCTTCACTCCTTTCTCTCCTCTCTTCAAAAAAATCTTACAATTCGATGTAGATTCAAGAAAAAGGATGGGCTGCCTCTTCCTCTGGATTCCCCTGGATCTGAAACTCCTCTCACTTCAGACAGGCCTGGAATTAAAATCTTTCCCACCCTTGCATTAAGGAGAAGTAGAGCCCCAACCTC
>VWZO01008459.1:58500-89702 GCA_013396975.1 Bucco capensis
AAAAAGCCCTCTTGCAAACAGAAGCTGGATCACTTTACAAAGGGATGATAGAAGTGCTTGCAACCTGAAGATATATTGAAGTTGTTTTGTATCATAGATCTCCAGTGGTTAAATTAGATATCACAATGATCACTGCTCTGATTGCTTAATCTGAGTTGGAAGAGTTGGAAGCACTAGAATTTCTCCAGTCTGTTGTTTCTTCACGTCACTGATGGTTATGGAATCCAGTGCAGGACTTCTAAAAATGAGGGCTTTTTGTTTCAGCATTAGAACATTTCACTCCCTTTATGGATCTGTTCCAAAAGCCTTCACTTCTTTTGAAGCACTTTTTCACCATTTATATATTATAATCTACTACAATCAGGAATATTATTTCTTGAGTTTCCAATCATCAGATAAATCTTTGTCTTCAATTATCTCTGAATTAAAAGGAATAATGCAATAGTTTAAATACATGATGGATTAAAACATATATAGGTAGTCTTTATTATTGGTCCTTACAGACTGAGAATAAGAGATTTTGATTTGTCAGAAGACATGCTCCTCATGGCTAAGAACTATTTCTTAGTTCTTATTTTTATTTAGAAATAATGCCTAGGCAGAAGATGTAAGGTAATTATACTCTTCTTTATCATGTTGTCCGTGTTGTCAGTTAACATTTAAAAAATACTAATGGACATACCAAACTTTATGCAGTCCATTATTTTACTCTGGAGTATTTGAGTCACATACTCTGCCAGACCCTGGGAATAATGTGAGACAAATTATTAAGGTGGTGGTCCTGCCTGTCCTCCTATTTCTCACTACTGTTAAATCCTGGATTAAACACTATTAGTTCTTGCAGTCAACAGGTCCATAATCTTGTCGAGGGAGACTGCTCTGGCTACTAAGTTCATTATGGAAGGTCTGTATCTTTTCCTCTGCTTTTCTTTTCTGAAGCATTAGTCAGGATGAGGAGCTTCCTCACGTTTATTGGTACGTCTCCAGATTGAAGAAGGAGATAATCCCGAAGGAACTACTAGGCACTAAAAGTGGAGTCTTATGTTTTTTCAGTGATTTACTGCTGTTGCGATCTTTCATCGTATTCACTCTTGTTAGAAAGAAGTGGCGACTGAAGCATGAAAATGTCTCACTGTGAGTTTGTCAATGTCATGTACTTAAGACTTAAAAACCACTGCTGTTTGAATATGGATTGTGTCAACAACAGAAATTGGTTAGACATGGCATCTTCAAAGTGCTGTAGCCAACTAGAATTGTTCATTATGTGCTTTATATTCTGACAAGGCAGTAGAGGCAAAATTCCTCTCTGCTTGTCATGTTTTGCTCAGGATTTGGATAGCAGACGATCTAGTTTGACTGAAATGCATACAAAGTAATCTAAAACATCATTATCATTTCAAAAATTCTGCTAAAGGCTTCAGTGGCTGTCTATTTCTGCTGCCATGGACTAATTATAATCCTTAAAAGGTGCTGACTAAAGCTGTAGTTCTGGGTTCCTTATGGAGATAAATATTCTGCTGACAGTGGGAGCTTTGCCATTAGAGTGCCTTTGTGTGATGAGAAGTCTCTGGGAGTTTTGCAATTAACTTATAAAATGACAACGTTTTGATGACATTTAATTACCCAATGTGGAATAATGGCACCATGGTTTAACTGCGTTTTCAAGTGTGGGCCTAATAGCATAGACCTGAGTAACACTAAGTGACTAAATGGATGCCTAAGTAAATATTACCTTAGCATGACTAACTAATAACTGGATAGATGTTCAGCCAACATGGATTAATTTATGAGTGCAAAATGTATCCTAGCAGGATTAGATGGACAGAAAAGCTCTCTTATTTAAGCATATTCAAATTACATTTGTCACAGAATTCTGAACAAATCCTATTGCAAACGCAGAAGTATTTGGGCAGCCCTGCTCTGGGCATCTGCTACATAATGGTATTAAGGAGCAGTACAGTGTCTGATAGAAGGCACATCTTTCTTGATCCTCCTGATCTTTTCTCATGTAATCAGCCTTATGAATTTGGAAGGATTATCCTCCAATCTCCCCATGTGGTGGTAAGAGGCAGTAAATCATATGCTTCTTGTCAGAACAGCAGCCATTGAAGAAACCATTTTAGTGGTCAATTGAAAATCAAATTATTTGTTTTCTCAGATCAGTCATTCTTTTGTTTGGTCCCGTTATTCCTACTTAGATCTGAGGTAGTTTACTATATATAGGAATGTTCATGTACATACATTTTTTCAGTTGTTTCAGAGCTTTAAAAGTCGTCTATTTCTTTATGTCAGCCAACTTTTAACATGATAAAATACATTACTTTTTGTTTACCTCCTGGAAAACATAGACAGTTGCTGTGTATGAAGATTTTTATTATTTACATTGAGCTTAGGACTCCGAGGTGGTTTCCATCTCTAAAATGGCCCAGAATTTTTAATTGACTGTATAGGAAACATTGAGAAACAAGACTGTCATCTTATATAATTAGCACCATTTAATCATACGGAGCTTTTCCAGATAAGGCAAAAAAGAGTTGAAGTTGTCACTATTTGATAATATAAAGTTAGCTATTTTTAAAGAAATCTATAACAAGCACATTTATGTTTCCCAATGTATTTCAGAGCAGTTTCTGAAGAAGTTCTCATTCATGCATGTTTAATTCCTGTTGGGTCACTAATCATTGTAATTAACATTTGTAATAACCCTTATCACCACCATAACTAAAGAAGGTGATTCTGTGCAAATTCAACAGGAACTCTGAAAATGTCAGAGCAGCTCTGACTCATTAATTTTCTTCTAGAGACGGTTCTGAACAAAAGCCCTGAACCTGGACATACAAAACGTTTGGAGCCATTGTAACTTCAAAGACAAACTTGAAGCTGAACATTTATGTTGACATCATCTTCATCTGACTTCATTCACCTACTTATAAGGAAGCTTCCCCATTAGAAAAGCTGCAAATTAATTGTATTCAGAGGTGCATATATGGCAGCACAGAACGATAATGGACAACACTTGCAAGCCTGTACTGGAAAACAGAATAGGAGCCTGCCTTGTTCAACAGAAACACAAGGGTTTATTGGTGTCTATTAATCTGATATTCTCTTCCATTCTTATAGTAAATTACATTATTCAAAGATACTGGGAATTACCTCCCTAGGCCACATTACACGGTTCTACTGGATTTGAAGCAAATTGCTGCTCTTTTCTCATGCTTTTGGTCTGAATTTCTGTCTCTGTACCACAAGCCCTGTGCAGGAAGCTGAGTAACCTGTTCCCCAAGAGATGTCACTTACCTTTTTCACATCAGGTATATTAAAAAACTTCTTGCTATGAGCAACCCATCCCGCTATCCCGATATCCAGAGGAAAAACAGTCTCATTGTCCGGTTTCACCAGATTTGCCTCAAAGCTGGAAGTTGGAGTGACATCAAGAAGCCTGGTGGCTACCTCTGGAATACCATTTCGGGAACGACAAAGAAACATACTACACCGATCAGCTGCCAGCAGCTGTGCCAACCTCTTCAGGGTCTTGTGCACTATCTTTTCCATTACGCCTGCTTCATCCTGTATTTCTGTTAGCAGCTCAAAAAGTATGTTACACTCCTCCAGACGAGACATGTCTTTGAAGCTGACTCCTTCTTTCACATCTCCAGGGCTCACATTAAAGATACTTCCGAGCACTTCTGCCCTCATTTTTCGGTCAAAATACTCCTTGGCAAATTGGGGGTTGTTTTCCAGGTATTTTTCAACGGCATCTTTATTTACCTCACCCATTTTTGCTGGAATGTTCTTTGAGTTTCTTTTAGAACTGCATCACCATCAAAGCAGGATTAGTAGCAAGAAGTTCTAGCTTGATGCTAGTAAGAAAACAGTACTTTGTACATATTGTATAGCTCACAGGCATAGTACATTCACCTTCTCTCTGTGGCTTCCAAGCCTTCTGAAACTCTTGAGATATGACAGAAGGCACTGGCTTAGTGTCTTCTTAGGGTGAGATCTTGGAGACTGCTAATTAAAGCGATGTCAGGACACTAAACCCTTGACCATTCTTAGCTCATAAATCCTAAGGGAATCATTTTAGCATTTTAAACTAACCAGTTATTTCTTAGACCTTATAAAATTGTCTGATATGCAGATATGCATACATATATGTTATCCCTTTCAATCGCAGTACTGTACTATGCACATAAAAATTTCCACTAACAATATGAAGAATTTCACTTAGGTACTTAGCCCACATTATACACGTGCACTGATGTACACATGTGTATTTGTGAGAGGTACTTAACAGAATGAAAACAGAATGTTACAGAGAAGATTTTAAAATAGCAAAATTTAGTTTTCCTTGAAATAGTCAGGAGATGATCAAAACTGGATTACTGAAAATAAATAATTATGAAACTATATGCACCTAAATGGGTGAAATCCAAAAGACCTTGCAAAAGCCTGACCTTGCTTAAGTGATTTACCTAGGAGGAGGTAGAGTAAAAGAATTAGAATTTCACTCAGCACAGCCAGATATGACTTCATTTTCCTTCCCCCCCCCCCAAAAATAGATAGCCTAAAGGAAATCCTATAAGCATAAATAACAAGACCAGGTCCTGAAAGTAATGTAGTTTCTTCTATGCTTTCTTCAGAAAAAGTGGGAGATCTCTGCTCTCTTAAATAGCAGGAAAGTGGCAATAACTGACAGATAGTGTCCATAGCATCCAAAGAGGGAATCTTGAGTCTGATTATAGCTTTAGAACATGTTTGAACTTTCCCACCATCAGCAGTTCAGCATTACTTACATGAGTGGAAAAGGAGTGATGAAAATTGTGTTGAATTTCAGAAGCAAACACTTCAGGGCTATAGGAGTGAGAAGGCTGAGTTTAAGCTGAGTGCCAGCTATGACAGCAAATGATCTGTGTTCATTGAAATAGGTCTGAATTTCAGCACAGTAAGAGGGCAATACAATTAATCTTATTTCTGTTTGTGGTATCCATATTGATCAGAAGCAGAAAGAGATGCTTGGTATAAGACAAATAGATAGTATATCCTTTGACAATTCTTAATTTGAAAAGATTAATTGTCAAAATACAGCTTTGTCAGAGGGCACAGTCTGCCAACATGCATTTCTATCAGAAAATCTAAAAGAATCAACAAGGACAACTGACACTGACCCTTTTGTGTACAAAGAACAGGTCAGTAACTGGTGTGTAATGGCAGCTTACTCCGTGCATTAGATTTCCCCGAGTGTGCTATGAAACACATAGCTAATTTCTGCCAGATTGCAGTTGCCATAAAGACTTTAAAATGCATGTGAAAATCAGCAGAGTATGGACACATTCTGGCCTGATTCCTTTTCTCCAAGTTACTTATTCCTAGCAGCCTTGGTGGGTGTCTGAGGTTGCAGCATCTTCTTCACAGGTGTGAACCGGTGATACTAACTTGTGACAGGTCTGTGCAACTGCAGCACAGCAAGATGCTCTCACCAGTGTATGCATGTACAATTCACAAGAAAAGAGCAGAAGAAATGCACATATATCTTAGTCTTCAAATAGTTTCATGATCTAATCAACATGTATAAAAGCAATAGAGACTTGAACTTTATATGTATTTACACAGAGTTGAATTATTTCTCTTCATCAGTCATCTTCCCAATTTCTAGCTCAATATTTTTTCATACTGCTCCTTATAAAAGAGGATGTTTAGGAGCTCCGATGAAATTTTATGAAGGAAAAGGAATATTTTTTGCATTACTTGGTCATTCCTATTTTCATACTGGCTTTGGAACACTCTATAGAGTACTTTCTTTGAATTAGCAATGGTCTATAGAAGATCTGTTTCGTGACCAGCTAAAACATTCTAAAAAACTATCTTCTATGTAAGATTTACACTTTCATCTTTATCACATGTGAAAACAGTGTAACTCAGTCAGGTTACACTGTATTTTCCTAGCCCTAAAATGCAGAATTCCATAAATATAAGGTATATTGATGTACCTAACTACATATTAGTCTTTATATGATCTTTATATTGTGATTACCTTAACTCTATGAAATAGAGTGGCCTGTCACTCTCTGGAGGGAGAGTAAGTGAATACAGGCAACCTGACCAAGTTACATTGTTTTCTTTGGGGGCATGGGTTTCAATGGGTTAACATTTTTGTAAGCTAACAATTTTATTGCCATGTTTCCATATCTTTTTCACATGAAATGCTTGTCATGGTTCCACCAGATCTCCCTCATGCCCAGTTGTTTTAGAAATGATAAATTACACTGTTTGTATTTTGAGATAACAAGCAAAAATCATTTCAATTGGTATCACTTCAATTGATAAATCTTAGTAACAAAGTATTTCAGATGTAGCTGGATTGTCCTATAGTCATTCTCATACCATCGAACAACTCTTTTTTCTCTTAATTTAGATTCACTTATATGATTGTCCTCTTGCTCTATAAAATGTTTGTGAAACGAAATGGAAAGAAGTATCAGAAACCAATAGAAGTTCTTTATTAAGTTTATGTTTGGAAGACAGTTAAACTGGCTTTTTCCAGCAATTGATGTATTAATTATGTAATGATTCATCATGAACTTTATGTACATATTTATTAAACATGATAATTTAGGCAAACCAAGAAGTTGAAGCCATTCAATATAAAATAAAATGTCATTTGTTACATAAATGTACCTTAAAAATACAGTATATTTGTATTGATTTTTTTTGTTATTCTCATATCACTTTATTAATGACTTTTTTAAATTAGCCCATCTAAACATTTTGGAGCACTAACACTGTAATGAATTTTAAAGTTTCCACACAGGAATAAGACATTTGTTTTCTGTTCTATCTCCTTTACTCTCCTTATTTTCCACACAATTGAACATTTTGTCTTTATTAATGCTAAATCACATTTGTATTTAAGTTTATTATAAGAAACTATACTAAAAAAAAAAATCACATTTCTGGCACCTTCAAACATGATTTTGCTATCATCTTTCCTAGAAATTTCTTAAAAAGATCACCTATTAAGAAAATACATCTTAATGTAGAATCTGTCATATTCATGGAGGTTTAACATTGGAAACTAACCTCACACAGCCATTTTCACTGCACTTTAAAAGGCAAAAGTGATATGTATTTGGCTTTGATTCTTTTCCATGCTGAGGTTGTTTGATTTACAAAACATGATGAGCATGGTGCTATATTTTTCAAATAGTTTTAGTTTCAGAGACTATCAGAAATGTGTGCTTTGTGATTTTAATACGTATGATGTCATTTGCCTTTGACGTTCTTAGTTACTACAGAAATCAAACTATTTAAGGAGTAGTTCTTAGTAGTAGACCATTCCTGAGCCCTTGTGATACAAGTAAACTCCTAAGAAGGATAACTGACAGACGTGGTTATTTAAATAGATTCAGGCAGCACATAAATGTCAAAGGTATTTATAAGGTTTCTCAGTTCAGCTCAGTGTTTGTATCTGAGTGTCTTTGTCCATCTTGGTAGCAGTTAATGTGGTTCATTCAGTTAAGATTTTCTGAAGAAAACCAGTTCAAATGTGTTTATTTCAATTGCATGACTTCAGATGTGAATAATTTTGTTGCCACTGTCTGGACATAAGAGATTAATATGTATAATCCAAGAAATTAATGTTCAGAAATATTGTTGATCTTTTTTCTAAATGATTAGGTTGTGTGAATGGGTTCTGTAGATATTTACAACAGGTACTGTGTACCACAAACAGAACCAGTTTTTGGCACTGAAATGTTTTGATGTCACTGATCTAGTAAGTTTTAGGGACACTTATGAAAAACCTCAAATTTTATGTTTCTTTTAAAATGCTCTTCTGTCCCTATTCTCACAAAAGTACTCTTAAAATTGTGAACACTGAAGATAGTAAGTTGGCTTCTTTTTCCACACAGCTGCAAATTTTCATGGTCCCTTAAAACTACCAATGATTAGCTCTGGGGGTTCATGAAATAAGTAGTTGTTGTGGTTTAAACCCAGTTGGCAGCTAAGCACCACACAGGCACTTGCTCATTCTCCACTCCCTGGTGGGATGGGGAAAAGAATCTGAAGGGTAAAAGTGAGGAAACTTGTGGACTGAGATAGAAACTTTAATAGGTAAAACCCACACACGCAAGCAAAACAAAACAAGGAATTTATTCACCACTTCCCATCATCAGGCAGGTGTTGAGCCATCTCCAAGAAATCAGGGCTCCATTGCACATAACAGTTACTTGGGAAGACAAATACCATCACTCCAACTGTGTCCCCTTTCCTCCTTCTTCCCCCAGCTTTATACCCTGAAAATGATGTCCCCTTTCCTCCTTCTTCCCCCAGCTCTATATCCTGAAAATGATGTCATAAAGTATGGAATATCCCTTGGTCAGCTGGAATCAGTTGTGCCAGCTGTATCCCCTCCCAACTTCCTGTGCACCCCCAACCTACTTGCTGGTGGGGTGGTGTGAGGAGCAGAAAAGGCCTTAATTCTGTGTGAGCACTGCTCAGCAGTAACTAAAACAACTTTGAACTTCAAGCACAAATCCAAAATATAGCCCATACTAGCTACTGTGAAGAAAATTAACTCTATCTCATCCAAAACCAGCACAGTAGTCAACACAGTGATGCCGAAAATTCTGGAAAATAAGTACTCGGCACAGAGTTAATGGAGAAAGAGTTACCTTTAAT
This sequence comes from Bucco capensis, assembly GCA_013396975.1. NCBI lineage: Eukaryota > Metazoa > Chordata > Aves > Piciformes > Bucconidae > Bucco > Bucco capensis. Next base: position 67,177 of record VWZO01008459.1, read on the forward strand.
TGGAAGCTTCCACACCTTCAGGATGTTCAACATGGATGCACGCACCCGCCCCAAGGGATTACACCTTTTATAGATTTTTATTGGTAATTAACATATTGATAACTATAGCCAACCCTGGCACTAGGTTTACCAATGCCCCACCCCCGGTGATCTTCAGCTCGGCCCCTCAGAGCGGGCCCACGTGGGGCTTGGCCCTCTGCTGTTGTTTAGTCTTCAGGGTATCTGCAGGTCGTTTCTTCAAAACATCATGTCCTTGGCAAGGCATGGGAATGCTTCAAAACAGTCCTTTAGGAACAGGCCTAGTGGCTTCTAATATGTGAACAATTCAGGAAGCTTCATAAGTCTCTAATAATTCTAGAAATCTACAGAATGTGTCAAATCTTTAGACATCAACAGTTTTAGATTCTAGACGTGATTTCCTGAAGTAAATGGCCAATCTAGCATAAAGGGGTTAGCCAGGATTGCACTGTAGCTTTGACCATGAGCAAGAGTTTCTTGGTAGCTTGACATGAATTTTAGTGTGGGGACTGAGCAAAGGACAGCAGCCTTTTATCCACTCTCATAATTTACTCCCTGGTGATCTTAGGTTACCTGATTATTTGTTATTACCAAGAGTATTACTCAGCTCAGGCACAGTCTGAAAATCACTTGTGGTCTCCTGTGGCCCCTGGTGCGCATGCTGTGTCTCACCTAAAAATATCCCTTGCGCAGGCTCGATGGTGCTATCCAGTACCATCTTTTTATCAGTGCGCTTGGAAAAGGCGCTGATGAGGAGTGTGGATGGAGCCCTCCCTGGATCTTTGTTTGCGAAACCTAGCCACGACTCAGCTCTGCCAAGAAGAGTCTGACCATGTCTTCATACCTTCCTGCCAGATATTTATACACTTGGTGAGATCCTCCCAAGCTTTCTTTTCTGACCAAACAGTTGCAGCTCTCTCAGCCTCTCATTTCGTGAGATTCTCTTATTGCTAAATAATCTTTGTGGCTCTTTGCTGGACTTGCTACAGTATGTCCATATCTTTCATCATTCATATTTTAAAACTCTCCATGCCAGGCTGGCCCTCCAGTTGGCAAACTCTACGTCTTTGTCTCAAGTTGTCTCCATTTTACAGAATCACAGAATCACAGAATCACCAAGACTGGAAAAGACCCCCAGGATCATCAAGTCCAGCCTATGACCCAATACACCACAACATCTAAACCATGCCACTCAGTGCCACATCCAATCTTTTCTTAAACACCTCCAGGGACGGCGACTCCACCACCTCCCTGGGCAGCCCATTCCAGAGCCCAATCACCCTCTGCATGAGGAAGTGCTTCCTAATGTTCAGTCTAACCCTCCCCTGCTGCAACTTCAAGCCATGGCCTCTTGTCCTGTCACTAGCTGCCATGAAGAAGAGCCCAACCCCTACCTGACTCAACTTCCCTTCAGGTAGTTGTAGAGGGCAGTAAGGTCACCCCTGAGTCTCCTCTTCTTCAGGCTGAATAGTCCCAGTTGCCTCAGCCTTTCCTCATATGGCTTCCCCTCCAGCCCCTTCACCAGTCTTGTTGCTCTCCTCTGGACCCTCTCCAGCACCTCAACATCCTTCTTGAAGTGAGGGGCCCAGAACTGGACACAGTACTCAAGGTGAGGCCTCACCAGTGCAGAGTACAGGGGGAGAATCACATCCCTAGTCCTGCTGGTCACACTATTCTTGATACAGGCCAAGATGCCATTGGCCTTCCGTGCTGCCTGAGCACACTGCTGGCTCATGTTCAGCCGGCTATCAACCAATACTCCTAGGTCCCTCTCCGCTGAGCCACTCTCCAGCCACTCATCTCCCAGCCTGTAGCGCTGCATGGGGTTGTTGTGGCCAAAGTGTAAGACTCTGCACTTGGCCTGGTTGAATTTCATACCATTGGTCATTGCCCATTCACCTAGCCTGTCCAGGTCCCTCTGCAGAGCCTTCCTTCCTTCCAAGAGATGGACACTGCCTCCCAACTTGGTGTCATCCGCAAATTTACTGATGGTAGACTCGATCCCCTCATCCAGATCATCAATAAAGATGTTGAACAGGACTGGGCCCAGGACTGAACCCTGGGGGACACCACTGGTCACTGGACACCAGCTGGAAGTGGCACCATTCACAACCACTCTCTGTGCTCGATCATCCAGCCAGTTTTTAATCCAGCGAAGAGTGAACCTGTCCAAGCCATGAGCTACTAACTTTTTCATTAGGATGCTATGGGAGACTGTGTCAAAGGCCTTACTGAAGTCTAGGTAGATCACATCCACAGCCCTCCCCTGATCCACCAGGCGGGTCACCCAGTCATAGAATGAGATCAAGTTGGTTAGGCAGGACCTTCCCTTCATAAACCCATGTTGACTAGGCCTGATGCCCTGGTTTTCTCGTACTTGTTGGTTGATTGTATTTAGGATGACCTGCTCCATAATCCTGCCAGGCACTGAGGTCAAGCTGACAGGTCTGTAGTTTTCTGGATTCTCCCTCTGGCCCTTCTTGTAGATGGGTGTCACATTGGCCAGCCTCCAGTCATTTAGTAATACATCTAGAAAAACATTTCAATTCAGAATTGCAATATTCAGAAAGGTTTGCTGAAGAGAATAAAGGTACCATTTTAAACTAGGTTTGTTTAAATACTATTTATAAAGAGTAAATTTACTCCTTAAGCAGAATGCCACATAATTAAACAAAAAAACCCAGGTAGCACAGAGGCTGGCATGGTGCAAAGGCCAATTTTTTCAATTCCATTCTGTCCTTGACCTCTGTACTCAAACTGCCACCAAGGGGAACAGTTGTGATGGTGACAGTGTACATAGTTGTCCCTTACAAAGTACACGGAGCTCCTTGGCTCAGCTTATGCCATTTGTTGTCACTTGTTAATATGAGTCTGGTTCCACAGTGTAGTGACTACACTTGGATCCACTGCTCTGTACACACAGCAGTCATTCATTCCCCTGCAAAATCTGCCTCTAAGAGTTTAATGGATACCCATGTTTGTGAATGGCACTCTATAAGACATTAAAAAAATCTTTCCATTTATGTGCAGTCTGGTTGGAAATGGATATTCCATTTCCCATTACCAGTTTTTTGAGCCAACTTTCTCCTAAGAGCTAGACTTATTCTTGTAACCACAAAACAAAGTTCTGTACAAAATATTTCAGTCACTGAATCACTGCCAGAAGTTAGTCTCTTTTGGCCTTTTGTAATAATACAGAGGTAGAAGACTTTTCTGCTTTCATTTAAATATGGTTCCAAAAAACATATACTGACTTTTAAAAACTTTTTATAATATTCACAAAAATGCTGCCAGCTACAAACATTGGAGTGAGAAGTCATATATGAGAATTATCAAGCTTGGTGTTGAACTTAGCACAGGTTTTAAAATGTATGCTTTACATTAGAGTTTACTTGCATGTTTATGTGTTATCAGTATTTTAATAATCCTTTTCAATTTATTTGTGTGAGCTTTCCCAGAACCCAGCAATCATTTGATGCCATTGACTTCATCTGTGCATGTTGCTCTCACAATCAATTAAAATCCTGGACCAAATTCTGCTCTTTTCTGTTTGCATGAGAAGTACAAGCCTACAAGAGATATATCCAGGCTTTGAAGATCTGGATGAGCATCACTTGCTGGTATCATTTCTCAGCTGAACCCATAGTCTAAGTGAATCCAAATGATTATTAACTGAAGCAAAGTTTATACTGTTTATGGCTTTACATAGTTTTGCTGGCATAGCTACATCTGTTAGGACTGAGAAAAAATTCATCCTTGAATTGCCATAATGATTAGTCTGCCAGGAACCTTCTGTCCCTCTTCCAGTACATTCCTCATCTGACAACAGAGGAGCCTCTTTGCATAAAAAGGTTGTCCCAGAGGACTTCTTTATTGTAAACTGTGTCTCAGGTAGACAGTTGAAAGCATAGCTAAACCAGAAAAGGCATAGAGCCAGATTTCTACTGTATAACCTTCAAGTTTTACTGACTTCTGCAAGTCCTCTTCTGCTGTTCTTGAAATCTGACTGAGAAATACTGGTGTGACTTCACTGTAGCTGTGCTTTCACAAATTCACAATGATAACAGTTCAAAATAAGGGTTTTCTCAGGCATTGCCTAGAGTTTATAGTGATACCAGACCTGAGGAGCTGAATGGATTAAAAGTTATAACTGCTAAGTCTCTGTCAGGCACCTCTGCCAGATAGGAGTTACCAAAGATTGCAGAGATCAGTGGCAGCACAGAGTTATGCTGTGCCATGGCTAATACAAAATTACATGCTTCTGATTTATTTTTGATTATGACCTCAGATTAATTTAAGAGACTGTAATGGACCTTGAACATATTTATAATTGATCTTATTAAAAATTATTAACAGTAGTAAAATTTTGTTTCAGTGAAACCTGGATTGATCTCCTGTCTGTGTAACTGCTGTGGACAATGAGCAGTAAGTATAAGAGAACTACTGATCTAGCTTTTCAGAGGTGGTCAAATCTCATTAGATTTTGATTCATTTGGATGAGTGACTGTAGACCCTTTTGAAAACCTCTGTCATAGAATTTTCATGTATAATTATCTGACAAAGTTGTCTAGGAATAGATTTGATCCTTAATGAACCTGGAAATATAAAACAGTATACAGATTTTTGAAGAGGACAAACTTAGGATAAATAATATTTCATTAATTGACAGAGAATAAAAAAAAAGTTTTCTTTGACATTAAAGTAATATATTTAAAGCCTATAAATTAAGGTATAATCCCTCTTATCAGTCATGTGAGACACTGAACAAAGAAAATCAATGTTGATTTAGATCTTCTAAGTATGATGAATTGATATATTGACTAGTGAGTGTTTTGTAGAAATTTTGCAAGAATGCACATATATATAATTGGTATCACTATTGCCAGAGGTTGGAGCAAGATTCTAAAAGCTAGCATATGGATATAGATTGCTGTTTCTCTTCACTTTCTGTGAGAATTATAGCAAACCTGAAAAACTCTAATTAAAAATGGAGATGTTGGCTTATTGAAAGACTACTGTTGAAAATTTCAGGACAATTAATACACATCAACTTTTCTGGTTACCTGTGTTAAATATGTTTTTTACTCCAAATAGATGCTTAATATTAAACATAATGGAATTTTTGGTGTCTGATATTATCCAAGGAATCAAAGTCTTCAGAGCAGACTTGGAGAAGCCCTGAGCGTTTGATGTTTGAGAAAGTGAACAAAAACATTCATTCTATGCAAAGAACTCCAGTACAAGAAAAGGAAGATAAATCAAACAAACTGTATAACTGTTTGCATTACATGTGAAGACAACTGTAAGGGGCAGCAACGGTAAAAAGCTTAGTAGTGTTGTGAACATATGAAAGGAATAAAAGGCTGAAGTAAATTTCTATGAAAAGCCATGTTTTGATTCTGTACATCAGCTACTATTGAAGTATTTTTTATACTACATTGATATCTCCATATTTAAATTATTTTTGTTTCATTCTTAAAGTAATTAGCATAGATCTTTCAACTGACAGGCTTCTGTCTTTATTCTTTCAAAATAGGGAGGTGAAAAAAGTAGGTGAATTAGTTCTCTTGGTAACAATCATTCCTATCCTGCTCTGGTTAGATGTCTAGAAAATAATTAACAGGTTTTCTCTAATGCTTCCTGAAGATGTTGAAACTATAGGACAAATATTGACTGAGAGGCAGCAAAACTTGCCTGGATAAGAGAAAATAATGGTTTATATAACAGAAAACAGTTTGCTAAATGCAGAGTAGAAATTCTGGAAGCTCTGATTTAAAACTGATGTGTACATGCGCTCAGGTATTTGCATGCTACACATATGTCCTGCCACCTTTGCAGTACCACAAAAAAGTGCTCCTTTGCCTTCCTGAAGATTTGCAGGGCCTCAGTTTCTGTCCCTGGGAGCCGATTGTGAGATGATTTAGCACCCAAGCCAGCCTTTGGGGAGAAACAATCTGAAGAGGATCTGGCGTAACCAGGCTTGCAGAAACTTGCAAGTATGATGTTTGCCACTGTTTATCAGGGGAAGAGAGGAAAAGAATTTAGGGAGGAGGTAGAGGAAAGAAGTCTGTACCTTGTAACTGGTTTGAGCACATTGGGTAAGAAGGACTTTGAACTGCAGCATATAAAATCACAGAGAAGGTGGCAGCTCATTCACCCCTGTGTGAAGATGGGGTACCTCTCTTTTCCTTTGTTCTCTCCACACATGTGCACACCCCTTCTCCCTGGTGTGAGCTCTGCCTTTAGGTTAGGAAAACAAAAGAGGCATTTGCTCCTAGTGCCTGCTTGGCTGCAGGTCAGGGTCAAAGACCACCTGAGCCTATGGGTGTTACACAAGAGGCTGTTATGAAGGGGTGCCAGCCTGCAGCATGCATCAACCCACCTCCCTGCTCCCCCTCCAATGCTGGCTTTGTGCTTCAGGGAGTTGCGAAAGCCCCAGGGCTACATAAAGCATTCCCTGTCTGGGGAGTCTGTGCAGTCATCAACACTTGGGCTCTCAGGAGGCTACAGGAGCCAGCACTGTCTGTAAGGGATCCTGCTGTGTTGGGCTGGGGACAATCAAATGCTTTGCATGCACACACATCAGGGAAAGCTGCAAGAAGATGCACTGGAAGCATGTCTGGGCAGCTTCCTCCATTCCTCACTTGTGTGACAGAGCCTGTTTCTGATGCTATTCTCTGTCTGTTTGCTGTTGCTGCAGGGACAGGATGACCCACATGGAGAGAGCTCTGCCTTGGCTGCTGGTGCTGGCACTGACCTTGCTCGGCAGTAGCACAGCGGAGCGGGACTGTCGAGTAAGCAGCTTCAAAGTCAAGGAGAACTTCGACAAGATGAGGGTAAATCTTTCTCTGCTGGATCTGTGATGTCTTGCCTAACTCCTTTTCCCAGGCTACAAAAACAGGCACTCAGTAGCACCAGTGTGTTCACATTTTCACTTAAGGACACAAACTGCAATACTGAGAAACACCAGAAATGTGTCATGTTGATCACATCTCCACAGATGTTGGATTCTGATGTATCTGATAAAGGAATACTGCCGAAACTGAGGTTTAGCAGGCTGGTGTCAACCTGCATGGTCTAAACAAAAGGAGTGTAGTGAGTTAGTTGTTACTTTGAGAAATTAATACTGGTGGTTTTGGACATCATTGCAAGGAAAAACATTTATACATAAATTGGTCAAGATTTGCCAGTTGTTATCCTCTTCACAGTAAATTTTGTATTCTAAATACTGGAGAATTGCAGATACAAATAAGATATCAATTTTTTCACAAACTGTGCCTACACTAGGACATATTGGTGTGTTTGTGCTATTGGAACAGCTAATTTGTTTCTTAGGTACAAACCTGAAGCATGATCTGCATGTCCTCCCCTCCATCATTTCCCCTAGTTTGTGATGTGTGTGTGATGTTTTCCATGCTTCCGGGTCTAAGTGCAGCCTTTCTTATTTCCTTATAGTACAGTGGCACCTGGTATGCCATGGCAAAAAAAGATCCTGAGGGGCTGTTTCTGCAGGACAATGTGGTAGCCCTGTTCACTGTGGATGAGAACGGACAAATGAGTGCCACTGCAAAGGGCAGAGTCAGACTCTTCAAGTAAGCTTTTTGTAATGTTCTCTTGTTCCATTTCACTAAGCTTCCGCTTCACTTCCTGGTGCTCTAATCCTACCTGCTATCCCTGTGCTAGTCACATAGTCACACCAAATCCATGCTGTTAAGTTTCAATATGATGTTTTCTTTCTCTCTGGCTACAGTAACTGGGATGTCTGTGCAGACATGATTGGCTCTTTCACTGATACAGAGGATCCTGCTAAGTTCAAGATGAAGTACTGGGGTGTTGCCTCTTTCCTTCAGAAAGGAAGTGAGTACTTAGATATAGAAGCTACAGAAGTACTTGGGACCTAATTGTGATGTATGTCCATACTGGGGAAGGAAAATGTAGCGCTGGATTTCTTAAACACACCTAAAATAGTTATTATACAGCAAAGCCTTAATAGAACAAGATAATCTCTGGGTTTTATATGGATTAGCTGGTTGGCTTATATGTAATATAATATCATATATGATGTATTACATATTACATATTCTCTATTATATATTATATATATTTATATTTTATGTCATTTGTCACACACTACACAAAATTAGTTTATTGAGCCAAGTAGAGATTCAGACACTTGTAGCTCAAGACAGTGCTTAGAGCTCCATTCTTTCCAATGACACAATTACAAAGAAAGCTTTGGATACCAATCGCTCTTGAATTGTTGCTGAATCTCCTCACAGCATGCTGCTGAATCATGTTTTCATGGATACTTCACATTTTTGACTGACTCAAAAATCTCCACCTTTCTAAAAACTGTGGTCCTCAACCACAGAAAAGAACAGGGAAAGAACACAGAGTGTTGCCTTCACTAGTGCATATGTAGTGCAAGGAAGGATCTTTTGCTCAAGGAGAGGAAGGTGCAGAGATGACACATTTTACTGGAAACACATAGATTCACTTCTATTAGCACAGGGTGTCTGTGTGACCAGGTATCAGATTACCTAGCTGTTGTCGTTGTTGTTGTGGCTAGGCTTCGTGAACAAAGATCCAGGGAGGGCTCCATCCACGCTCCTCATCAGTGCCTTTTCCAAGCACGCTGATAAAAAGAGGATAGCAGATAGCACCCTCGAGCCTGCACAATGGATATTTTTTAGGTGAGACACAGCATGCGCAGAGCTGGACCCACCCTTTAGTCCTAAGGTTCATCTGCCAGGGCCTAGCAAGCTTGGACGCTGGCAGCGAGGTCCTTAGGACAGAGGTTTAACCTCTTAGCTGGAAGGCCTTCCAGGGCTAAACGAGCTCCATCTGCCCGGGTTTGGAATCAGAGTTGTCCCTCTCCTAGGATGACTGCCAGAAGGCTAATGAGCTCATCCTACCCATATTACCCAGCTAAATACCTAGGAATTCTCTTAAATTGTAATTGTGATTTGAAAAGAGGGTTTATGACAGAGCCTGTGGCAAATACTCTTCTAGCACACATAGAAATTGCATGATAATTGTTTTCCTTAAAAATAAATTTAGATAATATCCCTGGTAGGAAAACAGTTACCATTTTGAGTAAGCTGGAGCATGACTAGCATGACCAGAGCACATTTAGCTTCTCTATCTGTTTTTCAATTATTTTCTGTCTGACTGTTCCCCTTTTTTGTTACAATAAGAAAACCTTCTTTGTACTTCATGGTAGCTACTGTAATACATGGACCTCTCTTGTGTTTGTTGCCATATTTTATAATGATGCTCAGACAGGGATTTACAAGACATTTATTAACATTTATTCATGCTGCCTCTTGTTCTGTGCCCATGTTAGAGGAGAAGCAGTGGTGCCAACCATTTCCTCTTCTCTCCATCATTGTCACTGATAAATATGGTTTTTTTTAAAAAAAAAACACAACAAAGCAAAACCAAACAAAACCAAAACAAACCTCTCCCCAAAACATAGAAGTAAATACTGGACGCAGGAATAAACTAAGGGCTATTCTGTTATAATTTATACCAATCTTCCTCATATTATTTTCTTTACAGAATTATGGCAGTAATCTCTTCAGATTTACTAGATTTTACTTGTGTTTCTAACGCCTTTGCTTCTTTGCTATGCTTTCTTCCAGATGATGATCACTGGGTAGTGGACACAGATTATGAAACATATGCTCTTCATTACTCCTGCCGCCGACTAAATGAAGATGGCACTTGTGCTGATAGCTATTCCTTTGTGTTCTCCCGGGATCCCAAGGGATTGCCTCCAGAGGCACAGAAAATTGTCAGACAGAGGCAGATAGATCTCTGCTTGGACAGAAAATACAGAGTTATCGTTCATAATGGTAAGAACACTTTTTTCTGAAGAATTTTATTTCAGGGTTTAAAGACTAAAGCACTGAGAGTCTCCTGCTTATTAAATAGCAAATGCATGAAGGCTTTTACTTGGTGGCTATAATAATGTCTTTTGAAAATGAGCTTGAAGCAAGTTATTTCCAACTTTTGCTTCCCTTATCTGAAGGAGAGCTAGGTTGTATAGCTTTTTATGTGGCATATTACATCAGCTGAAACAATAATTAGAGGAAGTTGTAAAACAATTACATCAATGTAGTATGAGTAAATATAGTAAGAATAAATTTCATAGTTGCTGTAAAGAAATTGTATCTCTTTAAGCAGAACTTTTTGCCTTTCTCAACAAAATAGTCATTGAAGGGAATAGAATGTATTTTCATAGGTCTCTTTACTATGTCACATTTTGTGATGATAACCAGATAATGATATTCTGCCTCCCAAGAATGAATTAGAAATTTCTAAGAAGAGCAGAGAAAATGATTGAAAGTTTGTAAAATGTGTCCTTTAGTGAGTGCTTCAAAGACCTTGGTCTTTTCTCATCAAAAACAGGTTAAAGGCTGACCCTGAGCAAAGTCTATGCTTGACCACACAAGTAATGGGCATTGGATAATAAGGGACTTGCAAACATAGGAATAATAAATTAAAATGGATGGAACTTTAAACTGGACACATTCAGAGTGGAAATAAACAGCCATTTGTTTAACTCCAAAGGTCATTAACCTTTGGAACGGTTTACCAAGAGCTGTTGTATGTTCTTCATCACTGAAATCTGTACATCGAGATTAAAGGCTTTTCTAAATTACACGTTAGAATAAACTGAGATTGACTGAAGGAACTTTTGTGTATTACAAAGAAAGTCAGAACAGATGAGCAGAGTCAGCTCTTGTGCTCTACTACTTGCTCATCTGATCTATAAACAGAGAGTACTATATTGCCATGTTGTAAAGTAGGTAAGCTGGTAACAGGGTGCCTGAAAGACCTGCTAGGGTGAGTGGTATTTAAAATAATGATTAGTGATCTGGAAAAAGTGCCTGACAACAATTAAAATAAAAACTTTGTCTTGACAAAGACTTCGGAGACAACATAAAAAGTTTATATGTAAGGCAGTCAAGATTAAGAGACATCATAAATGCAAATCAAATTGGCTTTTGTGAATGATGTATATGATTGCACAAAGGGTAGAATAGAAAATAAACAATGTCATTATATAAATGAATAATACTTTCTTGTTTTGGATGCTGCATCCACTGCTCTTCAAATGATGTACAGCAAGACTAAAAATTTCTAAAGATGAGAATACAAAATAATGAGGTGATTAGGGATGTTTTCTTTTGAAATCTAAGATAAAATGTAGACGTACAGCTGTTGTGCTATGACTTTTGAGTGGTGTTATGTTTTTTCCTTGCATTTCTGTTAAACTCTGAGAAAGTACCATCCCACTGCACAATCAGGATATTGGGCTAGTCCAAGTACTGGTCTGATTCAACATGGTGGGATCTGTGGTTTTTTTATTATTTCCACCCTGTAGGAGGCTTGCAAGGAAGTACAGGTGTTTTCAATCTTTGCGAGAAAGTATAAACAACCAAAAAATGGAATACATTGTTCATAATTTGTGATACAACTTTTTCAAATATCTCAGAATTTCTGTGTAATAGAATGCTTGCATCCTTTCACAGAATATAGAATGGTGTCATTTAAAAATAAAAGTTCAGAGTACCCTTTGAAAGTTCAGCCTTAAACGTTCCTGACCTGAACTGCAAAGTTGATCATGCTGCCTCTAGTTTGTTATAGAAATATCAAATCTACCAAGTAGCACCAAGTGCTGTATTCTTTTGTCTGCTATCCTAATTTATATTCAGATGTTAGGTGTTGAGTGCAGCTTTTGTTAAGACTGTGTGGTTTCCATACTGTTTGTAGATGGAAAATAATAGCCTAGGTCCTTAATGCTGTCAGTTTTTTTTGAGGATTATGCTAGAGTTTATGAGCCCAGTACCAAAGTATAAATGAAACTTAAAGCCAGCAATTTGCACTTCCCCCTTACTGTGATCAGGATGTGTAATTACTTTAGTGTTAGTTGATTCTGAATTCTCCAATATCAATAAGCCAAAGTTCCTGCAAAGCAAGTACATTTGGGAATGAGAGAATGATTGTGAGGTAAACTGAAAAAAAAAACAAAACCAAAACCAAAAAACCCAACCATTTATTGAAAGCTTCGTATCAGAAACTGTTACAAAATTCACATATTTCCTTATGTGTGGATTGGAAGCCTTGCTATTTATTTTTTATTTCTGCTGTTAAGAGCAACAGAATTAGTAGCAAAAAACCTGCAACTTCAGTTGTCTGTAATGACCTGCATCCTATTATTTTTGTGGTAAAATTCTGACCTAAGTTAATAGATGCTGCAAGAATAGTCTTTTATCTAATTGTGCATGCTCTGCCTATGTCTTGAAGCTAATTTTTTCATTAGCCTTTTAAATTAATATTGTACTCAAATTAATTTCCTAAATAAACCTAATAGATGTACAAAACTTACCTTGATGGAAAACAAAAGTATTAAAATACTTAGGACAAGTGTAACAAAGTGGATGAATTCCTGTTTTGTTCAAAGTTGAAAATTTGTTGGAATTCCAAATTGCAGAGCAATGTATTGCCATTATCATTCCAAGTAACAAACTGCTGGACTCAGGAGCATTTTAAAGAAATGAGATATTTATGCATTTTAAATTTGGTGAAAGTTTGTATATTTTAATTTTGTCTAGTGTGGTTGAAAAATAAAATTTTGGGTTTTATGTGTTTCAGGATTTTGCTCTTAAGGAGATCCAAAACTGTGGAAAGCAACGAAGTAACAGCACCACAGATGTAAAGTTAACACACTGATCGGGTGTTCTCTTGAAAACCTTTAAAATGGCTTCATTTAGATTTTGAGTATATTTATCTGAGCTTTGTAGCTCACCTTGTTAATAAACCAATGAAACATTTTAATAAACTTGGATTACAGGGGATGCAAATTGCTTGTATGCAAATCTGTACATATGTGCACTACTTTGAATTGGTGACAGATGCTGACAATAATAATTTAATCTTTCTTTTTTTGAGGTTTCAATTTCTGGCTAAAAGATCTTCAATTAAAATATTGGAAATACTGGAAATTGTTCCCAGTAGCATTTCAGAAAAGAGGAAGGAATTTCACTGACCCTATATATCATTGATTAACTTTATTGTATGACTACTGAAGACATTAAAAATATGCATCCTTTTAAAAGAACTATTTTACACACAACAAGTAAACATTATTTATTTTTAATAAATTAACAGGCATTATGTCCATATTTTTAAATTGGTTGTTCACTTGATGATAATTCACTTTTATCATCTTGTTTCCTACATGAAATTGCTTAGTCTGCTCAAACCTATGTTCAGGCAGTCAGTTGCCTACAAGTATAACCAAATGCCTTTTTTTTAATGGGATTTAAAGAAATAACGTACATTCTGAGATCCAGAAAGTTGTTCTCACTTAGTAGAAAAAACAGATTGCGTGCCTTATTGGTATAGATTCACTGTAACATCATTAAAGTTTACAACATTGATGCCAACTGGAAATGTACCCTCATAGAAATTACTTCATCTGGTAAGTACTTATTTCAACTGTTTTATATTCACCAAGTTCACTGCCATATTCTTGTTTATTTCAGTGTAAGTGGAGAATTGAGTCCATTGGATTAAGTTGTCCAAATCTTACTGAGGCAAAGCAGTAAAATCAAGAGAATTTTACTTAAATAAAAGACACAAATTTACCTTTCTTCTTCCTTCTCTGGCATACAATACTATAACAATTAAATATAACCTATTCAACCTGGGATAGTGTAGACATTAACATCCAAAGTATGGCTTAGCTCAGGCTTTAAAAAATTATCTGTTGATGAAAGACAAATTTGGTTGTTCATGGTTACTTCTTCTTGCAGTGGTTTCTGTACCAGCCCCATGTCTTGCAGAGTTCTCTGTACAACAGAGAAGAATTTCCTGACATTTACGTCTGAAATGGGCAACATTATACAAAATTGGATTGACAGCAGAGTTTGCAAAAGTGAATAACACTATCCAGAAGAAAACTGATGGCAAAATATTTAAATCTTGTTTGAAGTTCTGGACTAAAATTAGAAGAATAGTTATTATAATTGGGCTCCACATAATGAAGAAAGAGATCATCAACACAAAGAGGGCTCGGAATAGTTTGTAGTCTTGCTGGGAAACACGAATCTGATGATGTTCTGAGTAGGCTAAACCAGCATTTAAACTCCTTCTTGATGCTTTTGTAATCTGCAGTAAAAGAGAAGAAAGTAACTTTCATTGAAACCTGTAAGAATTATTGACACATTTTTGTAAGTGTAAAAGTGAGTCTTGGTACATGATGTTTCTGTTTTGAAAAGTGACTACAGATAAGGCATTGCAGAATTCCATTATTACTCTTTGTCAATGATTCAATTTCAAACATTCTCACTTTACTGGTAATTTTTTTCCTCTCATCTGTGAACTCACCTCAATATTAGTCAAGCTGGTTGTTCTTCTTATGGCTCTCTACCAGCCATAATTACTTTTCCGCATAAAAGAGACCCTTAATTACTCATGAAATCCCATTAACTTCAGATTAGGACCTCATTTATTCTATCTAAATAACCCATTGATTTTTTTCACAAATGCAAACTGGAACATAGTTAACAATCCTGTTGATGTGCAAGAAGGAACATAATCCAATTCTCTTACAGCCAAGCTTATATTACAAGGTAGGTATTAGAAAAAATATGAATTTATTACAGTAATTAAATCATGATGTTTTAAATGTGAATGGGATTTTATGTTTAGTGTAAACTTTTAGTTTTTCAGTCAGTAATCAGAATTGCTTTCTATGAACTAAACTGAAATCTTACAGATCCTTTTGTCACTATGAAAATCTGTGACTTTTAAAAGTACAGTCTGATGTAATAAACCAGACTATGGGTAGTTTGGGAATCTAGTATTCATAGGTGTGAATCATAGAATCATAGAATTGTCAGGGTTGGAAGGGACCTTAAAGATCATCTAGTTCCAAACCCCCTGCCATGGGCAGGGACACTTCCCCACTAGATCAGGTTGCTCAGAGCCCCATCTAGCCTGGCCTTAAAAACTTCCAGGGATGGGGCTTTCACCACCTCTCTGGGCAACTTGTTCCAGTGTCTTACCACCCTCATGGGAAGAATCATCTGTCATTAGATAGAATATTGAATCCCAATGGCTTGCAGAAGAATCCAAATCCCTGAAGTTAGCATAAAACAATTAAGTCCGCTACATTCACATGTCAGATGCAAATAAAATAAAATCTGAAATATTTAGCAAATAAACATTTATGCTAAATAATAGAGATGCCATTTTACCCCTGCATGGGTAAAAAAGTATTTTCAAAAGTCTAGATCAATTTGATGTCCAAGTAGGAAAGTCAAAAGGCATAAGACTCTTCCTACCGCTTTCATGTGTGACATTTCCCTTTTGTAATAATTAAAGGAAGGATAGCTTCCTGGTTCAGGTAAGGATGAAAATGGTTTTATATACATATATATATATATACACAGAGAGAGAGAGAGAGAAATCTGTCATTCTTTCTGCAGTTTTCTGATTTAGTCATGGAGATAGATGTCCTAGAATAAATATTCATTAAGAACCTAGACATCTACCAAAGGTTTCAACAGAATGTAGGTGTATAAACCAAAACCCATGATCCAAAAATGAGCTTCTCAACAGCTGCTGAGCCTGAGAAGGGAACAGTCTCACTAGCTGTTTCCCTGTTTTAAAAGGGGCAGATATTCTCATGTTTTGAGCACATAAATCTATTCCATCCTGATGATCTGCTGCTGCAACCACCTGGAATCCAGAAACTAGGCTAACTCTTAAATTACAGGTTTTAGAAAGGAATCTAAAAAATACAGATTATTGAGCAAGGAATTAACTGATGAAATGCTGTGGGTACATGCATGAGAGTTGCATGTAAATGTTTTGATGAACCTAGGATCTGGGCTCTACATGGACTTGTCTATTGATCAGGCTTAAACTCATAGTCATCAGCTCTTAGTTTCTGTACACTCTATAAGCTCATTACAACCTTCAGGTAAATGCATTAAATACAAGACAGCTCTATGCTGCCAAGCTCACATTTCTTTTCCAGCTTGATAACACATACACTAAGATACATCAGCATTTCTCCTGAGCTGAAAAAGGAATGGGACCCAGAATGAAGGTTTCACAACATCTGAAGGACTAATACCCACTTCTAATACAGAAGTGGGAAAACTAAGTTCTGTACTTTCCTCAGCCTCCACCGTTCAAAATGGCTACAGACTGTCTTCTTCAGGTACCTTTATATCTGTCCCATATAAGTACCATCCATCTTTTCTGCTGGAGCTGCACAGCCTAGAACTGAGAATGCAAGAATCACTAGGATTCTGGTAAATAGAATACAGCTATCTTAAGGAAGTACTCATCTGAAATGCGATGGCAGTGATGGTTTGGATCCCTTTTTGGCCTGCCTAGTATAAGGAATCTAGGTATCTGTTGTGGGCATCCGGACCACACTCTGAGAACCAGGAACCTAGAAGTCATGTTATATACAAGAATGTAACTTCCAGAACCTGAATGTCTTTACTAGCTCTAGCCTTTTATCTGTGTATTGCCTCAGAGGGGGAACAGTGCAGAACCAAATAACTTAATTACAAATCATGGCTTCTAATCTGTATTATTTGAATACATGAATGCTTTGAACTGCTTCCAGCAACACTGAGTATTGTATTCTGTGTGCACTGGCATCGTGGAGCATTCTCACGAAATGAGAATTGAATCTGCTCTTAGGAGTGACTCATGGTTTTAAGACATTCTCCAGTTGAGTTCCAGTTGCTTCCTGGTCAGCTGTGTGAGGAAGAAGATTCAGTTATAACAGATGGGATCCTGCTATGGGTCTCATTCCTTTTTCAGCTCAGGAGAAATGCTGATGTATCTTAGTGTATGTGTTATCAAGCTGGAAAAGAAATGTGAGCTTGCCAACGTAGGGCTGTCTTGTATTTAATGCATTTACCTGAATGTTGTAATGAGCTTATAGAGTGTACAGAAACTAAGAGCTGATGACTGTGAGTATAAGCCTGATCAATAGACAAGTCCATGTAGAGCCCAGATCCTAGATCCTAGGTTCATCAAAACATTTACATGCAACTCTCATGCATGTACCCACAGTATTTCATCAGTTAATTCCTTGCTCAATAATCTGTATTTTTTAGATTCCTTTCTAAAACCTGTAATTTTTTGTATGTATAGTATGAGAAGTTCAATTACCTAATGCAGGAACCAAGAATCTTTTGGGGGTTGTTACTAAAAACTAGGCATTACGGAGCCTAGTCTGAGGATTTATAGCTCTTTCTCACTGTGTTTTTGGAAGAGGAAAGGGTATGAAATCAATTGTTTTAAAAGGAATTTAAGTAATATCATGCTTGCTAGACTTAACTTAAATCTAACTCTGTGGTGCCTAGTGTCTTGGCCTGTATTTCAGTAGTTAACATCCACTCAGAAAGAAAGTAGAAGCAGAGTGTTTCATTTACAGATTTGTTTGCAAAGCCTGAGATTGTGGAAAAATAAGTGTAATCTAACAAGATCTGTGCACTAAAAATACATGCAAAAAATCAGTGAATCTAAAAAGGGTTTTTTCTAGTCCTGCCTCTCTGCTTTCTTACAAATCCCTTGTGACTACTGAGTTTAGGCTCAAGGAAGGCAAAATCTAGTTTTCAGTTATTTCAGATACTTGACTCTTGGTATTTAGGAGATTGCCAGTCTTTACAAATGAATAGCACATAAAAGAAGTGTATTAAATACTGTATATAAATGAAGACAAACTTTATGTTGGGCTTCTGGTAATGTGCTGCTCAAGTATGCTTTTAGCTGAAACATATAGGCTGTTAGGTACAGGTTTAAGTCCCATTTTATATCACATACTTACCATTTACTGAGCAAATTATTCCCTTTAGGTGTATTTGTATTCAGTGACAATATGCCTGGTGAGTTACCTCCCTTTGTTCTAAAAAAAAAAACCCAACAAAAACTTAAGGAAGAACATACCTGTAAGATTTTGGAATAACTGATGACAATGACTAATCCTGGTATTAGAAAGAAAACAATGGCAAAGGTCACATCCCAAACTATTTCTCCTGCGATGCTGGGCCAAACCAAGGTGCAAATCTGAATCTCCTGTTTACAAAGAATAGAGAAGAAAATTAACATTGTGCTGTTATTTTTACCACACAGTTGTCCTTATCTCCCTCCATGCCTATGCAGAAAATGGCTGCAGACTAAACTGAGCCTGTGAAAACTTTCTACTCAAAGAGCAGTCAATTAATGTACTACTTCATGGTTTTCAAAGCCCATTCAATTACAAATACATGTTTTGTCCACAGTCTAAATATTGACATAAATTTAATATAAAACACTAACAGCAACTCAGTTGAAACTTATAAACCTTAAACTTAATTGTGTATTTGATTCTCATGCTGACTATACTTTTATATGCATTTCAAAACACTAGGCAAAAAATCTGTGCATGGCCATTTCATACAGAGATTGCCACAGAGGCTGGACAACTCTCCCTGGATGCTGAACCCTCGGTAAAGAAGAAGTGTGCTGAAAAGGGCGTTTCTGAGCCTCACTAGGGTCCTCAGAAAAATCCCAGACGATGCACATTTCATACCTAAGGGGAGGGCCTGTCAGGAGAGCAGGGCGGGAGGGGACGGCGGCAGCGGGCGCGGGTCTCCAGGACTGCCCTACTGAGGAGAGCTCCAGCGGCTCCTCGGGGCACAACCTCGGCACCTGCCTGGAACAAGGAGCGCACCTCTCGGAGACAGAGGCGGACGAGCCTCGCTCGCCGTCTGGCCCGGCTCCCGCCTCCCCCACCGGGGTCCTGCTGCCTCCAGTGCCCACTGTTCCTCGGTACCCACCGCCCCGGCACTGCCCGGAGGGTCTGCGCCCTGCTCCTGCGGGGGCGGCTGCTCTGCAAGCCCTACCCGGCGTTTGCCCTCACCTCGCCGGCGGCGTCGGGCAGCTGCACCACGGTAAAGAAGCAGCAGAGCGGGAGGTTGGCGAGGGCGGCGAAGCCCCAGATGGACAGGAGGGCGGCGGCCAGCGCCTTGCGGCGGCGGAACGCAGCGTGGCGCAGCCGGGCGATGCTGACGACGCGCTCCAGGCTGACTGCCGAGAGAGAGAGAATGACGACGGTGCCGCTGAGGCTCATCACGTAGAAAAGCATGTGGCAAACGACGTCGCCCATCACCCAGGACTCGGTCCAGCGCACGACAGCGATGAAGGGGATGGCGGTGATGAAGAGCAGGTCGGCACAGAAGAGGTTGAGGACGAGGCAATTGGCGGCACACAGTCGGTGCTGCTGCCGCACCAGCAGGCAGATGCCCCAGACGTTTCCCACCAAGGCTAGCAGAAAGATGGAGGCCAGGGCGGATGACTCGCCAATGCGCAAGGCCGTCACGTTGTGGCCCCTGAAGTCTGAGAAGAAGGGGAAGTAGGTCCTGTTGCCTCTTGGTGCTCCCCCAGACCCCAGCATGAGGGTGGCCAGTGGGCATGACAGATCCACAGATTCCTTCCTAGAGGAAGGGCTGTGCTCCCAACCTCCACAACGGCACCCAGGGTGCCCTCCCGGCATGGAGCAGGTTGCTGACCGCCATCCCCCTCCCTTCTCTTCCTCCTGCCTGTGCTGCTGAGGGCTCGGTGGTGCCAGCTGAGTGGTTTATGGCCCTTGCATCGAAGTGGAACAAGGAAGTGGGAGGGTAAACATGGTGCAGCTCACACAAAGGTGAGGCTCCTGTGCGTTTTGAGGCAGTGAAAGTCTAGGGGCGAGCAGAGCTCCCTGACACCTCCTCAGGGAGGGCGTAGGTCAGCACAGTGGCACCTCCATGGCAAGAGGCCAAGGCCCAGCCACCTCCTCGAGGGCTGGCCCTGGTCTGATCTAGTCTGATCTGGTCTGGTCTGCCTACAGGCAGGCCCTCAGGGTACCGGAGACCCATGGGGGCAGCCCAGGCTGCTACCCTCCACCAAGGGTGTATGCATGGCTTAAAAGAGAGGAGTGGCTGCCAGACCACTCCAAGAGCTCTTTTCCAAAGCCTGAGATAACCACAACTGCTCTAATATAAAAAATGAGGAATTCACCCATTGCCTCATATCTTAACAGTGGTGTTTTAAAACAACAGTCCTGTGCATTGCTTATGCTAACTGTGGTCCAGGGTGTATGGGAAGTGCCACTGTCTTGTTTTTTGGGATCCCTTTTCTAAGTTGATCCCGAGTCTTGCCTGCCTGTATTATGAGTTCTTGCTGAAGAAGCATGGTAAATTAAGACATACCTAGAAAATACCATCTTCTCTCTGGACTTTGATTCCTGAAAGCAGTTGCTCAAATTGTAAATGAATGTAGGCTTTTCCACTTACACTCCTTCATTCCAGATGACTTAGAAATGGACTGGAAGTGAAGCACATAAATCATCATGGACAAGCAGATAATGTCTCATAGAAGGAGATAAAATGCTTTCATAAAGGTATGTAAACAGTGGTATAACTTTAGATAGCACTGGATGAATTTGTTTGACTCAGAGCCAGCATAGGTGCTAAGGGTGCAGTTACAAGCTTGGCTGTATGGAGCTACACCTTTTGATTAGGTGAGAGTTATTCCAAGCTGGTGTGCCAGTGGGACCAGGTGACTGGGTGGTGCTTTTGCAGTACCCTGGGTGTGACCCTGCCATCAACCGCTTATGCAATGGCATTAGTGGGGATTCCAGATTAGTGGGGATTCCAGAAACTCGGTCCTTTTAAGGGACCATCTCCTAATGAGGAATGACAAGAGTGAGATCTTTCCTGGACTGCTTCCCACATTTTTGCCAGTGCAGAATTTTAATTAATTTTAATTAACATGTTTTTGTCTTGAGCTGTAAGTGCTGCTAATAATCTATGCTGTCTCATCAAACAGGAGTACGCAGGACAGCTTAAACAGGTGGGTGAGATGCTCCTACTAATTCCTGATGATTTCTTTGGTGAAATGTGAGCAGATTTACTGTTGAGTGAGTGCTATGAACTATGAACTCCAAACAGTAAGAAAATTCTCAAAGATCGGGGGTTTTTTGCCAGCCAGCAACACAAGTGACTGACAAGTGTTTCAAAACACACATTCTATTCTACATCATTTGCTGGGAGAAAACAATATACACCCATATTGCAAAAGTTTCAGCAAATTTATTGGAACTACCGAGGATGATTGATTGTATTTATAATCAAAGCTTGACATATCTAGCAACAATTTATACTGGCTCTGCTATGGACTGATTCTAAAAAATGATTGGTGCATCTTAACAGCAAATACCTTCCAGTTGCCACAGCCTCACAGGTCTGGGAATTCATATAAGCTGATAAACTATCCCCTGTGTTCTGGTCAGCTGGCAGTAAGGGTGATGTGGTGAGATCTGAATAGAGGCTGGGATTGGGGAAAGAGCCATCATTAGAAGTCTGGTTGTACCTGGTGTTAGCAAGGGGGGAGGAGGGCAACTGTAAAGAGTAGCACAGATAAATGTGAATTGTGTTATGAATGAAATCTGTAGACCCTTTGGCATTAGTGGAAAATGAAGTTAGAAACTGGTCCTATCAATTCAGGGTAAAGTAAACACATTTGGAACAGAATGGGACAAGGGAAATAGGGATAGAAACATCCAAAGCAGCACTATTGAAGAAATTAAGATATTTTCAGTCAGGGAGGAAAGGAATCCCAGAGAGGAGCAGAAGGTTTGAAAATGAGACAATATGTGGACCCTTGATCTTTAGAAAGGATCACATTTTCCTTTGGTCCTTAGGTATGAATAAGAACTTTACTTGGCATAAACCTGTTGTTTGTTCAGGGGAAACAGAGCAAAATACTGCTTTTAGTGTGCTATTAGAATCATAGAATCATTGAATCATAGAATGGTTTGGGTTGGAAGGGACCTCTGGAGGTCATCTAGTCTAACCCTCTGCAGTGGGCAGGCACATTTAGCAGGTCGATAGGGCTAGAACAAAGGCTGGACTCAATGATCTTCAAGGTCTCTTCCAGCTGTAACTGTTCTATGATTCTATGACATCCCCAACGAGATCAGGCCACCCAGAGCCCCGTCAAGCCTCACCTTGAATACCTCCAGGGATGGGGCCCCAACCACCTCCCTGGGCAACCTGTTCCAGTACTCCACCACCCTCTTGGTGAGGAACTTTTTCCTAATATCAAGTCTAAATCTACTCTTCTCCAACTTAACACCATTGCCCCTTGTCCTTTCACTACAGGCCTTTGTAAACAGACCCTCTCCAGCCTTCTTGTAAGTTCCTTTTAGGTACTGGAAGGTCACCAGTAGGTCCCCCCAAAGCCTTCTCTTCTCCAGGCTGAACAATCCCAGCTCCCTCAGCCTGTCCTCGTAAGAGAGGTGTTCCACCCCCTGATCATTCTTGTGGCCCTCCTCTGGACCCACTCCATCAGGTCCATGTCCTTTCTGTGTTGATGTATCCAGAACTGGACACAGTATTCCAGATGAGGTCTCACCAGAGCAGAGTAAAGTGGCAGAATCACCT